>CAJNDT010004558.1:0-322649 GCA_905221615.1 Symbiodinium sp. CCMP2592
GTTTTGCAGGCTTTAAAATGGGATCGCCCGACAGCCCCATAACTGTGCAGTTGAGATCGTAAAGACAAGGAATTTTGCCAGAGGTGACTCTAGCATTTCTGAACAGAGCAGATCAAGCCATGCAGAGTTATGGTATCGAGAAGGTGGACCGGAACAGATCATACAAGAGCGGCGGAATTTTCTGGAAGGTATCTCCACCAGATTTGAAACAGGACTTCTTGAGCTGTGTAGAGTTATGGTATCGAGAGATGTGGCTGACGATTCGGAATTTGTGCACGGTGCTTAACTCCAAAACCCCTCATGCACGACATGGGCTCACCTGGCTCTTGCTAGATTTTTTTTGTTCTTTTAGCAGAGACCCATTTGCAACATTCTTTGTTTCTACCTTGCTTCTGATTGCATTTGCTGTTGCTAGACCAGTGGTTGCGTTCCCTCAAAAGACCGAACTGCACTTTTCACTGTCTTGGAGATGCACTTCTGCTTCAATTTCTTTTTGCTTTCTACTGTCAAATTGATTTTTTTTTGCTTCATGGTTGCGTGTGTCTTTGCGCAGGATGGTTGCATCCGCTGTCACAAAAAAAGATCGCTCGCAGCAGGCGCTCCAACCAACTTTGTTGCTCAGCAAATCCACATCTCTGGCAACACAGACCCGTGCCTGCCGCCCCCGCAACGCAGATTTTTCGGTCTGTCTCAAATGAAGAACTGCTTTTGAATCAGGTTAGTAAGTTTCGTTTTGCTTCAAATGTTTTTAGTTCAAGAAAAAGATCAAGTGCTGCGCACTCTGTTTTTCTTGTTAATGGACTTCTGAGAGCTGTGAAGCGCCACGGCCTCGCCTGTGCAAGGTTGGAGTTGAGAGTTCTCCCAGAAGGTACCTGTGCCTGAGAAAGCATCGACATTGACCTGTTTGGACCAGATCCTGTTTGTCCCATGAGTCCGCCTGCAGCTCAAAGGTGGAAGTGTTCTAGCTGCTGTGTCTGGAACGTGTTCGGCCACCAGTGCCGCCGACGTCCACTTTCGGTGCGGACCAACTGCAGCACACGCGGCTCCAAATGTGGGGTCGAACAAGCTTAGCAATTTTGGCTTCGCTTGAGTGGCCCCCCCTCTGTTCTCTCATGTCTATCACTTCCACAGCAAGCTGTCTGTCGGAAATTCTTGTTGGAGAACGATTTTTCCACACTGGATGCCTGCCTGTGGGCGAGTCGCCTTGATGTAGCAGTGTGGAACGCACGGGCTTGGGCTTGGGCCCCAAAATGAGGAATTCGCGACCCCAAAATAGGGGCCGCCAAGCGGCCCCGATTTTGGGGTCCTCTGGTTGCCAGTCAAAATATGTTGAAGGAGGTTGACTGGATTTCGCGGCTCCTTTTCTGGGGCCGCGATACGGCCCCATTTTTGGGGTCGCAAGTTTGATTCCTGCACCCACAGCGGCTGAATCTCGTCAGCTGCGCATGTCATTGATTGTATTGACTTTGGGGAGCGTCTGGTGGAGGACTGTTTGGAAGGTCGGAACTTGTCCAAAGCAGCTGTGTTGCTCGCCCTTAATAGTGCTGCAGCCAGCGGAATGCAACTGTACCTTACAATTTTTTGCACATGCCACCCCTCATGTTTTTCGTGTATGCTCCTCCAAACGCTTGCTTGCGGACCCTCCCTCAAATCCTGCCTTGCAGATTCCGCTCTAAACTCTGCAGATCCTTCCCTAAACTCCCCCTTTTGCATTCCAAACTCTGCCCCGCAGATCACTTCCCAATGCCTCCTGCAGGTGTTTTGGTGGTTCTGCAAGCCTTCCAGCCCTTAGCCCTCCAGATAATGCCGCCCAAGCCTCCACCCTGGCATAGTGCCCGAATAGTGCCCGAATAGTGCCCGAATAGTGCCCGAAATAGTGCCCGAAATAGTGCCCGAATGAACTCTTCATAGTGCCCAAATACATTTCCTTTCGTAAAGGAAGGAAAATCTCCTTTTTCTTCGCGAAAAATCATTTGGGCACTATGAAGAGTTCATTCGGGCACTAGTTCGGGCACTATTTCGGGCACTATTCGGGCACTATTTGAAGGCATCTACTATTCATGCACCGCAGCCTTGCCAAGTCCCTTCCAACACTTCTCCAGGCCTGAAAACCTCCGTCCAGGGCTTTTCTACCCTGCCACACTTTCGACGAGCTTTACGAGCCCATTTTCGGAGCCCGGAAAACAACAAAAAACGTAGGACACATCAGAGTACCCCCACAGTACGGAGCCTCAGCAACTCTCAAAAGCAACAAAGAGCCGTCGCTTTAAGCTGCCCAAAAGCAACAGGTGGAGCCAAGACCAAGCTCCAGCCGCCGTTCTGGTCTCGTCAGACAACGGGCAGCCCCTGCGCTTTGTTTCGTCATGGTCGAGCAATCATCCGGGTTGGAAGCTCAGTGCCGTTGTTGTGTTTTGGCAACGCGGCTTGGAAAATGGACTTCTAGTTCCCTGTACGTCTGTGGTGCTATGTCCACTTTGATGCATGGAACTGTTGAACCAAGTTCTGATCCATCTGCTTTTGTCAAACAGTATTCAGAACCTTCCCTCCGCCCCTCAATTTAAAAAAACATTAAATTTGGGGGGAGCGGAGCTGGAAGGTTTCAAGAGTTGTGGACAAACAATTCCAAAATTGTACTATCGCGCGAAGCCATTTTCAGTGTTCGAAAAACCACGAAAACTGTAGGACGCATTAAGGTACTTGCTTGCATGCTGTGGTATTTCATGGTCAGCAGTCTCAAGCTGACCACGCACAGACCCCGCGTATAGCTACAAGGTTGTTTTTTTTAAGCAAAGTTCCAATCCAATTGGGGAATTTTTTGGGTTTTACCAGATCTTGGACAGCTCTTACCAACGGCTTTTTGCTGTTTGTGGATTGGTTGCATGCCAAACAGGCAAGCTTGTGCGCCGCAACGCCTCTTTTTATCGCCGCCTTGTTTCATTCTTTTGTTGGTTTGTTTTTGTTTGTAGAGACCGAGTGCAACAGCCAAAAAAAAGTTTAGGCTGGTTAGAATCCAGTGAGTGTGGTTGATGCCGACTGGCTGGAAGAGCAACTGGTATGCTGAGGTAGCAGGAATGAAAGCTCTTCCAGTGAGTCGTCTGCCTTTGAGCTGTTGATGAGAGAGTTCGAGCTGGGAAGAGAGCTGGTAAACAAAGCACAGAAAGCTCAATAAGTCTTGTACAGAGGAGACTCTTCCAAGCATTCTAGAGAACAGCTTCCGGAATTGGCTTCGTAATTCGACGTTCTTTTGGCCCATGTGTTCCAACGATGTCCAACGTGGAAGCACCTCCTGTTCCTCTCCCTCAAAGAGGAGTTGCCGCAGGAGTGTAGAACATCCTTCGTAAATAAATGGTCCTCCTCGTCTGCCTGTTGCTTGGAGACTTTGTCCGCCCGTCTGGCCCGCCTGCGATAGAAGCGTTAGAATGCAAAGGTGTGGTATTGTCTGCGTGTCTACAAGATGTTTTGATTGTCTTTCGTCCAAAACAGGTAGAAGCGCGCAGAGTCGCTGAGATCCTGAAAGCAGATGTCTGCTGCCCCGTCGAATGTAGATGTTTGAACTTGTCCAGGCCAAAACAGTTGCACGGCAGCTTTCTGAATCAGTTTTTTGACTTTTGTCGTTTCACACGATGGCGCAAATGTTTTAATGCGCATTGAGCCCGGCACTGAGAGTGATCGGTCAGTAAGCTTCGCTGTCGCTTCTCTGGTGTTGAACTGTTGCCCCAGCAGCATGTATCTGTTGAGCACTGTCACCCACTGCTTCGGCAGGACTCGCACTGCTGACCACTCTCAGCGCCGGGCTCAAAGCCGTAAACATTCATTCTCTTGGAAAAGAAAGAGCGAAGCTTGGTCACTGCTCACGACACCGAAGAAGAATTTACGCGCGTGAGCGGTTCAGCAGTGTGCAAGCCTTATCTGAGGCAGGGCACGAATGTTTTACGGGCTTTGAGCCCGGCACTAAAAGCGATGACTCTGCGGAGTGGGGTTTGCCATCTGGCAATGAGGTCTGCCATCTGAGCCAGTGAATGTATGAGCATTGCCCAAACTGTTGCTTGAGCAGCTGGTAAACTTTCCGGCTAGTCAGTGACGAAGCCTTGCTTTGACGTAATCTCAGCCTTCTTTTTCTGAAGGCCACAAAACGTGGTTGCGTTGCGGTGTAGGGTTTAGGATGAGTAAGTGAGCCTTGCTGTAGTCCATGTGTGCAGCCAAAACTCTTTGTTGACATCTAGCAGGTTTTTCTGAATGCACGAATGTGAGCCCGTCATATCATGCTCATTCGCTTCTGAAATGTTGAGCCTTTCGCTTCTGAAATGTTGTGAGCGCCGTAGTCTTTTACGTAGAGCAACGCGCAGCATGGGAAATCTGGATCCGAAATTGTCCGCTTGCAGAAAGCTAGGACAGGCAGACTCTA
This sequence comes from Symbiodinium sp. CCMP2592, assembly GCA_905221615.1. NCBI lineage: Eukaryota > Dinophyceae > Suessiales > Symbiodiniaceae > Symbiodinium > Symbiodinium sp. CCMP2592. The sequence goes on from CAJNDT010004558.1 coordinate 4,406, forward strand.
CTGATCCGCCGCAGTTTGATTCGAAATTGTATGCTGCAGGGTGTGAGGACACAGACGAGGGAACCTGAACGAGCCCAGCATTTTTAAGTGGGCTCCCGTGGTTTTTCACCGTCGATACGGTGGGTTCTCTGTTTGGTTCCCGGTTTTTGCAGCATTTGAAGTGGGTTCCCATGGTTTTCCAATAGGCTCTTTTGGCTTTTGCAGCATGTCAGCTGGGTTCCCTGTGGGTTTCCTAGTTTTTTGCATTTTTAATGGGTTCCCATGGTTTAACAGCATCGACGTTTCATGTGTTTACTCATGGGTGTTTTACTTTACAAGCCCCCGGCTCAAGTCTGTTTTGCGTTTTCTAGGTTCTCTCGCATGCGCGCCATGGTTTTCCATGCATGGTTTCTTCACTGCCTTTTCGGTTTTTCTGGAGTGCTATATCCTGAGGTCACCTCAGCACGCTGCTTTTTCGAGCCAAGACGCCTTTGGGGCGCTACGCAAAGATTGTGAGCAGCAACAAATCCCAAACATTGGCAGGGCCTTCTTGAGCCCAGATGCTTGGTGTGTGCTCTGTGACACTGTGGCACGGTCCAGTGGCTACATCTTGGGGCCTGTGACAAACTGAGAGAAGTATATTTATGCCAGCGTCGTCTTTGGATTTATGCTGCAAGTGACATGTCTCGCAAAAGCCCCTGGCAGACCTTATGATGACTATGCTGTGCACTCGAACTGCATGCTTGAGGTTTACCTCGCTACTACAGACCACTGCGCGCTGCGTTTGGTGAGAACCTCTTACACAGTGCGAGCTTGCCCGGTCCCAAGTCCGGGAGAGATGTTTTCGGTACCACCTGTTTCTTCGGACCATTTTCGGGCTGTGCAGACAGGCGGCCGATGCAGTCTCTGGGGTGAGGGTTTGGGGCTCTGTCGACCTACATCCCCATGCAGTCGTACTACAAGTTTACTTCGACTACACCCTCTGACGAACTACACGGTTATATGTCGCGGGTTGCGGCGCCCGAACAGTCGCACTGCAGATGTTCCTACAACTGCGTTGCGCTCATTTTGCTTGTGTTGCTCTACAACAGTTGGGCTCCCGTTGCAGTGAGCTCCTTTTGCAGATTGCTCAGAGGGAGTCCTTTGCGCTACACAGCTGCAGTTAGTAAGAGCGTGAACGCTGCTTGGCTTTGGTGTTTCTGGGCTTCCTACGAAGCTGTGAGTGCTATGCAATTCATACCAGAGGACACCTCGGTATGCCGTGCAGACAAGACTTGTGTGAGCAGCCTTCGCGGGCATACGTCTGCAGGTCTGCTTTTTCCACACTGGCTGAGGTCACCTCGCCGCAAAGTCAAGTCAAGTTTTGTTTGAGCATCTAGGTTTTCTTGTGGACCACTGCCTGCCTGGTCGTAGTTAGTAAGAGCGAGAAAGCTACTACCGCACAGTGGTCCTGTACAGTTGTTCAGTTGTTCAGTTGTGGGAACGGGCGCACTGCTGCCTACGGGGTCTCCGGACCGGGTAGTGCGTTGCAGTGCTCAGTTCTGCTCTCTCTGAAGAGCCGCGTGTCACACTACTGTACCTGTGTTTCACGTGCAAGCGACACGCCTGGTGAGACTCTCTCTCGCTGCGTCCGAAAGAAAAGTTTTACTTTACCATGTTCCAAACACAACATTTCGGCCCAAGACACGCGTGCTTCAGCATAGCTTAAAGCTTCGCTCCATGCTTTAAAATTTTGAACATGCAGCATATTGCTTTTACTTTTCATGCATATTTCTCACTTTAGCACGCGTCACTTTTGCAGTTTTGAACAATATTATCTTCCTTGCGTCCTTTGATGGACTCGGAGGCTGAACCTGCCCCGCAGTCAGCAGAGCTTCAGCAAACTTTACAGTGGTTGGACCGCCCTGTCAGGCAGTTTGATATTGCCTTGTGTGAGGCAACTTTGAGCGACAGGATCACTGCACTGGAAGAGCAACTTTCCGCTCTTCAATCTTCACGACAAGCTTCCTTTGCCAAACTGGAAGAGTATCGCACTTACTTTGACAGCAGTCTTTGGAGCCTCTTTGAAGGTGCCAACAAGCGAGCAAGCACCGAAAGTGCAGCGATCCGTGAAGAGTTCTTTGCAGCTTTAGTTCAGCTCCGTGAAGACACTCTGGAAGCTTTGGGTGAAGTACACGAGAGGGTGGACCATATTTTTCAGCAACGACTACCTGCTTTGCATACAGATAACGACATTCTGAGTGCACGTTTGCAAATTCTGGAAGGTCGTCCGGAACATACTGACTCAGATTCTTTTCTGGATTCGCTCGATTGAACCATGGCTGATGCTTCTGATGATAGCCGCTTTCGTGTGAAACGTTACAGGCGGCATTCGGACGAAGCTGCTTTACAAGATGCTCCCATGGAGCGTGAAGAGGGTAAGGATGACTCAAGCCCTGCTTTGACGCTTTCGTCAGGTGATGGTTCCTTTGCTATGGTGGAGGCCACTCCGGCTTTTGATTTGCCGGTACCATCATCCTGGAACCCAGGTGCTTCTGCTTTGCCGATGGTGCCTGCAGCACCCAAGTGGAAGCCTCGGCCTCGACCGTGCTTTTCACCTGTGGACAGGTCTGCTCCGGCGGCTACGGCACCTTCACGGGGTGATGTGCCCAAAGCTCGACCTGTTTTCTCTCAGCGCTCTGCTTCTACTTTACGGTCTTCACAGGATGCAAGAGCCAGACCTACTTTTCGCTCTGCTCGAGATTATGCGGTCTTCCCCTCAGAATCCAGGCCTCCCTCGACTGCCTCCTGCTTTCCAGGCACGTGGGACGAGGCTGGCACTTCAGCTCGGTGTGATCCTTTGGTGGACAATCTGCTTCAGGCTGCAGATGCTTTTGCTTCCTCAGCTGGATATGCATTTCCTCCAGAACCACCTAAAGTACTGCCTGGCAAGTTTGCTTTGCCAGCTCGGCCAGCCAACTCGACAGCACGGGTTACTTTGCAGAACGATTTGCATGCAAAGCTCCGCTCCAAGGGTCTTCTTTTGTGGCGCCAGCTGGTTTTGCTTCTTGCACCTTTGAGCTCTGCCTTGCAGGAGATTCTGGAGTCGGCATCCTCAGAAGCTTTGCTTTCTCAGCTGGTTGCATCTGTGGCGGACACTACATTGGTCAGGTATGTGCAGAGCTGCTTGCAATATTTCGCTTTACTGCAGGATCTGGGTTTTGATGCAGCTCGGATCTCCCAGGTGCAAGCCTATGATGTGATGATACAGCTTTACAGGTCCCCTGAAGATGAGGAAGAAGTTCCTACTTCATGCTTTCCCCTCAATACGTTGAAGGCTCTGAGGTGGATGGTCAAGGTGGCCACCATTTCATTTCCGGATCTTTACACAGGGCTTTTTCACTCAGTGGCTCACCAACGTAATGAGGCGGATCGTCGGGAGTCAGTGCCTTTGCCACTGGATTTTGTTGCTTATCTGGAGTTTTGCTTGCTTTCAAAGGCTTTTCCTGATCTGCAATTGAACATCGGGGCACTCCTTGTGATGATCTGGGGTTCTCTGCGGTTCAGTGATGCTATGCCAGCTATGCACGTGAAGTGGGGATCTTCGCTCTATGAACAAGAGGTGGGCCGAGGAATTTCTTTCCGAACCAAGACCTCGGTGCGTGGTGCTCCTTTTGGGGTAGTGGGAGTGGGCCTGATCGGCCCATGGTTCCCGCTATGGCTTGCTTTACTGAAAAATGAATGGTGTCGTATTGGTAACGTGGCGGGCCCTGTGGAACCAGATGCTTTACTTTTCCATGCGAGCGATGACGAGCTGTTCGTTCCCATGACATATGGGGAGGGCCTTGCTACTTTACGCCACCTTTTATCGCAGTGGAACAAGCTTTCGGGTGCCCAGGTGCAAAATTTTACTTTGCATAGCTGTAAAACCACGCTGTTATCATGGGCAAACCAACTTTGCATCAGCGAAGATCGGCGCGCTGTGCAAGGCCACCACTGCGATTCGTCAAGGATGGCGGCCAATGTGTCCTCAACACAGGGGTGGACAAGTTCCTTTACACGAACCGGAGCTTGAAGCACGATCTGCTTCCTTTGCGGAGTCCTGCTTTGCCATCCCAGGGGGACCGCCAGTGCTCGAGCATACTGCTCAACTTTGCTCTACCATCGATTTGGATGCAGACCTGGCAGGTACTACTTTGCCTTCGGCCTCGGACCCTGGTGAAGTTGTGGCCCCAGCGAAGACAGCCACACTTCCTTTGCACTCGTCAGGTGAGCCAGGATCCCCCGATGAGCTCCTTTTCATCATCACTGCCAAGACTATTCACAAGGCAGTGGTTTGCTCCGAGCTCGATCGTTGCACTACTTTCCAAGGTGTGCACCTGAAACCCGCCTGTGGCTGTATAGTCAGTGTCTTCCAAGTGGTGCACTTTGCACCCACAGGCAAGAAGCTTTGCAGACATAAGGCATGCTTGGAGCTTTGAGCTGTTGGAGAAAACCTGTGTCAGGTGTAGGCAGGAAGTGCATGTGATTGCAGTGCATGTGCTTTCTTTTTAGCTTTCTTTGTCAGCCTCGCCGTCACAGCCTTGGCTCGCTTCCAGCTTTAGCGTACTTACGTTTCGGGGTAGTCCCGACTGCGTTGCGTACAAGGCCCGCTGCACAGCTTGCGTGAACAGTCAGCTTTTCTGAAACCTGTGGTCTTGTGCGCTACTCTGCGTCGATAGCGTCAGTACTTCGTACTTTGCGTCTCCATAGCGCCCTAATCTGCGTCGAATCGGCTCTTGCGTTGTCCTTGCGTCCTAATTTGCGCCTCATGTGCGCTAAATGCGTCACTTGCGTCAGCTTTGCGTCAGCTTGTCGCTCTAATGTGCGCCAATGGTATCAGTTGCGTCGCTTTTGCGTCCTAATGTGCGCACAATTGCGTCCTAATGTGCGCCATTTGTGCGCTAATTGCGTCTTTAGCGCGTGTGATGCGTCGTATTCTGCGTCATAACGGGTATCAAATCTAGCTTTGCGTCAACCACGAGCGTCAAATTCCGGTCAAATTCCGGTCAATATTCGCCAACCTTGCGTCAAAGGCATGCGTCGCAGTCTCGTCAAATTCGGGTCATATTCGGTCAGCTTTGCGTCAAATGCGTGCGTCAAATTCCGGTCAAATTCCGGTCAAACTCGGGACATATTCGGTCAAATTCAGCCGAATTCGCGTCACACTACGTCAGCTTTGCGTGCTTATCAGTGTGGTCACGTGCCAACTTTGGGTTTCAGCTTTGCATTCAATAGCATATGCTCTCACGTGAAGCTTCATGTTGCCGCGCAGAGCTTTGCCCGAGACTTTGCGCGCGTTCCCTTCGCAACCTTCCGCTTTACTTTGCGTAATGGCACAGAGTGACCACTTCCCGGAGAACTTTTCGGAGCTCTCGGCTTGGGATCTCTGGGATGCCTCGGAGCATTTTGCAGGGCGGGAAGGTTATTCCCGTGAGCAGTGGTTCAGCTTCTGGCGTTCAGCTTTGCAAGATCGGGTGGATGCTCCGACCCAGGAGCTCGGTTCTACTTTGCCTTCTACTACCACGGCGGAGCCAGCACCCTCGGATGAACTTGATGGGGCTACGACAGAGGATGCCTCTACTTTGCATGCAGCGGCAGAGGTTCCCTCATCTACTTTTCCAGCCTCAGAAGTCCCTTACCACGAATGGGGAACAGATGCCTGGGTTCCGACACCGGCGCCTTCCTGGGAGGAAGAACCTTGGGCCTCCTCGGAGCCCTGGGTCCCCAGTGAAATTACACAGCACCTTGAGCGCTGGGACCCACGCCCGGATCCTACTACTTTGCAGACGACTTCCGAAGGTCCGGGCGAAACTTTGCCATGCACCGTGGATGCGGATCCACCCGCCACACCGCCGGCAGCTGGGGTGAGCCGCCCTCTTCTTTGCCTACACCTACCACGGAGGAGGCGGAGGACTTCAACTATGTGCCGTGGAACTTTCCGCAGCTTACGGAGGCAGAGTTGTGGCAGGCTACGGCATTCTTTGAAGATTGGATGGGGTACGATAGACAGCAGTGGTTGGAGTTTTGGCTTTCTTTGCGGGCATCTCAGGGGAGTTCGGATACTTTGCAGCCGCCTCCAGATGGTGCAGCGGGCTCCACCTCGGATACCCAGCCGAATCCTTTACCTTCCACGACCTCTACCGATTCGTCCCCTCCTTTACGATCGTCGGCTACTTCGGGGACTACCCCAGCACAGGACGGTAGTTCTTTACCGCAAAGCTCAGAACCCACGGACGGTGATGGGACCCGACCTTTACCGCACAACCAGCGTGTGTTTCGAACTGCGTGGGGCGAGACCCAGTTCATTCAACGGGCAACGGTATTTTGGTGCCGAGGAGGCTGCACCAACTGAACAGGAGCAGGAACGTGCGGTGCTACTTTGCTTGACCCTCGTCATCCTCACGTCCATCGTTGCAGACTCTGTTATGGAGAATACCGTCGACGTCAGGGGCGCAATACTTTTTGCAATGCGTATGGGCAGTAGCATCATACTTTACCGCCAGACGCGTCCTCCATGGTGCTTTTTCTGGCTGTAAAGTCCTTAATTGCGTCAATGCTGGGTTCCCACAGCTGCTACTTTACTTTAGCGTTATGCTTCTTTTATGTACGCTTTGCTCAGCTTTGCACGGGCCTCCGGCATCTTTTGTTTGCGTCTGGGACCCAGCAGCACGCGTCATCGACCTACTTTGCTTCTCGAGAAAAGATTCGGCTTGCTCTGATGCACCTTTGCGACATGGTCATGCATAACTTCTGCCACCCGTGTGATTGTCAGGTCATGGATTCCTTATCCTCGAGATCTACGATGCAGCAGTTGGCCACAGCTTTGCAACTCTCGATTCCGGCATCTGCAGCATCTCTCGGTGATTTGACTTTGCTTTCTTTTGGCCTTGGCACCGTGAACCTGGAAGGTCTCGATGCTTTCCTGGCATCCAAAGGCTGGTCACCTGATGCAGATGAGCTCCCTGTTCTCAGGATGCTGTGGGTGCAGGCTCACAAGATATGCACTTTACCGTCAGTGGCCTCAGATTCCTCTGCGAGTACTTTGCATTCCTCGTGGGCGGAGACCTTTCCTCCCAAGCTCTCTGCTGAAACAACTTTACAGTTGAAGCGGGATTTTGAGAAAGCCTATCCCTCCGAAGTTCTCGATGATACCAACTTTCCGAGTGCGCGTTTGCTTTCCCTCGCTTACAGGCTCAAAGGCACGTCGGACTGGAAGTTCATTTCCTGGAAACACAGACTTTCCAAACAACAAGAAGAGGATTACAACTCGTCTCGGCCCAGAAAGTTGGCAAGATTTGAGAACTTTACCGACGTTCTTTACGACGACGTGCCCTCGCGCAACGTTGCGGAGAATATGGGATCATATGGGATAAGCAATTTACTTTCCATACATTCCAACGCACTCGCGCTTGCGGACATTGCTCATCTCGCTACTTTACGTTCCTATGAGCGTAAATTTTTGAAACATGTTCAGGCGAGAACAGACCCAACTTTGCGTCCGCCAAACGCACAGAAGTGCGAAGCAGCAGATCGTCGATGTTGGGAAGTCGTCGGTCAGCTTCGGCAGGAAGGCTGGTCGGTGGATGATGCTTTACATGAGTTCACTGACGTTCGTGCCGAGTTGGTTGCTTTGCTTGCTCCCCGACTCGCTCCTTTCAAAGGCAAGAAAGGTGATGGCAAGGGCGGCAAGGAATCCTGGAAGGGCCATCCCCAAAAGGGGGGCAAGTTCACGGGAGGCAAGGGAGGTGCTGCCCCGGGAAAGGGAAAGTCCACCTTTACCAAAGGCACACATGCCTTTGAGTGGGCAAACAAGGCGAAGATCAATGGAGAGACCAAGGTACTTTGCATGGCATACAGTACCCACAAAGGCTGCACATCCACCAATTGCAAGTTTGAGCACCTTTGCCCTGTGATCTTGGAGAATGGCAAGATTTGCTTGCAAAAGCATCCTGCTTTTCAGCATGCACAAAAGGCAGGCTCGTGAGGGGGACCGGGCCTCGAATACGCAGGCAAGGAAGGCCTGGTTCCATTTGCTTTGCCTGCAGATGCTACAGGAGATGCTCCGTTTCCACAGCCACGTGATACTCCTCCGGAGCCCGTGGTACAGAGTGCTCCTCAGAACTTTGCATGCTCGGTCTCGGAACCCGGACCAGGCTTTTTCCTGGACATCAACGGGGGGGCTCGTCGCCCTCTTTCGGCAGCGTTTCTGGGGGCTGGCTGTGATACTTTCTCAGTCTCCCCCGAGGTTTTTCCTGAACGTGACCTTTTGCAGGATGAGTTCTTCTTCGCTTTGCTCAGGGTTTGTCACTCTGGGCAGGTTGCTCTTTTACACGTCCTACTTCTGGCCAGCGATTTTTCTTCGATTCTTTTCGAGCGCATTATTCAGATAGCGCATGCATGCTTTTCGGCGGGTTCTCACGTCCTGCTCTCTCAACATTCTACGTCAGCAGTCTGGAGCAACGCTTCGGTGACCTTTCTTTTGCAGCAGATGAGTGCAGATGCTATTTTCTGATTATTTTCTGGGACTCGCAACAATTCGGTTGCAACTTTGAAGGCTTTGGGCTCTTGGCTGCATCATTTTCATCTTTACAGCACTTGGCCACTACATCCTCTACGACTTCTTCAACACAGGCTCATTGTGCATTCGACTTCTCGTCATTGAGTACCGATTTTGTGCTCGCGGTGGCCAAGGGTTCTTTGCATTTCTTTGCTCACAGAAGCCCGGAACCCAAAGATTTGCAGATGAGCCAAATTCCTTTCCTGAGGCATGTCAAAGATAGATTCGAGCCGCCCTTTGCTAACCAGGACGGTGCTGGAATTTACTCGGTGCCTGATTGGAGTGCACCTCCTCCTGGTGTGCAGGATGTACTTTGTGACCTCAGGCATAAACTTCGGCAGTGGATCTTTGACAACAGGATCCCACAACGACTCCAGGCCCATGCTTTACAGCACAGTTCGGAGCATCTCTTCCAAGAAGGTGAGATTCTTCATCTCAGGCAGCTTTTCCAGACCTGGGTCTCAGAGCAAGGATCGCCACATGTCGTCGACTGGACGATCCCAGAACACCAACCTTATGCCCTGCATGCCTTGAAGTTCTTTTCGCAATTTGTCAAGGACAAAGATGATACGCTTTGCCAGTGCTTGCTTGATGGTGTTCCCACGGGATATGATGGCGACATCCCTCTTTCCAAGGTGTTCATACCACATCCTTCGGCACCGGAGCTTGATCATCAGCTTTCCATCGCCAAGGACAACTGGCAAAGTGCTAACAATGATCCGGACACTTTGCGCGAACTGGTGCAAGCTGAGGTTCAGAAGGGATGGCTTTTTGAAATGCCCTCTTTGCAGGCGGCACAGGAGCGTTGGGGAGAGCGCGTTGCAGTAGGAAAAATGTCCCTTGTACTTTCTCCTCCGAGAGCTCCCAGGCTGGTGGTAGACTCCACTGTGTGTGGCACCAACGATGCATGCTCTATTCCTGAGCGCTATACTTTGCCAGGTCTACAAGATGTTCGAGATTGCTTTCCTTTACGCCTTCATGGAGGCCTGTGTGAAGGCTTCCATCTCGACGTCAAGGCGGCGCATAAAACGGTTCGGGTCAAAGAGGCGGACCAGGGACTGCTTGGTGTCACTTTACCGGGAGAAGAGGGTGAAGATGACAAACTTTTCTTTTACCGAGTTTGTCCATTCGGCGCAAACTTTTCTGCTTTGTGCTTTCAACGGCTGGCGGGTATGCTTTTACGCCTCATGCATCTCTGGATCTTTGTGCGCCATGCTCTCATGGGTTACGTCGACGATTTTCTTTTCATCCAGGACCGTGAGTGCATCCTTTATTCCGCGTCACTCTTACTTTGCTTTACATCTATATTCGGAGTGCCTTTGAGCTGGGCCAAGTTGCAATTGGGGAGTTGCATTACCTGGATTGGCTGGACATTCTACTTTACCAGCGGCTCTTTTCATATTCCGCAAGAGAAAGTTGATAAGCTTTTCAATTTGATTAAGGAAACTACACGGTCCAGAAGGGTTACGAGTGCCTTGCTCCACAAGTTGGTGGGACTCCTACAGTGGTTCTGTCAGCTTTACAGATCTTGCAAACCTTGGCTTGCGTCTCTTTTCTCAGATCTGCATCGGCATTTGGCTTCCCAGTATAGCATATCACAGGGGCTCTGGCCTTCATTGGCTAACTACCTGGATGATGATCTCCGCTTTACATCCGTACCTCCGGGTACTCAGGTTCCCCTTGGAGGTAAGCTACTGGAAGCACGACATACGGAACTGAAAACAAAGCAAGACCTTTGCAAGGTACGTACCTCCAATCGGATCTGGATGCGGGTGACCAATCCCAAATCTGATCGGCGTTCTTTGTCACCAGCATCGCGGACCTTTCTTTCATTCTGGAAAGAATGGTGTCAAAGACCTCAGCCTTACACTGCCCTTTCTGTTCCTTTGCGACTCCAGGTTGAGGCCTTTGCGGATGCAAGAGCTGATGGCGAGCTTATTGGGATTGGCGGATTTATTGCTTTCCCGTCTGGTGCATACATCTGGTTTTCACAAGCTTGGCAACTTTCAGATCTGTCAGTTTTGGGTTTGGAACTTCGCCGACCCGCGCACAAAGATATTGCCTGTTATGAGACTTTGGCGCAGATTGCTTTGGTACATGCTTACAGGTCAGTATTTCCTTCGGGTCGCGTGGCAGTTCGCCTCCCCTCCTTTTCTGACAACGCCTCGACAGAGGCATTGGGTGCGAAACTTTACACCGCCAAGTGGCCACTGGGAGCGTTCGCCCAGAAACTTTCCCTCATATCGGCAGCTTCGGGTATTGAGCTGGATATTTCTCACATCGCCGGTGAGAAAATGATGATGCAGATCTCTTGAGCAGGTGGAATCAAACTGATTCTTTACCTGACAAATGGCGCAAAGAAGACCGGGTGGATTGCTCTCTCAAGTTCATCTGGTTCTTTCGCAAGGAGGTCCTGGTGTGGCCTTCCCACTTTTCTTTACCAGCGGTGACACAGGAACGACATGTGTCAGATGATGACATATGACAGTGCCCGCAGGATCTTTGCCCGGGGCCTTTATGCTGCTGCTTTACGCCCGCAGGATGTTTGCCCGGGGTGCAGCATATGCTCCACCCGCAGGATGATTGCCCGGGGTGGCATGGTGCTGCTTTCGCCCGCAGGATTGTTGCCCGGGGTGCAGCGTTTCACTGAGCGAGCGCGTCAAACCCTCACTTTGAACGTTGGGGAACCATAGGGCGAGACTTTGACTTTGCCGGTTAAACTGTGGGTCTAAACTCTCGAAGCTTCGTTGTAGCTTTACTTTGCTTAGCTTTGGCTTGCAGCTTCAACTTACTTCTCACGTTTCCGGCAAAGTCAAAAGGTCTCTCTGCTTAGCTTTGCTCTGTAGCTCGTAGCGTGTCTTGGGTTAGGTAAAGTTGAACGTTTCATGTGTTTACTCATGGGTGTTTTACTTTACCATGTTCCAAACACAACATTTCGGCCCAAGACACGCGTGCTTCAGCATAGCTTAAAGCTTCGCTCCATGCTTTAAAATTTTGACCCACCCGCCCTACCCTTTGTGATGTTGTATCTTAGCTATTATCATAGCTTTTTATACTTTTCGTACTTTTGTTGCTTTACTATGGGCGAGGGGGGTCTAAACTCTCGAAGCTTCGTTGTAGCTTTACTTTGCTTAGCTTTGGCTTGCAGCTTCAACTTACTTCTCGCGTTTCCGGCAAAGTCAAAATAGGTCTCTCTGCTTAGCTTTGCTCTGTAGCTCGTAGCGTGTCTTGGGTTAGGTAAAGTTGAACGGTGGGTTCCCTGTGGGTTCCTTGCTTTTTGCAGCATTGCAAGTGGGTTCCCATGGTTTTCCCAGCATGTATTGCGCAAAGGTCTGGGCGGGCTCCCTTGGCTCTTGCAGTGTGTCAGCTCGGTTCCCTGTGGGGTACATGTGGGTTCCCATGGTTTCTCCAGCTCGCGCATTATGTTTCAGAGAAGAGTGGAACTGAAGAAGATGTTCAGGACAGTGGCTGCAGGTGTGGCCCAGTTCCATCGCACATCTTGCGCTGCATTTGGATTTGCTGCTTTGAAGTAAGGCTGCAAAAAGCACGTCTGCTATCTGCAGTTTGGGTCGAGACCAAAGACGTTAAACAGGCTCACCTCTGATGCACATGAGGCTCGCCGCCCTCCTGTGGTAATGCTCTTGATAAGTTTGCTGCGGCTAAATGCTGGCACGCTGATGCGAGGATTTTGCGGCATCTACTGGCAGATGTTAATCTCAGCTTGTAGCTTCAACTGTTTCGATTGCTTGCTGTACGTGGGCTGTTTTTGCGCTGGGAAGCTCCACTTGCAGGAGCTCTTTTTTCCTACAGAATCGTAGGAAGCCTCGAAGGGCCTCCCCTGTGCGGGAAAGATCTTGTACGAACAAGAACAGAAGCACTTGTCTTGAAACGGCAGCCGATGGCAAGTTTGGCAAATTTTCCAAAAGTATCTCACATTTCACAGCATGTTGGCTTTCTTGGGCGTTGATCCAAACAGCATGCGGAAGGAATTTTGTTTTTCCGTGCAGTTTTCCAGCTGAAACGGGTTCCAAAAAGCAGCTCTAGTCCGGGCACCGAAACGGGGCTCCCGATTTTGGCTTTCTTCGTTGGACATACAAGCTCACGCAATTCGGGGCCCCAGATTAGAGCTCAGATTTGGGAGCCATATCTGGGGCCCAGTTATGCCGTTTTTTCGTCGAGCAGATGCCACATCTGCGTGCACAGCTGGCCGTTGCGTGCTTTTAACAGTAAATAAACCTCGCCAGCTCTGTTTTGCATTTTGCCGGTGTTCCTTCAAAACTCAAAATAACAAGTGGAACGCTCGCAAACATGTGAACCTTGCAAACAGAACTTTCTCACGCAGTGCGGGAAAGATCTTGTACGAACAAGAACAGAAGCACTTGTCTTGAAACGGCAGCCGATGGCAAGTTTGGCAAATTTTCCAAAAGTATCTTACATTTCACAGCATGTTGGCTTTCTTGGACGTTGATCCAAACAGCATGCGGAAGGATTTTTGTTTTTCCGTGCAGTTTTCCAGCTGAAACGGGTTCCAAAAAGCAGCTCTAGTCCGGGCACCGAAACGGGGCTCCCGATTTTGGCTTTCTTCGTTGGACATACAAGCTCACGCAATTCGGGGCCCCAGATTAGAGCTCAGATTTGGGAGCCATTTCTGGGGCCCAGTTATGCCGTTTTTTCGTCGAGCAGATGCCACATCTGCGTGCACAGCTGGCCGTTGCGTGCAACAGTATATAAACCTCGCCAGCTCTGTTTTGCATTTTGCCGGTGTTCCTTCAAAACTCAAAATAACAAGTGGAACGCTCGCAAACATGTGAACTTTGCAAACAGAACTTTCTCACACAGTGCGGGAAAGATCTTGTACGAACAAGAACAGAAGCACTTGTCTTGAAACGGCAGCCGATGGCAAGTTTGGCAAATTTTCCAAAAGTATCTCACATTTCACAGCATGTTGGCTTTCTTGGACGTTGATCCAAACAGCATGCGGAAGGATTTTTGTTTTTCCGTGCAGTTTTCCAGCTGAAACGGGTTCCAAAAAGCAGCTCTAGTCCGGGCACCGAAACGGGGCTCCCGATTTTGGCTTTCTTCGTTGGACATACAAGCTCACGCAATTCGGGGCCCCAGATTAGAGCTCAGATTTGGGAGCCATTTCTGGGGCCCAGTTATGCCGTTTTTTCGTCGAGCAGATGCCACATCTGCGTGCACAGCTGGCCGTTGCGTGCTTTTAACAGTATATAAACCTCGCCAGCTCTGTTTTGCATTTTGCCGGTGTTCCTTCAAAACTCAAAATAACAAGTGGAACGCTCGCAAACATGTGAACCTTGCAGAGAACAGCTTCCGGAATTGGCTCCGTAATTCGAGCGTTCTTTTGGCCCATGTGTTGCAACGATGTCCGACGTGGAAGCACCTCCTGTTCCTCCCCCTCAAAGAGTGGAGTTGCCGCAGGAGTGTAGAACGTCCTTCGTAAATAAATGGTCCTTCCTCGTCTGCCTGTTGCTAGGAGACTTTGTCCGCCCGTCTGGCCCGCCTGCGACAGGAGCGTCAGGATGCAAAGGTGTGGTATTGTCTGCGTGTCTACAAGATGTCTTGATTGTCTTTCGTCCAAAGCAGGTAGAAGCGCGCAGAGTCGCTAAGATCCTGAAAGCAGAGCAAAAACGACTTCGCAAGGCATGGTTCTGTCTGCTGCCCCGTCGAATGTAGATGTTTGAACTTGCCCAGGCCAAAACAGTAGCACGGCAGCTTTCTGAATCGCAGTAATTAACCCTTGTCGTTTCTCACACGATGGCGCGAATGTTTTAACGCGCATTGAGCCCGGCACTGAGAGTGATCAGCGGTCAGTGAGCTTCGCTGTCGCCTCTCTGGTGTTGAACTGTTGCCCCAGCAGCGAGTATCTGTTGAGCAGTGACTAAGCTCTGCCAGCTTTTAGTACGTGAGTCAGTGAGTGTGAATGAGTGAGCTTTGCTGCGACGAACGGCTGCCTGCAGCGCGTAAATTCTTCTTCGGTGTCGGGTGAGCAGTGACCAAGCTTCGCTCTTTCTTTTCCAAGGGAATGAATGTTTACGGCTTTGAGCCCGGCGCTGAGAGTGGTCAGCAGTGCGAGCCCTGCCGAAGCAGTGGGTGAGAGAGCTTGGCTGTGACCCGAACTGTTGCGTGGCAGCTAGTAACTTCTTCGTCTTCGGTTGAGCGTGAGCGGTTCAGCAGTGTGCAAGCCTTGTCTGAGGCAGGGCACGAATGTTTTACGGGCTTTGAGCCCGGCACTAAAAGCGATGACTCTGCGGAGTGGGGTTTGCCATCTGGCAATGAGGTCTGCCATCTGAGCCAGTGAATGTATGAGCATTGCCCAAACTGTTGCCTGAGCAGCTGGTAAACTTTCCGGCTAGTCAGTGACGAAGCCTTGCTTTGACGTAATCCCAGCCTTCTTTTTCTGAAGGCCACAAAACGTGGTTGCGTTGCGGTGTAGGGTGTAGGGTTTAGGATGAGTAAGTGAGCCTTGCTGTAGTCCATGTGTGCAGCCAAAACTCTTTGTTGACATCTAGCAGGTTTTTCCGAATGCACGAATGTGAGCCCGTCATATCATGCTCATTCGCTTCTGAAATGTTGAGCCTGTTGCAAGGTCGAAGCTGAGCGCCGTAGTCTTTTACGTAGAGCAACGCGCAGCATGGGAAATCTGGATCCGAAATTGTCCGCTTGCAGAAAGCTAGGACAGGCAGACTCTACTGATCCGCCGCAGTTTGATTCGAGATTGTATGCTGCAGGGTGTGAGGATACAGACGAGGGAACCTGAACGAGCCCAGAGGTGGCGGGCAAATGATTTCACCCTTAGGACAAAGCCGGTGGTATAATACTCAGCTGCCAACTGAGTTTGATTGACTCCGGCATGTCTGGGACCTTCCACCGTTCTAATAGTGTTATACTACCCAAAGGGTGTGTAAGTGGGTTCCCTTGGTTTTTGCAGCAGATGGGGTGGGTTCCCTGTGGGTTCCCTTGTTTTTTGCAGCACTTCAGGTGGGCTACATATGGGTTCCCTTGTTTTTTTGCAGCATTTCGGGTGGGTCTGTGTATGTTCTTCATTTAGCTTTCTTGTAGATTCCCATGGTTTTTGCAGCATGGACGGTGGGTTCCCTGTGGGTTCCCTAGTTGTTGCAGCATTTTTAAGTGGGCTCCCGTGGTTTTTCACCGTCGATACGGTGGGTTCTCTGTTTGGTTCCCGGTTTTTGCAGCATTTGAAGTGGGTTCCCATGGTTTTCCAATAGGCTCTTTTGGCTTTTGCAGCATGTCAGCTGGGTTCCCTGTGGGTTTCCTAGTTTTTTGCAGCATTTTTAATGGGTTCCCATGGTTTAACAGCATCGACGGTGGGTTCCCTGTGGGTTCCTTGCTTTTTGCAGCATTGCAAGTGGGTTCCCATGGTTTTCCCAGCATATATTGCGCAAAGGTCTGGGCGGGCTCCCTTGGCTCTTGCAGTGTGTCAGCTCGGTTCCCTGTGGGGTACATGTGGGTTCCCATGGTTTCTCCAGCTCGCGCATTATGTTTCAGAGAAGAGTGGAACTGAAGAAGATGTTCAGGACAGTGGCTGCAGGTGTGGCCCAGTTCCATCGCACATCTTGCGCTGCATTTGGATTTGCTGCTTTGAAGTAAGGCTGCAAAAAGCACGTCTGCTATCTGCAGTTTGGGTCGAGACCAAAGACGTTAAACAGGCTCACCTCTGATGCACATCAGGCTCGCCGCCCTCCTGTGGTAATGCTCTTGATAAGTTTGCTGCGGCTACATGCTGGCACGCTGATGCGAAGATTTTGCGGCATCTACTGGCAGATGTTAATCTCAGCTTGTAGCTTCAACTGTTTCGATTGCTTGCTGTACGTGGGCTGTTTTTGCGCTGGGAAGCTCCACTTGCAGGAGCTTTTTTTTCCTACAGAATCGTAGGAAGCCTCGAAGGGCCTCCCCTGTACAGGCATAAAACAACCAGGACTGTGCATCTGCTTCCCGCCGGAGCTTCATCGGGTCGCAGCATCATCCCTTCTTGCATAAAATGAAGACGGTCCGAGCGAGTGCTGCAATTTGATCTTTTTCAAATATTCAATTCCCATTTTTCAATGGAGAAATCTCGACTGGATTGCAAGTGAATAAGCTAGTCACGGTTTTGGCGATGCAGTCACGTGATGTTTGCTTGTTCTATGTTGAGTGGTGGTGTTTGGGGTTCAAGAGTTTGCCAACAAGCCGGATAACCTCAACTTGACGGTCCTGTCTTGTTTCGGCTTACCTCCTTGAACCCCTCCCTCTCTGTGTGGGTGTGTGTGGTGGGTGCTCTGTGTGCTTGGGTGCGCTGCGTTGTCAGTGACAAAACAATACATTACGAAGCACTTCCTATTTGAAATTTTGATTCGCGAACAAATTTTTGTTTTATGACTTTCATGCTTTTTCACACATGTGAAGCACCTGCCACTGGGGCATGCTCTCGCTCCCTATGGATGCTTGGACGCCATATGCTGTGCTAAAGCCCCCTTGTCTTGCCATTGCGTGCCCCCTCTGGAGACGGGCCGAGTACACAGTGAGCAGGAGGGCTGTCTTATGCTGCACGCCTCCATCCGATGGGGGTTTTGCCATTGCGCAACTCAGTTGACTGGGAAGCGGGGCATGTGAGCGGTGTGTTGCTACTGTTCGCACCGTCCTTTCGACAATTGCGGATTCTGCTGGCTCCTTCTCCTTTGCAGGAACGTGAAAGCTAGGTCAGGAAACGCACCCTGGGACAGTTCAACAACAACTCACACTTGCTGTCGCTGCCCGGAGGCAGAAGACTTGTCAAAGAAAGCACACGTCCAGGCTCTGGCAACGGGTACTCGATGCCCAAATGCTGGAGGTCTGCGCTGAGAGGCGCTGAGCCGGAGATGCCTACCGAACGAAATGAGTTTTGCCAGCTTCGTTCTGATAGCATCGTCACTGTCACTTCCAAAAGCTGCAGCCACTGCGCCACTGAGACGCAGCCGCTGCCGCGCATGGCTTCTGCGTACCGTCGTCGCATTCGTTGCTTTAGCGGGCCGAAAACACAGGTGTCGAGCGGCTGCAGAAGAGATGTAATGTGCGTTGGCACAAACAGAAGCCAAAAATGCAACCTTTTACATGCTGTCAAAACTTCTTCTGTCAAGTGAACGCGGCAGCAATCCCATACGATGACAATCTGCTTGCTGTCCGACAAGCGCAGTGGCCCCAGCGCCTTGGCCAACTCCTCCAGAGCCTGAACCATAACCGGGCCATTAACCCACGAAAACTTCCGCCGCCACGAAGACTTCCGCCGCCAATACTGTACAGTTGTGGCTGCTGAAGCTGTTTGGGCACTCAATAGCAACCGTCGCGGAAAGCACCGCTCGTTGCCAATGAGGATTTGAGGGAGGCACTTCTGCAGCGTGCCTTCGCTTGATATCATGGCCAGCAGTGTCGCCGTGTTGCGGGGCGGCTTCCGAGGCCCACAGGGTACTTTTCCAGCAGGCCAATCAGAACGCCGGATGCAAACCCCTCGCTTTGCTTTGCAAAACTGAGGCATCGAGGACTCATCAATGTTGATGAAGATGGGTTCGCGTCCATAAGATGCCGCCGTCTGCCTGAGGTGCAAGCACCATTCCCAGAAGCCGCTCACCTGAAGGTCAGCGCAGGTTGTAATTGCTCTGAGTGTAACATCCCACGGCCACCAGACGATTTGTTCTTGTCAAGCCCAAGCGTGCTTGCACACAGCGGGCACGCCGCTGCTGCTCTTGTAAGCGCCGGATTTCACGACGCACACAGGCCAACGCATCCATGATTCGGGGCAGCGGCCACTGGCAGCAACATCTCTCTCACTTCGTGAGGAAACTTTGACTGCCAAACTTGCTCTGGTCGAACATTTGTGTGAAAACACAACTAAAAGCATGAGAGACACACAAGTAAGAGCGGCAACAGTTTGTGTGAAGCCAACAGCATGAGAGGCACACAAGTGAGGACAGCAACGTAGATTGCGCATGTTTTGCCGACGTCTGCCGGCTCAGTCTGCTAGTCGCGGCTTGTCTCACCTGTCATCTTTCTTTGTACAGTTGATCTTGTTCTTGGCTTACTTGTAGTTCTTGCTGGGACCGAGTGCAGCAACTTGCTGTCGTTGAGGCCCGCCCACGCCAAAAACAAATTCCTCCTTGGGCTGGAGATCTTTGAAGCTGAGGGAAGGCTTCCGGGTGATCAACAAGATAACGTAGCAGAGGTGGAGCTGGACAGGAAGCAGAGCCCCAGCCCGCGCGAGCATCATTTCTGTCCTTCTGACGCTCTGGCTTGTTGTCGACTGAGGACCGCGCGTAGTCAAGTAGTTTTCTGAACGGTTTATGTCGACCAAGTCTACAGCTGCAGTTCTTGATGCCGAGAAGCCTCTACGTTGCACCGCTGTCATGTTGTTTGTTTTTGGTCGATGATTCGTAGTTTTCTGCAGGGACTGAGCGCAGCAGCCGCTGCCATCGAAGCCCGCCCAAGCCAAAAAAATATTATAATTCCACTGCGGCTAAATCGTGCGAAGTTTTGTTGGCCATTGCAGCACAAATGCAACCTGTTTACGGCACACAAGGGACATGGAGAAGCAATTGTTTGCAGGAAGTATGCGTCCAGGAAAGTCTGGAGGCTCGTGTAAATCGCTGGGGATTTGTCTTGCCTGATATCGGAAGAATGGATCGCCGTCACAATGTCAAGTTGCAAGGTTTACTTGGGTTCATGTCGCTGTTGAAAAGCTGCTATTGCAGCTGTAATGTAATGAGGTAGAAATGCTATGACACAAGGCCGGAAACTTTGCAGAGATTTTGTTTCTGCAGAATTTATGTTTCAGTATATTGAACTTCGGCCAGGACAGAAAGGAGAGTTCGAAAATCCTATGACAATGCATGTTGCTTTGGCTTTAAGTGATCAACTCTAAGGCGTTGCTCCCTCCACTGGTGCCACCATGCTTGACTTTTACCATGCGTTCTAAACGCAGGTTGGAATGCGACGAACACTGTTGCCACATCCCCAGGTGCAGGACATACCTTCCCCAGCAAAGCTTGTGTAACAAATTTGTTTTTCGTTTTCATGGGAAAAAAGCTGTCTAACGAGCAAGTTTTGGTCCAAACTGTTTGTGATTGGGTGCACAGCGACAACTGCGGAGTTGTGCAAACGACCTAATGTTTCAACGAGTATCTCAGCACGGATGTCTGACCACTTTCGATTTGAGTTGGTTTCACGTATTTCATCCATGCTGAAATTCGTTGTTTTGTACATAATTGGGGCCATTGGTTTATTAGGGCCGTTGGCTTTCACATCAAAGAAGAGGGCACAAGTACTTCAAGACTTTCGCGCGTGCAGAAACAGATTTCAACAACTATGAGTACAGTGTTATTCCTTTTTTAAGAATCCAGCAGCCGGTATGATGCAATACGAGGAGGTCTATGCCGTGCGACATATGGATATGGGGCTTGGGGAAGTGACCGCTGCTCACTGGCGTCGCCATCTCAACTCATTTGCCTTTTTGGGTTGTGCAGAATCTGTTGTAGCATAATAGGAACCCGATTCCCCGCTCGGTGCCGCATGTCGAGGCAGACGACTTTTTTGTTACCTTGTGCTTTTGAGGCTTCCCAATTCAGAACTTGAAGAAGGCGTAGGGAAGTAGGAAGATTCGGCACGTTTTCATGTTCGTTTGCTTGGGTTTCTTGAACTGATGATTACATTGTTCTTGCCGAATCTACATAAGTCACGCACAATCCGATACCTCCGTTCTTCATTCCAGTCCAGAGCATATTTGTGCAGCTGGACATCTCAAAAGTTTCGACATTCTGGAGCTTTATAAGTGAGGCATGTCAGCGCATAGGCTTCAGGAGTTCGGGGTTGTGGGCTGACTAATCGCAGGCTCGCCGACCGTAGTTATGGTATCAGAAGCTACATCCAAATCGAATAGTATCAAAACCACATGCTAGCACATGCGCACAGCTTCGCACCGCGACATGTATACGCTTTGGACCCGAGCAAGACGCCCGTGCAGGGACTATGCTGCGCCAGCAACTCCGATGGAGGCGGGAAAGCCGTGTGCCCCCAAATTGTCGACCCTTGTGGTGCAGTAGCCCTTAAAGTTAGTTAAACCGTGAACCCTAAACTCGCAGCTACTTCTGAGCAGGTGATTCAGTCCGTCTTCATGCGAGGGAAGAGGCCGATGGCTAATGCCTCAGATACACTTCTAGTGCTTTTGCTGTCATTAGGGAGCTGTTTTATGATCTTGATCGTGTTTTTATTATTATTCCAATCACGAGTTGCCACTAGTTTCTCCATGAGTCTTCATGGAAGGCTGAAAGTTGAGGGGATGATGGAAACAGGCCTCAGTCGGGCCGGGGTTTGAGTCCGGAGCCGAGATACTGTGGTTTTGTAGCCGCTTTGAGTCGGAATCGATAGTTCAAGTCGATATGTGGATCTCTGAGAGGGGATGCCTGTATGTATAAAGCTTAGCCTTAGCATTGTTGGTAGACCTATCATGAAAACTGAATACTCTTATTCGTAGTTGGATTGCCATTTTCACTCCTATCATTGTTGTTATTGAAAGTCTTGGACAACCCGCGAAAACTCATAGCGAGTCTTAGGCCACGCCGCGGTCACAGCGGTGGCGGGGCAAGGAGGCCCTCGGCTCAAGGGGTTCAGGTTTGCTTTCGGATCAGGCCTGCCAGAGCCTGTTGTCTTGGCAGAGGGCGAGTTTCGGGGTCTTTGCTTTCGGGGCGCAGCTGTCTACGGACTGGCCAGGTGTTCACCAAGCATGGACGTGAGCAGCAAATGGGCAGCTTGAAGCCGAAACCGGGAACGTGTAAACCCTGAAGCCAAACCCTCAAACACACAGAAACCCAAATATCGAAAACCCAAGTCAACCCTAAGCGGTGGACCTTAAACTAAAACCCTAAACTGGAATTTTCCTGGCCAGGCAGACAGTCCGATCTTGGACTCGCCGAAGCCTGGAGCCTGCGGAGGGGTGTGGGCACAGTTGTAATTATATAGGCTATTACTAATGGTGTTATTCTTGATTTGATGTTATATCTACTCTTTTTGTTGTGATTATTGTTGTTATACTATCTTATTGCTAGTACTATCAGTGTTACATGGCTATTATTCTTTCTGTGACCATCACTGTTGCCATCGCTACAGCTATTAGCAGATCTCTAATAACGTGATTTTGACCCTTGCTATTCCTTTCGTTTTTGCAGAGGGCAGCCGAGGCCTTGAAATATGGATAGGGCTTTGGGGTAATCTAGGAACCTGATCAAGAAACCGTGGGCCTTTATATTCGATTTTGGGGTTATGGGCCCAGGGTTTCTTAATCAGGTTCCTACAATACGGTTGTTTGGAGCTGTTCTAAGGACTGTAAGACTCGAATGGGGGTTCCGTGTTAGCGTCAAGAAGGGGAACGGGGTTGGGCACGATTTGCTTTGGGGTCCTTGGCAAAGGGATAAACCAAAACTGGTTTTCAAGGGGCTGGCTAGCAGCGAACCAGGGCCGTCTTCTACAGAAATCTTAAGTTTCAGTAACACCGTAGATTCGCACTCCTTGGCTAACTCTACAGTCCTTAGTATATGTACATATATATATATATATATACACATATGTATTTCATGCACAGTCTAGTAGGTATATATATATATATATATATATATTCTACATAATATGTGTTTCTGTAGACCTACTACACTATATTATACTATACTGTCTGCCAACTCTCTAGCCGAGGTCGGCGGCCCCGCCGCCTACAGTGGCCTCATCTGAGGGCTCTCGCAAGGGACTCGGGGAGTCGAGCCGAGAGCGAAGAGCGTGAACAGGGCTTCGTGTTTGGGGTGTGTTACTTCCGTGACGTATCGGGAGACATCGGGAGGGAACAGTAGTGCTAACCACAGTGACCCCCACATTGAGCCTTAGACACCTTTTCTTAAACTGAAAATACCGGAAACAAGAAGTCAAATCAAGGTCATGATGCTATATACATTGTGCATCAACACAAGGAAAGTTTAACTCCGCTCCCTACGTCGAGATGAACATGGTGAACCGAATTGTTGTTAACCAGGACTGCAAATAGACGTCTTTCTGATGAGGATCGTTTCTTGGGTAGGCCCTCATACAGATGAGAGAGTCAGCAAATAGCAGGGACCCCCCCCCAAACAAACCAGGAGCCTTTGTGTAAATACATTCTCAAGCTTAAGCCCAAACCCCTAAATCCTGAATCCTGAACCCTAAACCCCCACTAAAGGAACAGTTAAAGGAGATCCCTCTAAAGGATCCCTGAAAGGAACCCTTAATTTCTACCTCGGATTGTGCCGAGGCAGGCGGAAGCTCGAAGATGGCGCAGGCGGGCAGTTGCCGGAAGGAGCCTTGATCCCAACCCCTAAACCCCTAAGCCCTAAACCCTAAACCCGAAACCCCTGAAACCCCTAAACCCTCAACCCTGCATTTTGTTTTTTTTGAGTAGCTTGAGCCGTAAAGCATTTTTTTTGCATTAATGTTCCTGAATCTGAAACACTGTAGTAGTTTTTTAAGAGGTCAAGGAATCTTCAACGGCTCCTTTGGTATCCCTTGGACTTGGGTTGTGTCCTGTGCAGGGGCCTCTAAGTACCCGAAGTCTCGCGACTCGTGGTATCACGGTATAATGTAGACACTAGATTAAAATACCCTGAGCGTATAACCCGTGAAATAGTAGGACTCATATAGGGAACCCTAATAAAGGCCCAAGGTTTCTTAATCAGGTTCCTACATTAACCTGTGTTATGGATGATGCAGGATCTTGTCCAGCAGGGGTCGTTCTTCTCCCTGAAGGTCTCAGAATCAGAAGCTTGCGGCCCAGACAAGGGTCTAAACCCGCACCCCCCCTGAACGTCTCAGGCTGAAGCGAACTCTTGGGTCACAAACCCCCTATATTCTACACACCTAAGCTCCAAATCAACACCGCAAAGCCCCCTAAACCTCAAACCCCCTGCACACCAATTCCTCCCGACAGCACAATTACAATCAACAAATTCAATCAGACACCCTTAAATCAAAAACCCCGATCCTGAACCTTGAACCAATATCACCAAACATTACACACAAACCCTAAACCCTAATTCTAAATCCTCAACCGCCAAGATCCCTCCAAAGTCTTTGCGAGTGCTCCGAGGCCTGCCTCTTCCGAAGCGAGCCAAAGTGGAGGAGGCGAGCCCTGCCTAGAGCTTCGTCTTTGTTTTTTTTGTTGGGGTCATTGGGGGCCCTGGCCTTTTGTACCTTGGACCCCAAACCCTAAACCCAAACCCAGTCTTTGTGTATTTTTTTTTTGGCCGGGGGAGCCTGGGCATTTTTTTGTTTGGGCCACAACCGCAATCCTCAGGGCAGTGCCCATGAGATGTGCAGGTGCTCGACGGCTCCACGTCGCCCTTGACACAGGTGGCGTGGAGGCGGTGCATCCCTAAACCCTATAAACTAAGAGCCCTATACCCTAAACCCGAAACCCTAAACCCTAAACCCTAAGCCCTATACCCGAAACCCGAAATCCTAAACCCTAAACCCTTGTAGAAACACAGCCCTTCAACTTCCCTCAATTCGCAGAAGTTTGGTTGAAGTAAATCCCAACCCTGAAGCAACAGCACCCGAGCAGGCCCCCTCAACGCCATGGATGCCCTGTGACATCCTGCATCCTAAAGCCAACCCTCACCAGACCCCTAACTGTTGCTCCGAAGCCTTAAGACCCCTGTTGTAGCCTTAAAGGACCCCTGGAGCCCTTGGCGTATCCATGCAAGGACCTTCAAAACCAGACTTTTCCTCGAGAGGTCGGTGGTAGCGCAGCGTGCACGATGTGGCCCAGAGACAACTCTGGGGGAGCTGCCCCTCGGCGTAGAGACCCTCTTTGCTTATTCGATAGGTTGGAGGGTTTGGGGATCTTGATAAGGCTTACTAGGTCTGGGCCTCGGGTTATGGGCAGCATCTCCGAACTCCAAACACACGCTTTCACACGCTTTCCCACGGGCCTTCGTATTGAGCTCCCTACTTCCAGTGCAGTCCCGACAAGGGGGAGGATGTCAGCCAGCCGTCTAGCCGTCTACAGGCACTATGGGTTTACGCGAATCCCCAGAGAGTCTCGGACGCAGTCCTTGAAGGGTCAGGGGACTGAGTAAGTGCCTTATTGGTGCCTTGATTAGGGTTATGGAACACGTCACAATAAGGTTCTTACCTGCAACCTACTTTCTCAGTCCCCGGGTCATTCAACTAGGCGTTGAGACCGAGGAGTCTGCAGTGCATGAGAATCTGGTCTGTAGAGTTGAACCTAAACCCTTGTTGAACCCTAAGATTTTGATTGTCGGCTCCTTAGGTGGTGGTGAGAGGTTCAGGATTTATGAAAAAAGACGGCAAAATGTTCTGCTCCCAGCATTTGTCTTTTGTGTTTTGTGAGTGTTTTATATTTGTCGTTCTTGGTCGGAGTCACCGCTGCCTCGGGTTCCGAGATCCTACACACGGTTTTTGTGCGACTTGTAGTGAAGAATGAACCCAAATGGACAAGCCCAGAGAAGCCCAAACAGCCATGCACCGAATCGACGAGGCTCCCTTCAATGCTCCCTTTAAACCTAAATTATGCTACCCCGCACCCTGCGACAGGTTGTTTGCGAAGCCCGCGACAGAGAGATGTGAGGGCCTAGACGCGTGAAAGCTTGAGCCGTGTTAGAAGAATGTGTTTTGATACGGTATACGGGTATATCATGTGCAACTTGCCTTCTTGTGTGGCCTCTGCTTTTTCAGTCCTCTGTAGCCTATGTATGTGTGTATGCACTCTATGCAGATGGTCAGGGGTTAGGGTTCAGGGTTGAGGCTTTAGGGCCTTCAGTTTCAGGTGCAATCAACGCGCAGAAACTTCCCGCATAGTACACTGCGTCAGAGATGACCTTCTCAAGCTTTCACGCCGCATGATAATGCTTGGGAGAACGCCTCCCTTAATCGTCTTCTGATGCTCCGAGCTCCAAGCTTTGGGACGGCGGGGTTCAATTTCGAAGAGTGTCAAAGAGTCAGCATATCCTAGATTCCTACATCAGGGTCTTTCTTTTTCGGTCCCCCAAATGGGACCCTAAAAGGGAAGGGACCGTAATTTAGAGAAATACCCATATCCTAAATTCCTAAATCAGGTAGATTTTACAATCCCACACTGGCGATTTGACCTATCGGATTTCTTTCTGTTAGTGGCTTCCGGGCTGTTGCGGTGTACAGCCGGGTGCGAAACCAACACCTCCCAGGCTTTAGGGCGGGATGTAGGGGGTTTCTTGGAATCAAGAGTCCTTTTGTGGGGCGGTTGCGTAGATGAGGATCCTTCTGAGGTAGAAGCCAGAAAGTTGGAATATGATTATCCTAAACCCTTTATGGTAAATAATAGGGTATCCTACCCTGAAACCATATTCCAACTTTCTGGAGTTCCCTTTAACTTTGGGGTCTGGATTGTGTGGTGGCTTAGGATGTTGATCGAGGGCATTACCCCGGCGATGAACCCAACCTCTCGGGGATGAAAGACTTAGTATACAACCTGTTATATGATATTGTATCATCCTGCTATGTTATATTGTGAAGATACTGTGTATTCTTATGTTATGTTGCATTATAGTATGTTGCAGTCTAGTATTTTTGTCTTAGATTGGGTTATGTTGTGCTGTATTATAGTGAAATAAAGAGTTAGGCCCTTAGGCTTGAGCAAGAGCTTCAGAGATGCTCGTAGATTCCGACGGCACCTGCAGGCTGTGCAAGAATCGGGAGCTCTGGGGTAGGGTTTCTGGCACGTCCCTAGGCCTCAAGCCTTCAAAGCTTCAGGTCTTTATTCTTGATCAGGTGCCCATTCATGCCGGTATTGGGTTTTGGGTTTTCCGGCTTTTTGCTTGGAGGCTTCCCGAAGGGCTCGACATGGATTCGCAGAAAGGTTGCGGGTGTTTGCTACTGTCAGTACAGAGGATCTGAAGCTTCAAGTAATGATTGAGGGTAACAGAATTTTTTAGAGGGATCTGAAGGGGTGCTGTAGGAGTGGAGGGTTGGGGCCTGCTTTGAAGGGTTTCAATTGGAGTTCCACAAGGGCAGGATGGGGGTGTTCAGGGATCAGCTTTGCACGATTTTTTCATTTGTTTGAACTTTGTTCTCTACCCAAGAGGACCGTTCGGGTTCCTACCCAAACCCTGATCCGTAGATCCTAAACGCTCAACTGTAAAATGAGTCGTGCATCCCAAGCGAATCGGGCGGTGTGTTCCACTGGTCGAGAATCTTGTGCTTCGCTTCTATGAATCACCGAGCCTTCACCTTAAAGTCTTGAAGGCTCGAAGCCCTGCACATGGTTCTGATAATGCCAGCCATAATTAGAACAATTCGATAGTCAGGATATTTTTATGGTAGTGGTAATAACCCTAAGGTAGTGTCTTGCTTGGTGTCTTCCGCAGCAGACCCCATGAACGAAAAAGAGACTTCTCAAAGCAAGCCGAAGCAACCGAAGCCTGAAGTGTAAACACTGAAAGCTGCGAGCAAAATCCTCCCTAACTGCAGAGCTTAAATCCTGAACCCTGAAACCCAAGCCTAGCCAATGCAGGAAGTCTTCGTACAGACTTCCCCAAGCCCTACACCCTAAACCCCGATCGATAGCGGCCTCTTTTTGAGATGCGATGAAGAGGAATACCGAGACAAGTGGTTCAACAAGAAAACCCTGAACCCTAAACCCTAAACCCCTAAACCCTTAAACGCCTAAGCCCTAAATCCGAAACCCTAAAGCCTAAACCCGAAACCCCTAAAGCTTAAACCCCTAAAAGCCCCAAACCCAAAACCCTAAAAGCCGTTTTGGGTTTTTCTCCATGGCGTCGGCTTCTGCCAGCTCTTCGCTGGGCCCCAGCACAGCGGACCGACCGCCCTACTTCGCCTCGAGCCCTTGTCCCCTGGGCAGCGCGGAAGCAGAGAAGGGTACCCAGAGAGTTCAAAGGGGCCCCTTAATGAAGGAATATGGCTGAAATCCTGTAGGGCTTCATATTATGATTTAGGCTATATTCCTTAATTAAGGGGTATTGGGCTCTCTGGGTACTTGGAGGTTCATTTAGGGGGTTCCTTTAAGGGTCCCTGTTTAAAGGGATCTATAGGAATTCTATAGGGGTATAGGGTTTAGGGTCTACTTGGAGGTTCAGGGGGTTATTTAAAGTGACTTAATTAATATGTTTTATAAGCATATAGATGCCCTACTTATAACCCTGCTTGTAACTACCCATGAACCTCCAGGTATGGGGTTTAGGGTTTAGAAGAGACTCCAAAACGACGGAATGAAGGAATACATTTTGAATTACATGAAACATCCCTCAACACTCCCAAAGCCTTTCAACCCCTAAGCCCAAAACCCTTAAGCCCCTGAACCCTACCCCACAGCAAAGTCCCAAAATCACTTCAAAACCCCCGAACCCTCTAAAGTCCTAAAACCACCTCCAAACCCCTAAACCCTCTAAGCCCTCAAAGCCTCCCATCGCTCCCAGGCAAACCCCTAAACCCCCAAACCCCAAAAGCCCGAAAAAGCGCCCAAAATCCCGAAACCCCCAAAACCCCCCCTAAAAGCCCCCAAAAGCTCCCCCAAAAGCTCCCCCCCCTAAACCCTAAACCCTAAACCCTAAACCCTAAACCCTAAACCCCAAAAGCCCCCCCCCAAAAGCCAAGGCAGCCTCCGCTCCGAAGCTGCGGTTCGTGCCTCCGCGGCGCTGTGCCCCGGCCGCCTCGCAGGGGCTCCTTTTGGGGGGACCCTAAAGAGCACCGTCTTTTCTTGGGCGTCTTTGGGTTTTTTGGGAGGTGTGCTTGAGCACCTTTGTCGTTTTAAGGTGTTGGCCTAGATCTTTGTTGGCATGGTTGTGTTTTTTGGGGGGCCTTCAAGGTGGCGAGCCCTACACGTTATATGATCTAAGGAATGGGATCCTGAGTTTGGAGGCCTACAGTGTCAGGGTTCTGGATGTTTGTTGTTGAAGGGGGTTCTGAAGGGCAGTGCTCCCAAACGAGCTTCCGAGAACTACGCATGTTTTCGCAGCAGTGAAGATACACACACACACACACACATAGGCACATGCAGATAATTTACATACTACCTAGGATACGTAAAGGTGCCTCTCAAATTGCCACCGCGCACACTTCCGGGAGTTGTGGTGTGCCGACCTCTTCTCTGCATTTTGCCCTTTGTAGAACCCTCACAAGAACCCTGGGAGTGTCCTTGCAGGAACCCATAAATGCCAAGCCTTTAAGAAACAGCCGAGCCCGAAACTGAGGTGCTCGCCCCTGACGCCGCGCGTCAGCAAGCACAGCCCTCTTCAAGGACACCTTGAAGCCCAAACGACCTCAATCCTCAGCCCTAGACCCTACAGACCCAAACTCTGGGTAAACTCTACGACTCGGAAAGCATAAACGGGGTGAGGAGTGAGGAAAACATGGAGACAGCAGAAGGTGATCCGGTCTGCTTGCTGATGGACGAGGTGATGGAACTTGTTCATGGGGCAGTCCAGAGGGTGCCAGGGAACGCCGGGGTGAATGATGCATGATACGGGGGGCAAGCGCCACCTTGAGCTGCTTTTGGGTAGAAACTCAGGACCGACAGAACAAGACACTAAAACCCTAAACCCTAAACCCTAAACACTAAAACCCTAAACCCTAAACCTAATCCCGAAGTTTCAGGGATCGACTCTGGCCTTTCTTTTTCCGCTGGTGGCTACTGCCTCAAGACTGTATGTAGTTAGCTTCCCAGACCTCCAAAGGGAGGATCTAGAAAGTAGATCCCCTAATTGGGGCCCTATACTACTAAGGCTACTTTATAGCTTACGGTCTGGGTTGTGAACCGTGTAGGACCTCAAAGTCTTCCCAAAATCCTCCACTCTACCAATCCCCAAATCCCAAACCCTAAGCTTAACGCCGCTATGCCTAAACCCCATGAGCCACGCAAATGCCCTACTCAACCTACAAACCTCAAGCCAGACCCTAAATTGAGACACATACTAAAATCCTAACATTCCCCCAACGCTAGTTGGCCGTATATTTCACTTTTCGGTACATGATGTTCCCCACTTCAGCTGGTAGTGGGCTTAACCCTAAACCCTAAAGCCTGCGAGTGAACATGGTGAAGGGTCTGAGGAGAACCCAGAGACTCCAATACCCCTTAATTAAGGATCCCTAATATGATGTGCTATCTCCAGCTTGCTTGGCGAACACCTTATTTCGCCACATCTTTTCACGCGCGCACGTGCATTTCTCATGTCGGGCGCGCAGACAGATTTTCCCACATGTTCACGCCTTTGCTTTTTCACGTTCTTCTGCGCATGTGTTGCTTTTCATGTCGGTTGCAAAATTTTGTGAATTGCTTGAACATGCAGCAACGGCACTCTCAAGCGGGAGTGCTGGCAAAATTTTGCCAGAGTAGGGGCGATCGTCGGCGGCTTGTTTAGTATCCGAGTACCTTCTGGGAAAGGTGAACGACGGGCCAAAGACGGTCTGGGTAGTCTGCAGCGCCCAGGTTCGTGCGGTTTATGCAAGATGCCCTAGAGGAGGGTTCTTCTGAACGCTCCTCCTCTCCTTCTGATTACAGCATTTTGAGTCGGCATATCATTGGCTTGCAGCTTAATTTTCAGACTCTCCAAGCACACGTGCGTGCCTGCGAAAGGCGCATCATTGCTCTCGAGACCTCCGTGGCCAACTTGCAGGCTGCTCAGCACGGACTCACTCCGTGTGAGTCCAGGTCGTCTTCGCTTTGGGAAGCCGTTGCGTGCTGTTTTTCACGCCATCATCATGAGTGAAGCACCATCTGTGTCTGCAGCAGTCAACAGTGCTCAGGGGTTTGAGCTCGGTGCTGCCTCTTTAAATCAGCACCTATCACGTCAGGCGCTCTGGAGGCATACTTCTTTCAATCCATGCCAAGCTGCACAGCGCACCAGTGCCATTGTCTCGCACCTGGCAGAGCGCCGCTACGCGGCAGACATGTTGTCTTCAGTTCAAGAGCCACTGGCCGAAAAGCAGAACAGGCTCTTGTGGCGTCGTGTCGACGCCCTTGAGGATACTTCTGACTGCGACTCGGTAGCCGCTTCTGAAAGTGGAGATTACTTTGAGGAGGCACGTCCGCATGCAGTTGTCTTCGCTGGGCTTTCGTCTGCGCGAAAGCAGGAACTCTGTGGGTGCAGCTTGACAGCCAGCACTCGTGCTTTTCGGCCCGTTTCCCCCCGCAAGCGCCCTGCCAGTGTCAGTGTTGCTACCGGAATATCTGTTGAAATGATTGTTGGAGAAATAATTATCTCTGGGAACGGGGTGAAGCCTGAGTGACATGGTCGTCAAGAAGTGTCTGAGGGTTGCTTTTCCAAAGGCCTGCCTCAATCGAGGCTCTGTAGACCCTCGGCGGAATAGCAAGAGGCCCTTAAAAATACCCACTAAAGCATAACGTCCCCAAACCCCATAAAGCCCTAAAGTCCCTAAACCCCAAACCCCCAAACCCCATAAAGCCCTAAAGTCCCTAAACTCTAGAGCCCTAAAGTCCGTAAACCCAAAACCCCCCCAACCCCATAAAGCCCTAAAGTCCCTACACCCCAGAGCCTAGAGTCCTCAAACCCCCCAACCCCATAAAGCCCTAAAGTCCCCAAACTCTAAAGCCCTAGAGTCCCTAAAGCCCTAAAGTCCTTAAACTCTAAAGCCTTACAGTCGCTAAAGCCTAAACCCCAACCCCCAAAGCCTAGAGTCCCTAAAGCCCAAAAGCTGCAAGGAGCCTGCGCCGGCCATCGCTCCTCTGCCTTGCGCCAGCCTCCGCGGCCCTCGTTGGGCGACCAGCGGCTTCGCTGCGGCTTTAGGGTTCATCCCAGGGGTTTGGGGCCTTACTATACTATACTATAATGTACTCCAAAATACACTATATAATATACTATAATAGACTCTAATATACGATAATATACGATAATAGACGATAGTATACTAAAAAAATGATGAAAGTCTATAATATACTATTATATATTCTGATATGGTCTTATATGATATGATCATATGTACTATTTTGGGGCCTGAGCCTGGAGGGGATTCCCTTGGTTGCAGAAGAGCTTGGATGACGGATACATGGGAGTTTCCGAAAATAGGGGACCCTAATATAGCACCCTTTATAGTAGGATCCTTATTATAAGGATCCCAAAATATGGTACCCCTAATTCCGGAAACTCCCACATCCACTTGGCCAGAATCCTTTGCTCTGGAAAGCTTCGATAGGGATTGCTGCGAGCTGTGTTTCACGTTGAATGCAGATCCCCAGAGAGCCCAATACCCCTTAATTAAGGAATATGGCTTAAATCATAATATGAAGCCCTATATAGTTTAAGCCATATTCCTTAATTAAGGGGTATTGGGCTCTCTGGGAAGTCCTCTGCACCCAAGGATCCTCGTATCAACGGAAAGGGAGGGTTTAACAAAATCAGGGGTCTGCCTTCGGCAGTCAGGTTTGTTAGCCATTGATATTGGGGAGCTAAGGAGCCAGGGATGATGAGAATCCCGCTAATTAAGGAGCTAAAGAGCCAAGGGAGCCCCCAAAGCCACTGGTTAGTTTGTGAGCTAGCGCGGCTGTGGGTGGAGAACCCAGAGACTCCAATACCCCTTAATTAAGGAATATACCTTAAATTATAGTAGGATCCCTAATATGATTTAAGGAATATTCCTTAATTAAGGGATATTGGAGTCTCTGGGAATTGGGGTTTGGGGCCGGGTTTGGGGTGTCGCTCCGACAAGTGGAGTGACTCGCATCCCCCTTTAAAGTTCACTTTTCTGTTGTGTGGCTGGATCTTGCATGTGCTATGACCAAGGTTGGGCGAGTGATACGGTTGATGATATAAATCCTGCATTACCTCAAGGACCTTACAGTATGGGAATTATGGTAGATTCCCAACTATGGGTAATGCAGGATTTATATCATCAACCGTATCTCTAGCCCAGATCATGTGGTCGGCCCCAGAGAACCATGAAGCGTTGGTTTCGCGGCTTTGTAGATGTCTCCGGGACAGCTTCAGGCGACAGTTCCGTGTGAACCTTTCATCTCTCATGCAGGGTTCTGCGAAACTTACCTTTGGTTCGTAGGGACTGGAGGAATGGGGTACAATGATAACTACTGTTATTACCATTCTTCCGTTCCCTACTAACCAAAAGTAAGACAACCGTAAGTCCATGACGCGTCCCAGAGCCTCCAAAACCCCTTAATTAAGGAATATACCTTAAAATCATATTAGGGATCCTATTATAATTTAAGGTACGTATATTCCTTAATTAAGGGTTTTGGAGGCTCTGGGCCCCACCATGGCAAGTCCATTGACTTTTCGGGAGCCTGTGATTCAGGTATCGAAGCGGTGTCGCCGCACCTTGGCCAGTGGGAACAGAGAGGTTCTGGGCGTATTGATGCAGTTTCCTGCGGTGCAGTGTTCCGAAGATTTCATTCAAGACTTCACAGCTTTGGTTTCAACGGAGTGCCGCCTGAAGGATCGAAGGGATGCAGTAAGTAGGCTCTTGTGACCCTAGTTGGTAGTGTTAGTACCCCGAAATGGGTCATCCTCCTTGAAAGCGGCTTCCAGGTACCCCCGAAGCCTGCAAGCAGACGCCAAGGTTCCAAGACATGGGAGTTTCCGAACATAGGGGACCCTAAGATAGTACCGCAAATAGTAGGATCCAGATTATGAGGACCTCAAAAGAAGGTACCCTCAATTTTCGGAAATTCCCACGGATCCATGGTTGCTGCAAGGGTGGTTAGGCTTTAGATGGGCAGACATAACCCTAAACCCCAAACCCTCAACCCTGTCTTGCATGTGCATTCCTGGCCTTGAATCCACGGTCCTGCGAAGCCGGAAGCTCTGAACACTCAGCACCTTCCGGCTTCGTTTGAGGTTTAGGCGGTCTAAACCGCCCAAACCTAAGCCCTGAAACCCTAGAGCCTTAATGCCTTAAGCTCCAACCTCCCGCAAAGGCCGCCGGCGCACTGGTTGCCAAGCTTCCCGACAGTGCGCGGTCGCGCATCAGTGATGCTCCACGGCTTGAGCTCCCTTTATGAGACTCCAGATTATATCGGGGTTTTAACGAGCTTATATAGAGAGTTGATGAGTCTTTGTCAAAGGGTCTCTTGCTTGGGATCCGTACTGCATCGGGTCTTGGAGTGCCTTGTCTAGTAGAGGAAGCATCCGCGAACCTCTGCATCCACACACCCCAAAGCACTAAACCTTAAGCCCTTATCATACTTCTTAATGGAACCCTTGTAGTACCCTTCACAAAACCCTAAACCCAAAACCCTAAACCCCAAAACCCTAAACCCCTAAACCCTAAACCCCTAAACCTAAACCCCTAAACCCTAAACCCCGAACCCCTTCAACGGAACCCAAGGAGACTGGCTGGCCTTCCGACCTCGTTGCGGCTGCCGGTGTGGGCGTGCGGGGCATCTCGGCATTGTGATTTTGGGGAGTTTCCGAAAATTTGGGTACCTTATTCTCGGGTCCTTATGATAAGCAACTATTTCCCCATTTTCGGAAACTCCCCTATTCGTCGTCTTTCGAGGGCATGGCTTGAAGGCTTGCAAGCCGTTTGAAAGTTGAACGCCCTGAATCTCCAGAGCACTCCGACCCCAAACCCTAACAGCTTAGATGTGTAGCCACTCTACACAAGCCTCATCGTATTACTACAATTCTCCAGACAACCCTAAACCCTAAACCCCAAACCCTAAACCCTAAAAGCCTTACAGCAAGCCTACAAGAGTTCTCAACAAACCCCTGCAGTAACCCTAAAGCCGGTTTCTGGGCTTGGGCTGTAGGGCCGCTGTAGGGTTCCTAAGAACCCTGAAGCTTTAAGGGATACCATAAGGGTAATATAGTATAGGGGACCTTCATAATTAGGCTAGGGTCTGGCGTATTTATACCATAACTTTAAGGGATACTTTCAGGGTAGTTATATTATATCGGGGACCTGAATAATTAGAATGGGGTTTGGTGTATTTATACAAAAGCTGGAACAAAGAAACCCTCTAAGGGGCAGAAAGCTGAGATTTCAGGGATTTTCCCCCTCACCCAGGCGTGATCCCTCGCGGCACGCTCTTCGAGCGCTTCATGACCTGCCCGTCGGAGCCGACGAGGACTCGAAAGGGTTCCTTTCAAGGGATTCCTATAAGGGTATCTGGGTAGACTTGAAAGGGTTCCTTTAAAGGGATTCCTGTAAAGGTGATATTTTTTCGAGGGGGTTCCTTTGAAGGGATTCCTATAAGGGTAATACTTCTTTGTGGAGGGATTTCTGGAAGGGGCGTTCAGAGTTTCGGATGTAGAGGTACGAATTTTCGCAGGGGGTTTGAGAAGGTTTCTAGCCTGTACTGTAGGCTGGCGTGCTTGCGGTTTTTTCAGAGGGTCTCTAGTTTAAACAGGTTTTTCTCCTATAGGGAGCAGGATCTACTAGTAGGGCATGGGATTGACCTTACACCCTAAACACTTCGCTCTCCGGCTCCCCAAGCCCAAAAGTCAGAAATCCGAAAGCCAAAACAAGGCTCTTTTGCTTGAAGGCCTTGGGGGGCCAAAGGGGGGTTTACATACAGTGTGTTTATCAATTCGAAGCAATCCTACAATCCTATAAAGCCTTGTGCGTTGCAAATAGAGCAAGAGGGTTTTGACCGCTCTTGGTGTTGTTAGAGCTTGCGGAACGGCTTTGCCCCCATGGGGTTTCCATGGTGTCGTGGGTTGGAGGTGCAAGAGGGCTTGGGGTTTGGGGCCAGCTGGTCGGCCTCCGAAACCGATGGCTGTGGAGATAGGAGCCCCCAAACTCCGACGATTGTTGCGGCTTGAGCCAGAGAATGCCTTAAACCCTAAACCCCTAATGGTCCTAAACGGCCCCAAGAAGCTTGAACTGCTAAAGGAACGGCAGCTACCAATTCTGCGTCGTGGGTCTGGATGTCTCCACGCCGGGGCAGCTGAGATACATGGCACCTGGGCAGTACCCGAAGCGCCAGACCCCCGACCCCTGAACCCTAAACTCCTCAAAATCGACGCCCTCAACCTAAACCACCAAAGCCCTGAACCCCCAGAGCCTTAAAACGCCGAAGCCTCTCGACTCACTCCCCAGCAGGAGCGCAGCAACCTTCCGAACCCTTTGCCAAGCCCCAAATCCTCGGCTAAAAGTCCTGAAGCACCCCTGTTCCCAAGTCTTAAAAGCTCGAGCCCCCCAAAAAAATTGAACCGCAAACCGGAACCCCAAAACCCAAAGCCCCCCTCGAAGCCCTAAACCACCAAAGCCCCCTAAACCCCTTCGCACTGTAAGCCAGCCCTCTAAGCCCATTTTCTCCCAAAGCCCTAAACCAAAAGTTTCCTAAAGCACCCCCAAAACACCTGAAGCCCGCGTAACCCTTGAAGAGTCCGAAGAAGACGTCGAAGGGCTGGGAGCCGACCGGGTACTTCGACCGCTGGTTCCCTGCCGACGAGGCGGCGGCAGCTTGGGGGGGCGTCTTCCCTTGGGTTTAGTCTTTACCCTGACCCCAAAGAACCTACCCTTTTTTATGGACTTAGATAAGGAAATCATATTAGGGAACCTTAAAAAGGTAGGTTATCTGGGGTCCAGGTAGGGGTACCTGTGAGACTTGAGAGGCGACTCTGAAAAGGTTTGTGCTGTGGTATCGCGTTAACGTAGGAGACTTTACTGTAACAATTAGACTAGGGTTTTGGGGGTCTCTTATTTTTTTTATTGAATAGTATACTCCCATTTAAAGCCCTGGTCTAATTATTACTGCCCCTAAACCCTCAAAGCCTGTTACAAACACCTTATAGAACCCTTTAAAGGATCCCCCTAAAGGAACCCTCTTCTAATTATTAAGGCCCCGGCAGCATCGTGTTGGGCTTGGGGGGGGGGCCTTTGGGCTTCGTCCGGACGAGATTTTATGCTGTAGGATCCCAGACCCCCAGAAGGATCAAAAAAGTAGATCCCTTAATGGGGGGTTCCTATAACATGGGGTCCTCTTAGTGCATATGGGAGTTTCCGAGAATAGGGGACCCTACCATAGTACCCGGATCCTTAGCACAAGAACCCCATAATAGGGTACCCCTAAGTTTCGGAAACTCCCAGTATGTCCTATCCCAGAGAGCCCAATACCCCTTATTAAGGAATATAGCTTAAATCATAATGTGAAGCCCCTATACAATTTAAGACACATTCCTGACTTAAGAGGTATTGTGCTCTCTGAGAATTTTAGTATTATGCTGTAGGATAGTATTGGTGTACATTGCATCAGAATACACAACGATGTAGTATAAGATTTGAGACGATACCAAAACAGAATATAATGTAATAAAAACAATGTAGCGGAATACAGTTTCATATAACAAAGTATGGTAGCAGTCTAATACCAAATAATCCAATGGTAGTACTACGCAGTATAATGGACAACCTCGCCCTCTGCGAGCCCTCTCCGTAGATCCGCTTCGAGAATTTGCGGCTCAAGCCGCCCGGCGTAGGGTTCAGGGATTAGGGCTTTGTGGACTCTACAGTCCCTAAACCCTAAACCTTCATTAAACCTTCAAGATTTTCGCAGGCCAAAAAGCAGTGCATTGTTTGACACGGCTGAACTTCCGAGCACATTGGCATGGACGTGGTTCCTCGGGGTCCAATATAGGGGCATAACTGATCACCAACACTACTTTGGGGCGGTTCCGTACTATAACTACAGTAGAATATGCCCCAACATCATTCTAATTATTGAAGCCGCTATATTACTTTCAGAGTTGACCTTAGTATGACTGTGGTAAGCTAGTTAAGCTAGTTGGTTGCGCTCTTTCCCAACATTTGCAAGACTAAGCCCTAAACCATGAGCACTGAGCCCTCAACCCCGTGCCAAGCCCCAAGTCAACCCCAAGCTCAATAGGGTTTAGGGTTTAGGGTTAATCTATCGGATCGTTCGTGCCATGGTGCTGGAGCGCTTTATGTAGCTGAACGAAGTGGTTATGGCCTTCCACCATCAGTTCTGGCAGGCCTCAGGGTGATATACGTATCGCAAGAGGGTTTCTATCCGCGGGCGGGCGAGGGTCTCAAAGGGCGTAGTTGCAGGATCAGCAGACGCTGTAAGAAAGCTGGGAGTGCGGTTGAAGGCCCTTTTTCTAGCCCACTGACTAAGTCCCTTGAGCCTTCAACTGACCTTCGCTCTTTTCAAAGTCAATCTCACAGTATCTTCCTTTCAACCTTCCCGTGGGTGTATCTCGTACCGTTACCAGAGCTGCCGTGGTAGAAATTGGGATGCGATGCATGCGCGACGTTCGACAGGCCAGTCACTTACGTTGATACGTTGCAAATTCTGCAATCCCTGAGTGTGCCTGTATTTTCATGGCATCTTCTTGCCTAGTTCTTCCACACTGGCAAGTCTTTGTGTCCCTTGGGCTAGAAGCCGCAGGGCAGTGGCAAGAATCCTCAAAGACAGTCTAGGTATCAGGGTTGATACTTCGAGGCCCAGGGGACTTATATAGTAAGTAGGTTATAAGTAAGGTCATAAGTACCCTAAATGGAGTTACCCCAATTATAACCCTACTTATAACCGACTTACCAAGTCCCCTGGGCCTCTAAGTAGGTTACAGGTGCTTGCAAGCCAAGGGCCAATTCTCGGATTTCGGTATTACCTGCGGTACGTTTGACAGCTAGTATGGGTTGGGTCCACGCTCTTTTACTCCGGGCATGGGGAGCTTCGTGCCCTATTCAGACCTTGCTCGAACGAATCTGACTTACTGGATGGTGTCCGCGTCGTGTTTCAAGGGAGAGACATCCAACACAACTAGGAGGGACCCTTAATGGGGACCCCTACCCTATAATGGGCTATATAATGGGGTATATAATAGCTATATTAAGGCTCATGCTCAGTGCCTTGGGTTTCCACTTGGATTCACAAAGTCCGGCAGGGTTGGGCCAGCAGAGTTTCGTCAAAGTCTCGCATTGCACAGTGCGCATCTTCCTATTACCATGAGCAGCGGTCACGGTGTCCCATCCACGGGGGAAAGTTGTGCTTTCCAACATCACGAGTTGTGTTCATAGATAGGGCCAAGACGAAAGCATAGCATTCAACAGCACCCTGGGCAGTTAGTTGGACACAGCTGTACATTGCGTGCGAGGTTGGGAACCCAGGCTTCAGCGCCTCAATCTTGTTCAGGTTGAAGAAGATACCCTGAACCCTAAACCCTAAGGCTCCCCAAGGCGGTAGAAGCCCTCACCTGTCCAGGTCGAAGAGCATGCCTACGACCTCATCAACTGCTGGTGCTGCGGCATTTCTGCGACTCCCTGCCTCGATCCCTGCTGCTTCTGGGCCAGTGAGTAGGACATTTACAGTACTCCCTTGTAGTCATCGTCCCTGTTTCTAGTAGTACTCTAGTATGTTATACCCTTTTTTTGAAGGGTCCTAAAGGGCGCGATCAGCTTTCCACCGCAATTCATTGTGCCTTTGTTAGGATCCCTGCTATCAGGATCGCGGTGCTTAAGGCTGTCTCAGTTTGCACTAGCCACACGAAAAGTAAGGCCTCACCAAAGACAAATGCTGCTGCTGCACCCACGGCTGCACAAGTGGACAAGACTGCAACGGTGAGAAAGGCTGGCTTTTCTCCACCGATAAGTGCTGCTGCTGGATGCCTGTCTGCACAGGGCTCTTGACATCCCTCAAAAAAGAACGTTCCATCACTAGGGAGCCCCAATACATGTGAAACTGCTCAGCTTGTCAGAGTTGTCGCTTGGAAAAAGCGATCTTGAAATACTACCCACCCTAAGCCGCAGGACTTACTTGGTTTTAAGACGTCTTGTGCAGCA
This sequence comes from Symbiodinium sp. CCMP2592, assembly GCA_905221615.1. Classification (NCBI taxonomy): domain Eukaryota; class Dinophyceae; order Suessiales; family Symbiodiniaceae; genus Symbiodinium; species Symbiodinium sp. CCMP2592. Next base: position 43,752 of record CAJNDT010004558.1, read on the forward strand.
GCGGAATAGCAGCGAGTGCGAACGGCGTTGCTAAATGTACTTCTTGCAGATGTACTTAGTTTTGTTTCCGGTCGTGGTTCATCGACCGGCGCCCTGGTGTCCTCTGCTCTCGCGTGTTCCACCCGTTGCCGAAGTTTGCGACTGTGCGACTCGAACCTCTTACGAGAATGTCGTCCCAAGCGCACCCGATCCTTGTGACAGTCATAGTTCAGCAGACTCTGGCTCGGCAACTGTCGGCATGTCGATGGCACCGGAACAGCTCACAAATGCTGTGTGCCTCCTGGTGTGCCTCCTGAAATGCAGCGATTTCCTGCAACGACACCGCAAGATTTTAGTTCTTCATTGTCCCAGCGAAAAGCAGTAGATCCAGGCAAGCCAGGTTTCAGATATGATTCCGGTGCAGTCAGGGATCAGCATGGCGCACCCTGAATCCTCTATCCCGGTTCTCCGCACAGAAGGGGTTCCGAGACTTTGCAGTTTGTCTGGCAGGGTTTCGACGCCTTCTCACAAGTGTGGGTCTACAGGTAAACGATGCATGCATGTGTAGATGCAGCCACACAGACCCATAGGCCTTGGTAGTGGTCTCGGTGGCTTCTCCGGTGATCGCCCTGTCTCCCCTGCAGTCGCAGTCGAGTTTCTTTATACTGGGAGCCCGTGTCCGACCGTTCCCATCAAGGATCAGCCACTTCTCCCTGCACAAGATGGGCTGTGCACTTTGCAATGTGCATTGCTGGGGCGAGCCCTATCCGGGAAATGATGACCCGGACATGAACTTCCTGCTCCACGGCAGCCCTCAACTTCTGATCCTTTCCAAACTCTACACCTAAAGACTGCACCCTGACCTAAACACCGAAAACCCTACCACCTCCCAGGTCCTAGTCTTAGAGGTGCTACCCTAAACCCCAAGCCCCAAGCCCTAAACCCACCGTAATATAGGGAGGCGTAATAATGATCTATTTTTTCTATTTAGGGCTTCCTTATTATAGCTGCAGTATAATGTGCCCCAAAACCCTGTTCCAATCATTGAGGCCCCTACTGCCCTACCCTAAACCCAAAGCCCTAAACCCACCTCAACCCTAAACTCCAAGCCCTAAACCCACCACGGACATTAAAAAGGAGCTTAACAAAAGAAAATAACCACCGCAAACTCTCCCGCCAAGGCCTCCTCTGTGCTGGTGTTTCCACTGCTGCTGCTTCGCCCAGGCTCTTGGGAATTTCTTCCCGGCGTGCTACCAGGACCGTAGTCTCCACTACTGTAGGGGCCTTATCAGGGTGAATACAGGGGTTCCTTTAAACGGTTCGATAAGAATCTATAGTAGTTTTTTTTTTGATTTTTTCAGGTTTAGGGGCCTTAATAGTTTGAATAGGGTTTTGGGCTCCTTTATAGTGCACTCATAATTTCGGAACCGCCTTAAGGCCCTAAACCCTGAACCGCTGGCTTGAAACTAGGGTTTGCTAGGGTTCGTCGTGGGGTGTCTAAGGGCTACCTACTTCTCCAACATACCCCCGAAACCCTTAACCCGAAACCCTAAACCCTAATACCCATGATTCCGAGAAGTTTCAGGTTGTGTTTTCCTTCAGTATGTGGGCATTATCCACACTCCGAGCAGTCAATCACCTCGTAGCACCTCCGGGGATAGCACCAAACCCCCTTTAACACCTGCGAGGATAACAAGCTCTGTATCTGGGAGGGCAAAACCACCACCGGGTCCAGCTGCTGGTCAGACGAGGGCTTCTGCCACAGCCATGCGAAGGCCCCAGGGCATCTGGTTTGGTCTTTATTACTTGGGGCTCTGTTTGAAGGGATTTACAGGGCTGCCTCTTCTCCGGGTCTCGAGGGCTTTCTGTATGGTTACATTGTCTTGGAGGGTTTCAGGGTGCCGCCAAAGACCGTTCAACTCTTAAACGGTAAAGCTCTAAACCTGGTAAGCTCTCCGAAAGGTCTGCTGTTGCCCGCTACTGCTCCGGTGCGAGCTCCCTCCAAACGAGCGCATCGGCTGTGGCTTCTGCATGGGCTCGGGCTGGCATTCCGATTCCGAGGCGGGAAGCGGGGATACTTCGGGAGAGTTCAGCCTTTTGGACTGCGGGTTTAGCCTCGTGCTCCAAGCAGCGCGAAGGTGGAGGAAGAGTCGGAGAGGCTCATCAAGAAAGCCGGACACCCTGAGCAGCAGGAAATGCGCCACCTCCAGCACTAGAAGGCTTGTGGCCCAGCCCAGGCACAGCAAAATGCTGTGCTGTCCATGCACGCAGGGAGCACAACGAGGCTCCTCTTGTGCTGCACCGTGAATGCAGCCCTGCACCCAGTTCCGGGGCAGATTAGACCCGGGAATTGGACGTGCTTTCGTTTGTAGTCCAGCACTGTGCCAGTTGCACGCACATGTGCGCTGAGATGCTGCTTGATGAAAAGCTAGTCCAGTTTTAACTGCGAGAAGTACGCTTCCAAGATGCTCTTTCTGCACATGGGCCGCCATGGAATCCTGGAAGGGGCTTCAGGCATGAAGGCGGTGCTGCATGGTACATGCTGCAAAGGCAACCATAGATAGTCTGCAGCACGGCATTAGTGCATGTCGCTGCTTGTCTCACACACATGACAAGATTGCAGCCCGCAACCAAGCAGAAGCCCACAACTTCGAAGAATCATCATAGTTATAGTAGAGTGGGCTATTCTGATGGGCTATTCTGATCGTTAAGGCCCCCTTATTATGGGAACCGTCAGAGGTGGCCTGAAAAGAACCCTCGAAGGTGGAACTCCGGCTGGCCTTGCAGAGAGCGGGCCGTAGCTTGGGTCAGGCGAAGGACAGCTTCGTGTTTTTTTGATTTTTTTTGGTGGTGATGTTGGTGGTGGAAAATCGGGGTCTTCAGAGGGCAATGGGCCATGGGGCGCTTTCTTGTCTCACCCCTGGGGACTTGGGCCTCGACATGCTTTCAAGGCTCAGGCTTTGGGGAAGAGGTCGCCCTTTCTTTGGGGCGGTGTTGTTTGTGTGTTGATGATTCGATGTTCAGGATGCTGACGATGTTGTTGATGAGGATGATGACCGCAATGATCCATCTGATGGCGATGATCATGGTGGTGGCTATCATCGTGATTCTTGCACGTTGGTTGGATTCGAGGATCTACGCCTTTGAAGTTGTGCTTCGTGTTGATTGTTCTCTGAATCCCCTCAGCAGCACGTAACTTCCCAGCTTCAGCAAGACGCAATCTGATGCTAAGGCTTCCATCCCCGAGCCCAAACTCAGGCCCTAAACCAGAAGCCTTAAACCCTTACCTCCCAAATCCCAAACACTTGCAAAACAGGGGTTCCGCAATACCTTTGTAGTTCCCATAATATGATGGTAAGAATACAAGAATACAATACCATACCCCCAAGGCCTATTTCAAGTGTTCGTGCAGCAGCCACCCTTCTTGTAACCTCGTTGGCTCAGAGAATCTTGCGATGGAAGCATCCTGTGGACCTTTAAAGGAACCCATCATAGTAACAAAGCCATCATAGTAACCCTTCTACGAACCATCATAGTAACCCTTATGGGCTTGTAGTAGCCCTTATAGAACCCATCAGAGTAACCCTTACTGAAACCCTGGAAGCGGAGCCAAAAATTTCTTGCCTGAAGGACTCCCAGGAGCCGCGCGCCAGCGGCGCCCGGCGCTGGCCGGATGCCGGGGATCCGCTGCGGGGACAAGTCTGCAACGGCACCCCGGCCCGGGGCGTGAAGTTGAAGGGGCTTCCTACAGGGGGGGGGGTTTGGGGCGGAGTCGACCATGGGCCTGGGGTGTTAGGTGGGTGTTTTTTGAAGTTTTCTTTTTTCTGAGGGCTAGCCCTAGCCACTTTCCCACAACTTACACTGCTGCTTACGCTGACGTGTTTGGCCAGCCGTGCGTATCCAAAGATTCACCCTGCCATCGTCTCACCCGACCTGCAAACCACAGCGCACTGAATTCAAACCAAACTCCTATCAGTTTAGACGGCGAACCTTCCAACAAATGGAACCCCTTTGAAAGCCCAAATGAAACCTTTCTAGAACCTTTTTAATTAGAACCCGGTTTCGCGCCGTTATGAACGCTCCGGGTCCCAAGTTAAAGAGCACACCCTTGAGGGCTACTGCCGGAGCTCAGCGCCCGTGGGAAGCCGGTGCTTCCCCCGAGTTGCAAGCACCATCCCAGGCCGTTGGGCAAGAAGGGTGATACGGTTCATGATATGGGTGGTTGTCAAAATTACGGTCCCTTTTTGGGTGCTTATTATGATACGGCACCTAATATTTAGGGTACCCCCGAAAGGAGCCATAATTTCGACAACTACCCATATAAATCCTGCAATACCCATAAGAAGGAATATGCCATACTTCCCAGGGTCCAGGGTCATTAAGGTAATGCAGGATTTATATCATCAGCCTCATTTCGAGCGTTTTTGAAAAGAGTATTGGGTTTTTTCTCATTGCAAGTATTGCGATGCGAAAAGCTATCGTTGCTGCGGTACTGCGCATGATTCCTGCTTGTTGGCAGGCTGTTTTCTCTGGTACCACTAGCAGCGTTATACATACCTGAAGTGGGATTGCAACTGCTTAGAAATGTAGCTACCTGAATCACAAGCCTAATTACTAAGTCCCATGCAGGAGGAAGCTCATTGGCATCAGGCTCATCTACGATCCCCGCGACCTGAACTGGAAGCCTCGCAAAGCTCACTTCTGTTTCGTCCTGCTGGCAGGACGACCATCGATTTGCTTGGGCCCCTCCTGCACGAGTGGCAGAGGCAGGCGGCCGCACGCGAATATTCGGCTGCCTGTGATCGCTACTTGATGTCGGGTGTGGGTAGCTCTCAAGATTAGGGAATGGAAGAATGGTAGTAATAGTAGTTATAATTGTACCCCATTCCTCCATTCCCTACTAACCAAAGGGTCCTTCTTTAGGATCCTGTTTACTAAGACTGGCCGCTTGTTTTTCGGTTCCAAAAAAGGGGAGCTCGACCTAGAGGCCCAGGGAATTTTTGTAAGTCGGTTACAAGCAGGGTTATGAGTTATAAGCCTAAATGGAGTTACCCCAATTATGACCCTACTTACACCCTACTTACTCAGTTTTCTGGGCCTCTAAGTACCTTAGAGCGCGACCCAGGTCGTAGCAAGTCCCACTTCAGGGAGTCTTTGAGCAACACGCTTTCAGGTTCTACCTTGACCCTATAAGACCTACCTTTTCTCCCTGTAAGTAAGCCCTTAAAAAGAGAGGTTACCTGGGGTTAAGGTAGACCCTAAACCCTAAAACCCATGAAGCTCGTTAGTGTAGTGTCTTGAGACTGCAGAGCTCGTGTCATTGCTTTTGGTCTCTGAAATTCACACGTTCTGGGGTCGGGTTTTATTTAAAACCCAGGCACGGAGACACAGAGGCTCAGAGGTACATGCGCTTTCCACATGCTGCAGACGCCGCATTTGAGAGCCCACATTCTTGAATTTAAGGGCATCCCCACAAAGACCCAATTTGAGAGCGTATGGTCCTTGCTCATCCGAAGCCTGGGGTTTCGGCTTCGGCCTTGTTGTTCTGAGAGGTCAAAGCTGAGGGGAGACTCGTGTGAACTATCCGTACAAGCTCGCCATCCTGAAGCCTCAATCTTTCGCAGCCCTCAAGGCCCCACCCCTTGAAACCCCACGCATATTCTTGGGCCCCATTTGGCTCAAGTGAATCGAGTCGTGGTGCAGCGATCGCGTTTGGACCGTCCTCAGTGCCGTTGTAGTGAAACATGAGCAGCGATGCAAAGATGGAAATCAGCGAGGCGGCAAAGTCCGGCGACGGTACCCTTGCCAACGTCGGCATCAAAGTGAACGGGAAGTTCAAGTCACCTGTCAACAACCAGCTGTTTGACACAAAAGAGGCCCTCGACCTCCACTTGAAGTACCTTCACGATCCGAAAAAGGTCAACCCAAATGTCGAGGAGTGAAGATCTTCTCTGAGTTTGTGTGGCGGCATATTCGACTGAGATCTTGGTTGATCTTGTACGTCGGACCGAGGCGGTGGCTTTCCATGACTCGATGTCTTGTGACATTTTAACCGTCACAGCTCACGGGTGATTTTTTTGTTTGCTGTACAGCAAGGCATTTCGTAACACCAGTTGCGCTCCAGATACCTGCTTTCCGCTCGATGTGGGGGCTTCTCTGGCCTGGTGTACTCTCCGTGGTCGATATGGACTCTGCAGCTAGATGCATTTCGTGCCACAAAAGGGCGCCCTGATGTGTCTTGCTTTGCGGTCCAAGTATGCCCTGTTCGGTTCGGTACATGGACCCTTGGTCCACTCTCTAAGATGTCGCCGTATCAACCCTAACCCTACTACAGGGTCCGAAGCCGTTACTGACACATTTTTTGGGGTCCCTTATTATATATATTTATATAACATACTTATATATATATATATATATAGATAGATAGTTGCAGTAGCCAGGGCCCGAAAAACCCTATTCCGAAAATGGTAACCTAAGGGGCCTGCAGGGCAGGCACTTGCCAAGACAAAAACCTTGCCACAAGCATCCTCGACCCATCACCGCGGTATTTGCCAAAACGAAAACCTTACCACATGCATCCGCGAACCATCACTCCTTTCACAAGCAAGATAACTGAATCTAACAAGTATCCGCGATCCATCTCCACGGCATTTGCCAAGACAAAACCTTACCAGAGGCATCCGCGAACTGTCACCCCTCTCACAAGAAAGATAACTGAATCCAAACCTCAAGGGCGCTCTCCTTCTCCGTTCGAGGCGTTTTCTCCCCTCGCTTCGGCTTCACAAGGCTCGGGCCCGGCAACCCGGCAGCACCAAAAACCCAGAGAGCCCAATACCCCCTAATTCAGGAATATAGCTTAAATCCTAATATGAAGCCCTATATATAATTTAAGCCATATTCCTTAATTAAGGGGTATTGGGCTCTCTGGGAACGGGGGGGAGACCCCACTTGCCGTGGCTCATTATGCAATAGTCATAGTAAGGAGCGCTAACTGTAGCGCTCGTTATACTGTAACTATCAGAAGGAACCCTAACTCATTATATTAAAATATATACTGAGGAGCCCCAACCAAAATATCTATCATACTATAGTGATAGTACGGAACCCTACCTATAATAGTAGAAATTATTTAGGCGGCCTTGTTCTGGAGGGCCAGTGCGGAGGCTGTAGAGATTCGGGATGTGGGGTTTCGGGTTTAGGGTCTACCTGGACCCCAAATAACCTACCTTTTTAGGGTTCCCTAATATGATTTCCTTATATAAGTCCATAAAAACGTAGGATTTGGGGTTGAGGTAGGCTGTCTGGAGTGCTTTGTGGCCTTGGCTGCAAGATGCAGTTGAGGGAGACCTGCAGTAGGGATGTTATGTTTACGTGTGGTTGCTGGTTTCATGTTCGAAGGGGTCCCATCTTGGCAGGTAATATAGGGGCCTGAATAATTAGCAGTACTATTTTGGGGTCCCTTATTGCAGTTATACGTAGTATACTGGGCCCCAAACCCTATTCTCATTATTAAGGCCCCTGTAGTATGAATTCTTGGCTTCCTGAAGTACTGAAGTCTTCTGGCAGGTTTGGGTTGTTGAACCATGAGGAGAGAAGGACACAACGAGAAGTTTCGGATGTTTAGGTCAATTTGGAGGTTCAGGGCTTGTGAGCTTCGTGGGATTCTGGCACGTCTGCTGCGGTTGAGGATCAAGGCGTAATGGACACCAAAACAATAGACCCAAAACCTTAAACCCCGGACTCCCGGACCCTAAACCTAAAACCCCTAAAGCCTTTAAAACCCTAGATCCTGAAACCCTAAAACCTAAAACCCTAAAGCCCTAAACACCTAAACCCTAGACCCTAAAACCTAAAACCCTAAAGCCCCAAAACCCTAAAGCCTAAACTCTAGACTCTACACCCTCAAGCTCTAGACCTAAACCCTAAACCCTTTATAGAACCCTTATAGTACCCTTATAGTAGCCCTTAAAGGATCCCTTTACTACCCCAGCCATTCACCTGCCCAGGCTTCTCGTCTTCGACAGCAGCGGGCGTCTGGCTCGGCATCTTCAGGAGACATGGCCCGGGCTGAGAGGGCCCCAGAGACGCGTTTGGGGGTTTAGAGTTTTTAGGGGTATTTAGGGGTTTGGGGTTTGGGGGTTTAGTTTTGGGTTTTTAGGGTTCAGGGTTTAGTCTGGGGTTTGCGGATTTTAGGGGTGTTTAGGGGTTTGGGGTTCAGGGGTTTAGTTTAGGGTTTAGGGGTGTAGGGGTTTGGGGACCTTTTTGGAATTCCTGCGTCTAAATTCCGTATATACGCCCTGAAAAAGAGAGGTTCTTTGGGGTTAAGACGGACTCAGGAGCAATAGAGAGGGTCCCAAATATGGGGTGCGTATTAAGGGTAGAGCTGTAATGTGTTCCCCAGAAGGATTTCAAGTTTGACAACTACCCACGTAACAATATGTAGGCATAAGATTGCAGGGGATGCTGCATGTTCTGTTTCCGGGTTTTAAAGGCTTTCTGGGTCTTGGGGCTCCGGTGATGCAAAAAGCCCCAAACCCACAACGATAAGCCGAAAGCCCTGGAAACCCTAGGCCTTTAATTCCTAGCCGTGCTTTTATAGATCCCTGTTTGTAATCCTTACAGCAACCCCTAGCGGCACTAAGGGAACCCTCTAACACCTACAAGAACTTTAGCCCCTACAGCCCAATGTGCAGGAGTCGCTGGAAGACTTCGAGGTCGTGGCGGTCGACGACCGCACGGTACCCAAACGCCGATCGCTAGGCCGAGTCCACGGGGCTTTGGGTCTCCATTCGGGCCGAGGGCTTTTGGTTTAATATAGCAGCCTAAATATGTACCAATGTTAGTCTTGGTTCCTTGTTCCAGCCTGAGTTTTAAAGGCCCCTACATTAGATACGGGGCCATACATGAGGACATACAGGCCTACAGACCTACAGACAGATAGACATACATGCAGAGAGGCAGAGAGGCAGAGAGACAGACTATGTGCATACGTGTTTACAAGTACATATATATATATGTATTTATTTATACACACATGCACAAGTAAGCATACAGATACACTCGCACATGGCAATGTTTTCATGTTGATATGTCTAGCTGATCGCGTGTCTGTGCATCTATCCCATCAAACCTGCATATGTGTCGATCCCTAAACCCTAAACCCCAAACTGGCATTTGCGGCACATGAAGTGATCGAGCACTCGCGAGATCGACGGGAGGTGGAGCCAAGACTGGCTTAGGTCCGTCAATGAAGCCATGAGCGACCTGGGAAGAAATCCCTAAACACCCCAAAACCCAAAGCCCTTAATTCTAAGGTTTTGGCGTCGCAAAATCTGCTGCGACGTTTTTCTCCCCGACAAATTTGGGCCGATCTCCACTTGGCATCAGGATCCCTTCGCGAGAAGGCGCACTTCGAGGTCAAGGAGGATGTGAGGGGCCCACAGATGAGGAGATTGTGTGGTTTTGGGTATAAATTCTGACGAGGTTGCTTTTGAAGTATTACGAGGTACCTTTTTTGTTGCACGGACCTTAGTTGGTTCATACCGGGTGCGGTTGTTCGGGATACATTTTGTTGGTTGGACAATCAGCATGTCTTTAAGCGGCCGATACCTCCCTAAACATCTACACCTTATGCCCTAAACCCCAAACCCTGAATCCCAAAACCCTAAACCTTAAAGCTCCACCGGAAAAACTTTCGCCAAGTTGTTGAAGACCTCCCCGCCTGCGCTGGACGCCAAGGCAGAGGCCGCCGAAGCTAAAATTCACCATCAGGGCTAGGCTTAAGCTGTCGGGTCTAGGGATGCGTAGGGTTCGGGGTTTAGGAGTTTAGGGTTGGGAGTTTAGGGTTCGGGGTTTGGGGTTTAGGCTTCGGGTTTTACCATCCTGGTCCGTTGTTTCGGAGGGCTTTTGCTCCTTTTGAAGCGTGTGTTTTGGCTTCTGTTGCATAATCCGGGGTTGTTTGCAACTGAGGTCTCGACCCGTACAGCATAGGGCTTCGACAGATATAGCATTGGGCTTCGGAAGGCTGATAAGGTGTGAAGAATATCATGGTGGCTTCATGTATAAGTTTTTCATTACTTCGATTGTGGTATGCTTGTAGATGGCTGTGCTCGAGCCGAAAGCTAGCTCTGTGGAGCTTGCGGGAGTTGTCGATGGTAGATAAGCGCCGAGGGGAGGCGCCCTCTTCTCAAGCACCAAATATAGGGGGCGTTGAAAGATCTTTAATTTATGCCTTAGGGTTCCCAAATATAATAACTGTAGTGTCTATCCCACAAGTAGATACGCTGCGCTTCCAACACTGTCCGCAAGTGTAGTGCCTAGTTACTTGGAGGATCATGGGACTTAGTAACTAGGGTTATAATTAGGGTAACTATACTTATAACCCCAATTAAGGTACTTATAACCTTACTTACTAAGTCTCATGATCCTCCAAGTAGTGCCTAGCCAAAGACTTTGAGCTTGTCCACGTCACAGGAACTTGGACAGTCTCGAGAATGACGGGTTTTGTGATGGTCGGGTTTGTGAGTTTTTGATTAAGGGTCCCCAAACCCGAAACCCTGCACCCTAAACCCCTAAACCCTCCTGAACCCTATACCGTGCACCCTAAACCCTAACCCCTAAAACCTTGAAGCCCTAAAACATGAGGGCCTGGCTGCAAGTGGTAGCCCCCCCGATGGCCACGGGAGGCCTTCGACGTCGTCCTGGTACCTTTTGCTTTGCACAGGCTTTGCGGGTTCTGGCTTGGGAAGGTTCAAGGCTTAGGGTCCGGGTTCAGGGTTTGGTCTTGACCTTCCGGTGTTTTGTAATATAGTAGTTCAGGAGTGGAAGTCCAGGAGTGGAAGGTATCAGGGCATCTTGCTCTCGTCATCGCCTGGAGTTGCTTTCGGGGCTAGGGTCCTGGGAGACGGAATGGCTTTCGTGGGGAAAGTTCGGAAGTCCAGATGACGTTTTCGTGAGCTTTGGGCTCAGATCTTGGCTACTAAACGCTACGCAATCCTGGTTCCCGAAACAGGGGTTTGCGATTTCAGCTGGAACCCTGAAACCTACGAGCCTAATTTGGTCCGATGCAGCCTAGCCCCGCCAATCGCAGCCCTACCCCTTGAAATCAGCTCCCAAGCGGCCAACACAAATAACGTTTTGGCGGGACGTATCCACTGTGATACTTTCCTTTAGGGTTTAAGTATCGAATGTCGATTGCGATAAAGTAAGGGCCACCTTCAACCCCCTAAACCCTGAACCCTAAACCCTAGCACCACCCCAAAACCACCTAAAAATCCTAAACCCTAAACCCCTACAACCCCTACAACCCCTAAAACCCTTAAAAACCTCCTAAAAGCCCCTAAAACACCCCTAAACACCCCTAAACACCTCCAAAAATCCTCTAACATCCCGACTGGAGGCTCTGCTGGGGCGAGGAGCGGCTCCTCCTGGCCCTCTGGAGCGCTCCCTTGATAGGGGGATTCTTTAAGGGTTACTTTTAGGGGTTTAGGGTTTAGGGTTAGGGGCGGGATACGGTTTAGGGTTTAGGGTTTAGGGTTTAGGGTAGGGGTTTCCCTGGAGTTCCTTTAAAGGCTCCCTTTTAAGGGGGATTCCTCTTTTTTGGGGTTTCGTTTAGGGGCTTCCTTTAAGGGCTCCCTTTCAAAGGGGATTCCTCCCGTTTGGTGTTCCTTTTGAGGGTTCCTTTTAGGGTCGCGTTTAGGGGTTTCCTTGAAGGGGCTTCCGTTAAGGGTTTAAAGGTGCCTCTAAAGGGATTCCCCTGTTTGCTTTCTTTTTTTCTGGGGGGCCTTGCAAGGGTGGGCTTGTTTGGGTTTTTGGGCTTGTTCTATGGGAGCTCTGTCCCTAAACCCTAAGCCCTAATCCCCAAACCCTGCTCACTGAAGCTCTCAAGGTTTCTGCGAGGCGCCGTTAGGTTTTGGGACGTATGGTCCTACCCAGAGACTCCAATATCCCTTAATTAAGGAATATACTTTAAGTTATAGTAGGATCCTTAATATGATTTGAGGAATATTCCGTAATTAAGGGACATTGGAGTCTCTGGGTAAGAACCTCCCCTCAACCCTAGATCCCCCTAAGCCCAAGCAGGTCCCCCTACCCCGAAGAGCTCCACTTGGGGTTCAGGGCCTTGTGGCCTGAGGTGCAGAGGGTAGCTAGGGCTCAGAGGTTGGTGGCTCCTGTTGGGGAATTTAGGGTCGAGGCTTTAGGGTTGAGCCATTCTTTATTAGAGTTGTCTATAGCTCTCCTGCCTTTCGCTTCCTTACTGTTCTGACCTCTTTGGGGCACTCCTGCCCCACACGTCCCACTGAGGAGCAAAGCCCCCCAAGGTTATAGCGATGGCTGCAATTCGGGCAAAAGCCGACCCTGAGGCCCTAAACCCTCGTCAGCAGAGCTCCAGGAGGGAAAGCCTCCGCTGTGCCGGAACACACCTTCTGCTGGCGGAGGCCCGGCGTGGGTCTGTGGGTTTTAATTTGAGGTTCCTGTTTAGTTCTGTCCCCTAAACCCTAAACCCCTAAACCCTAAACCCCGAAACCCTAAACCCTAAACCCCTAAACCCTAAACCCTAAACCCCTAAACCCTAAACCCTCTCTATCCTCCATCAACTGTTAACGGCTCTAAACCCCAAGCTCCCATGCTCTAGCTCTGACCCAGCCCCCAATATTTGCCCAAGCCTAAACACACCAACGCTCCCAAGCCCTAAGCCTCAAGCCAGAAACTCGTTTATCAACGACCATTCATGGAACCCTTTGTGGTGCCCGTTACGGAACTAGAACTTTCTTTGTAAGAAGTGTTGATGATACAAAACCCCTCTCGTACCCTCTAAAGAAGCTTTCTTGTACTTCGTATGGAACCCTTAAATTGTATTTGCCTTAAATACGGCTGCTGATATACATCCCCCATGGTTTAGAGTCCTTAAGGTAATGCAGGATCTGTGTCATCAACCGTACTTGGAGGATCATGGGACTTAGTAAGTAAGGTTATAAGTACCTTAATTGGGGTTATAAGTATAGTTACCCTAATTATAACCCCAGTTACTAAGTCCCATGATCCTCCAAGTAGACCCTAAACCCTAAACCCTACAGATCCCTTTAAGGAACCCCTATAGATCCCTTTTAGGAGCCCTTTAAAGGAACCCTCACTGAGTCCCATGATCCTTTCAAGAGGACCTCACGCCGCCGGCCTCGGATGAGACGCTCGCTGGGTGGCGGGCCGTGCTGCAGGCGGGGTCACCCCTTTGCCCAGAGAACCCAATACCCTTTAATTAAGGAATATACCGTAAATTATAGAGGCCCTAATACTATGATTTAAGGTATATTCCTTAATTAAGGGATATTGGGATCTCTGGGTGTTACTGTGGGGGCCTTAAGAATTAGAATAGGGTTGTTTGGGGGTTCCTTATTATATTTATAGTAATAATATACCCCCAAACGCTAGAATTGGGTTTTGGGGGTTCCTTATTATAATGATAGTAATTAATAATATACCCCCCCAAATGCTATTCTCATAATCAAGACCCCTTTGTTACCCTCCGGCCCCTCCAAGTATTCAAATTGAAGATTTGAACCCCTCAGCTACCCTAAACGAATGCTTCTGCGCAAGCTAGTCACAAACTCCGGAGACGTCCAAAAATTGCAGCAGTGTATCCTTAAAGTGGGTTTGAGTCATTGCATTTAGGCTTTAGGTAAAGGGCCTTACAAATTTCTATTAAGACATCACCCTCCGCGGATAACAACACTCGCCTAGTTATTAAGCTCACTACATTAGCCCCTTGCAAATCCCAGCAAAGCCTCAACGCATGCCACTCAGAAGCAAGGCACAACCCGGCGAACTTACCAGAACACCCATTCACTCTGTGCCAGCTTCATATCTGGAGCACCCGAACCCCTCAACCCCTCAACCCTAAAGCCCGAAAGAGCGCTAAACCCTAACCCCTCCACAATCTACCGATCCGGGACAGCTCCTCAACAAAACTCAAACTCTAAACCCTAAACCTAAACCCCTGAACCCCTGATCCCTTAAACCCTAAACCATTCACCCGAAAGACTTCACGCACCTTCTGGCGAGGGTGACTGGTCCTCCACGATCCTCCAAGAAGGATCGCTGGCTGGCTGCGAGGCAGCCTCCGCGATTCGTTGGGGACAGAAGGTTTGGGCTTTGGGGCTGAGTAAACCCTTGTCATAGTTGGGTAACACTTTGCATTTTTATGGATACTTAAAACCCAATAAGGAAAAAAAGTGTACATTTTTAATACCATCCCAACAATGAACTAGAAACAGAGAGTCCAGGCTGTCGAGTCCCCAGTGTTTAGAGTTTCGGGTTGGGGGTTCAAAATCCCTGGGCGGCTTAGAGTCAATCATCGCCTCCTTTTTAACAGCTTTTGGGCTTGAGCACCCCATGCCCGAATAGATTTGCCGCCTATTTCAACTTTCAATTTGAAGACTCGCAGCCTAAAGCCCAGCTGAGAGGCTCCGGGGACTTTGTAAGTTGACTATTTGGGGACCCGGACCCCCTAAACCCTAAACCCTGAGCCCTAAACCCTAAATAATGAACCCTAAATCCTAATCTAATTCCGTGCCTACTCAGCCCTGCTGAAAAGGCCGGAAATAGCACCAGCATTATTCCTAGGGTTCGTGATCGTAACAATACTATAAGGGTTCCTGATCATAGCAATACTACAATACATAATGTACACTGAAACACTATTCCAAGTCTTACGGCCGCTATATTAAGCACCGTCAGCCTTTGAACTACGAAACTAGAATACGAGCCCTCATCCCCCTTGCTCATGATTAGACAAGCCAGGGTATTTTTTGTCTACATTATATGGGTGGTTGTCAAAATTAGGGACCCTTTTTGGGTACCCTAAAAAATAGGTGCCGTACTATAATAGGGACCCAAAAAGGGACCATAATTTTGATAGCCACTCATATATCAAGTCTCACGATTTGAATTCAGGCCCTGCCGTCTGAAAACTTCACCTGCCGCGCTCTGCTCTAAATGGGAACAGGCTCTCACAGCTCGTATCACTGCGGGGCTCGGCGTTTCAGATCCTCAAAATCCCAGACCCTAACCCGTAACACCCTGAAGGGCTCTTGAGGGTGGCAAGCTCGGGTTAAGGTCGCGATGCATCGGGAGGTGCAAACCTGAGTGAGAAGCTACCAAAGAGGCGCTTTTAGGGTCTAGGATTTGGAGGGTAGTGAGCCCCGATGACTGTCTGCCTCCGATCCCTGCTTGTTTGTCTTTTCTAGGGAGGGGTTGTGCGAAGCAGGGATTTGCATAAGCTTGTCAAAGCCTGTGCATGGATGCTACAAAACCCGTTTCCAAAATAGCGGACCCTTATCTTGTAACCTCTCTAGTAGGATCCTTATAATAAAGACCCGAAAACCCAAGTTTGCACTCCCTAAATAGTAGGATCCTTCCAACAAAGACCCCAAAACAAGGCCCTAAACCCCTAGTTTCTACAACTCAAAAACCAGCCCGAGCTCCCCAAAGAGCCATCCATGCGACGCCATGGGAGTTGTGCAGAGCTGCAAAGCCGAAGAGGCCATTTCGAATGTGACTTCCAACGTGCCTTGGACGGCCTAGGGTTCAAGGTTCCGGGTAGATGGACGCGTTTTTTTGTAAGATCACCCCGACAAGAAAGGTTTTTTTCCGTCTCTCTCTCTCTCTCTTTCTGTTGCTCTCCCTGTTTTTGGTGATTTCATAGCTCGTAGACTGGCTTGGGCGTTGGATTTGTGACTGGGGCTTTGCACACAATTTTACTGGACTGGGCCGTGAACCCTGAACCCTCACCCTTACCTGTAAACCCTAAGCCCTAAACCCCAAAATATCCCAAGAAGGCTCCCTGGTTTTGACTCAAAAGCTTTGACGGCGAGAGCACAGGTGCATCGGTGCTACTTTCCGATGTGGGCCGTCAGGCTGGTTTAGGGTTGGGGGTTTAGTTACCTTTGGTTAGTAGGGAATGGAGGAATGGGGTATATACTATTATAACTACTATTACTACCATTCTTCCATTCCCTACTAACCAAAGGTAAGTTTAGGGTCTAGGGTGTAGGGCCACGAGCCCAAATGCCTTGAATCCGCAAACCCAAGCCACTTAGGGGTTGTCATCAGCCCAAGGTGCCCTGAAATACCCAGAGGCCCAGAGGACTTAGTAAGTAGTAAGGTCCCTTAAGGGGCTCCTTAAAAGGGATCTTTAAGGGTTCTATAAGGGGGATTAGGGTTACTTAGAGGCCCAGAGGACTTAGACAGTAGGTTATAAGCAGAGCTTTAAATGTCCAAGTGGAGCTTCCTCAATGATAAAACCCTAAACCCTAAACCCTAAGATAAGCTTGCTCAGAACCGACTTATTAGGTTCCCTGGGCCTCTAAGTACAGCTCCCGAAGCCCTTGCTCATTCAAGCCCCCCAAAAGACCGAATCATTCCAAGCCCCCAACCCAAACCCACACCCAAATACGCTAAATGCCCTTAAGCACCCAAAACACGTACCGTAAATACCAGAACTGACCTAAAGAAGCCTAAACCCTGAACTCGAAGCCCTGAACCCTAAACCCTAAACCCTAAACCCGAAGCCCTGAACCCCAAACCCGAACCCCCCCCCCCCTCCAGGGTTTCAGACTTCCTAGAGATGAGCGGCCCACCCGAGCCACACGAAGTGCTGCAAGACAAGGGCCTTCTTCATCGCTACGACCCGAGCATGTTCGTGATCCTTGTATTTTGATGTTATCATTTCTACTGTTCGTATCGGTATATTGTTATTAATATTAGTATTGAAAAATTATTGCTTAAATTATTGCCATGATTATTATTGAGGCACTTCTTCGGGGGTCTGAACCTTAGGAGTCGTGATCCTTGGTTCTTGGTGTTGAGTTTACTACAGAGCATGTTCGACATCCTTGGTTTAGGGTTTGGGGTTTGATGTTTAATGAAACAGTGGCCCCTGATTTTTCTTTGCAGTTCATGTAGCTGTATATAACGGTAATTTCCGTTGTTTTCATCGTGCAAAAACAGACCGTAAGCCCCAAACCTGAAACCTTAAACCCGAAGCCCGAAGGCCTAAACTTTGAATCTCCAGATCGAAAAGGAGCCCTAAAAAAAAAACAACTTTGAATCTCCAAGGGTTGAAGGGCTTCGGAAGCTAAAAGCCTCAGGTTCGTGATCCTTGGCGGTAGAAGGATAGGCGCTTATAGTGTAAGCTACACTAAAGCCTTATACTAAATGTCATGACCAGTGGTGTCACTGTGATAGTTAGTACTACTGTTACCGTTGTTAGAATTATGTTGATTACTGCTATAATCATTAAGGCACTCTATTTTGAGATCCGAAGCTCAGGGTTCGTGATCCTCGCATTTTGTTGGTGGGTTCGGGATCCGTGGGATTTCATTCGGCGCCGAGGATCTTCGTATCGCATCAGTGGCTGAGCTCAGAGCATCCAGACCCCAGAGGCCAGAAGGTGAAGATCTTTCAGGAAACGCTCCTGGGCATGATTGACGAATCGTTACCTGTGGCGGAGGATGTTGTTTCACGATCGGACGACAAAAACTTGTCGTCAGAGATGCGCCGGCACATTGCCGACGGCTTCATCTTCTTCGATTGGTTCTCCATCCCCCAAAAGTCTCCCAAACATGAGGGAAACCCCAACAATGGTGCGGCCCTGGCTGTCCGCAGCATCCCAGCCTATGTCGAGCTTTCCAGTCTCTTCATCGCCCTGGTCCCCGAGCTGACACACAAGGCGTCGTTGTCACAGTTGAATAACATTTTAAATGTTTGTGGGTACTTAAACCTAAGAAGGAATAGACGTTTCAGATCTCGTTGTCACAGTTAGGTAACATGTTATATGCCTATGAGTCATACAAACCCAAGAACGAGCAGAAACTTGATTCTTTAAAGCTATCCCAACCATGGACTAGGAGTCCCCACAGTTGGTGAACTACGCTACATGGCTATCCAGAGGGTGTCTCTGACCTTGCAAAGAGCAGGTTCTTTTTTCTTCTTGCCTAGAGGCTCCAAATATAGTACCATTGTGGAATTAGGTCCCCAAAGCCATGATATGGATGGTCTTGTGGGACCTAATTCCATAATGGTACTCTATTTGGAGCCTCTGGGTTGTGGTGTATTTTCTATGTCGTTATGGAAGGGCTCTTCCCTTCTCAAGCCGGCCCTGAACTTCAGAGAATGCTCGCTCCCTTTCATGCAGTTTCGGAAAATCGGGGCCCGACCCCAGACTTTAAATGAAGTCAATGGTAAGATCCTCAATACGAGGACTCGAGGACACGGAGCCCTACAGTAGAAGCCAGAAAGTTGGAATATCATTATCGTAACCCGTTTAAGGTAAATTATAGGGGATCCTACCATTAATCCATATTCCAACTTTCTGGAGTTCCCTTTAAACCCTATACCCTAAAGGCGCAACCCTCAGTCCTTAGAGCCCTTAAAGAATCCCCCCAGTTGGTGTCGCGCCGAACTCTGGTGCCGGCTCTTATCCAACAAACTCGACACCTCGATCCTAGTCCAAATGAGGATCCTTTCTTTTTTGCTTTTGGTGGTTCGACTTTAGCGTTTACGAGCATTTTTTGGTTTTGCGGACCCAAGGTCGTGGCCCCCGAATCGTGAACCGTAATAGAGAGAAGCTTGAAGAACGAGTAATGCCATTCGTTAGGGTTGAGTATGAATATGCTCCAAATCCTGTTCTAATTGAGTATCGAGGCCCCTATCTTAAAGGAGCCTGAGTTCCCAGGATCATCGTTGTCTACTCCGCCACTGAAGCTGAGTTCCTCAGTCCCTTAGACTGGCACAACCGAAGAGACCCGGCCTGGTTTCTGCTGCTTCTTCGTTTTTGGTCTTTAAGCCCTAGAACACCAAAGTCCCAAAACACCAAAACCCCAAAGAAGCACCAAACCGCAAAGCCCCAAATCCCAAAACCCGAAGCCTTCCCGAATCCCTCAACCCCTAAACCCCAAACCCTAAACCCTAAACCCCTAAACCCTAAACCCCCAAGCCACCTAAACCCTAGAACCCGACAAAACCCCTAAACCGAGGCATCGTTGAGGGCGAGTTCACAGTGGAGGCCGACCGAAAGGCCGTGGTGCGCCTTGGGGAGGCGCGCTCTGGAGCTCAAAAGAAGGGTTTAGGGTTTAGAGTTTAGGGTTTAGGGAGCTCGAAACAAGGGTCCCTTTTAGCGCTCCCAAACAAGGATCTATAAGGGTTTGTGGAGGGTTTCTTTCAGGATACTCTAAGGGTAGTGCTTTGAATCAGGATCCCTTTTGGGGTCCTCCTTCCCTTCTAGTGCACCTCACTCTTTTTCTGGTACCTAAAGGAGGAGGTGGGTGGTCGTCAAAATTATGGTCCCTTTTTGGGTCCCTATTGTAGTACGGCACCTAATATTTAGAGTACCCAAAAAGGGACGCTAATTTTGACAGCCACCCAGGTGGCTGTGGAGAGCAAGATCCGGCATTTGCAGGAGCAGGGGCCCCTGAACCAGTCGCTGACCTCGGTTTCGACTTTAGGATGGGTTGAGGGTTTGGAAAAAGGCCTTACAGGATTTATAGGGTTTGTGGGGTTTGTAGGGTTCAGAGTTATGGGTGTAGGGTTTGGGGTTTTAAGAGGTTGTTTTTGGGTTTAGGGTCCAGGTGGAGGGAAAATAGTCTGTGGGTTTCATGCAGTTTCTTTTTGTGTCAGTAAGGTGGTATGAGGGTTTTTGTAAGGTTTCGTATCGGCTTTCAGGAGCTGAGTTGAAGCTGCTATACCGGAGACATAGAGTAGCTAGTATGGTTCCGAAGTCTTGTAGACAAATAGAGTTAAATCCTCCGAGGTATCGCTTCTATACCGCACTTCGTCCCCAACTCCTCTGCAAGGAGCGGAAGGACCAGAGTGTAGATGAGTTTCTGCAGCGATTCTGTTACGACGGCTGGGACGAGGCTCTGCACGACAGCAGCGGCATGAATGCAGTCATGTGTGCGGTGATGTCTGGCGACACGAAGATCTTAAAATTGCTGGCTCAATGCCGGGCCGATATGAACCACACTCTCCAAGGGATGGGGGATCTGGGATACTACGACACCCAGACGGTGCTCATGGCCGCAACGAAGTCACAGCAACATCCCTCGGTGCTCCAGACGCTGATCGAGCTCGAGGCGGATGTGAACGCCCGTGCGCGGACGGGCCTCGTCGCTCTCTACATGTGCCGCTCCCCGGAGCACGTGAAGGTGCTCCGAAACTCCCGAAAGCCCGAAACTCCCAAACAAAGGGTACCCAAAGAAGGGGAACCAAAGCTTCAAAAAACTTCGCCGCAGGTGCTCTTGGAGCACCGGGCGGAGATGCCCCACTTCGTGATGACGGGCGTCGCCTCCTTCGCCTGTCCGGAGACCGTCCGAGCGCTGCTCTCCTTCCGATGTGACCCCAACCAAACTGGCGATCCCAGTTCCGGGCCAGGCCGGGCCTTATATGAGGGTTTGGGTTTGGGGGGGTGAGGGTTTAAGGCTCTGGGAGGTTTGAGATGTTGGTTTTGGGGGATTGCCGGTGGTGGAAGCGAAAGTTCGAGGTCTAGAAATAGGCTATCCGACAAACTCTGGGAGAAGCCGACAAGGATTGGGTCGCTCGCCCTTTCAGTAACAGTCCCTTGCACCTTGGGCCAACCCGGAGGTCGAGTCTAGGCTGTTGTATTTCCCATAGTGGGAGGGCGAGGGCACGGCAACTTCGGCTTGAGTGAAACTCAGGACTACAAGGCTTCTATAAGGGTTCTATAAGGGTTCTATAACCCCATTTACGGTACTAAGAGCTCCTGCTTACTGCAGCCTCTCGTCCTTCCCATCTCGAGGCTTTGGCCCTCTGCATGCCGTGGCCCTCTTCTCTCGCCGGAACCGCCGGGCGGTGGCCACGGCCAAGCTGCTTTTGGAGCACCGCGCTGATATCAACGCGCGGAAGGAGATCTCCGGAATCTTGATGAGGTGGGTGCCCTAAACGCGAGATTACGCGAGATAAGCGTTCAGACAAAAGTATGCAAATGAATGAATAAATAGACATGTGCATATACAGTATACATACATACGTACGTACGTACATACTTACATACATACATGCATACCTGTATACATAAATCCATCCATTCATCCATGCGTACATGGAGAGAGTTATAGTGCTCGTTTTATACAGAATTCGTCCAAGGAGGCTATTGCTTATCCCCAAAGAAGCATTCACCCCATGGGGGTGTTCAGGCTTACTGGGTCTGGTTGCTTCTTCCATACCCGTGGTGCCCATTCAGCCCTTCGCAAGCGCTAAACCCTAAAGCCGAGAATGTTAAACCCTGACACCTACAGTACGGTCTCAGTCTGAGAGTAAGAACGCCTATATACCCTAGCCCCAAACTCGTCGAGACGATGACAGAAATCGATGAGACTGCAACGGACGGAAAGCTGTCATACCCGCCCGTGCCATGTTTTTGCAAGTTATATGTGATGATATATCGCAACTAAGGGAATGCGAATGGTATCAGACTCGCAGATGTAAAGCATACATCCGTACACGTTGTTGTATGCAGTTCTATACTGTGTTAGTCATGTGCCTAGGCCCACCTAAACCCCTTGAGGCAGCACTTGCATGCGCGCGCCCACTTGGCGGTCAAAGGCTTCGCTTCCTGCCGCCCGGATGCGCCGCAGTGAGTCGATAGGGCCCTGCTTCTGCATGGGAGTTTCCGAAAATTAGGGTACCTTATTTGGGGTCCTCAGGATAAGGATCCTATTATTTGGGGTACTATATTAGGGTCCCTAATTTCGGAAACTCCCGCATAGACTAGGGTTAGGGGGGTGGGGAGTTAGGGATGTGGCTTTAGAGGATTTTGGAGGGACCTAGAGCAAACCTGCGTCGAAGCAGCCACAGCCGGATCCCTGACCTTGAGCCCGCACTCCAAACTTCCTTCGAAGCCACCTTCTCAAGGATTCCCTGAAGCCCTGAAGCCCGCAACCGCCGAAATTTCGAAGCCGTGAAATATCCTTCAACACCCTTAGCCATAAAGCAGCAGTCCTGCTGTAACCCTACCAAAGGAGCTTGTGAGAGGCAACAACGTACCTCCTGACTCCTGACAGACTGCTTGTGAGAACTCTAAAAGAAGTCTTGTACCCAGAGAACCCAATACCCCTTAATTAAGGAATATACCTTAAACTATAGGGGCCCTAATATTATGATTTAAGGTATATTCCTTAATGAAGGGTATTGGGATCTTTGGGTACAGCCCTTGCAACACCCCCATCCCTGCAAAGGAGCCCGGCAAAAAGCAAAAGCCAGATAACCACTGAAGCTTCAAAGCCCGATAAGAAGCACCATGGTCGCCAAAACCCTAACGCCCTGAGAACTCTAAGCCCTTCGAAAACCTTTTCAGAACCTTGTACGAGCCCTGATGAGAACCCTTGTGAGGCCCTTGCAAGCCCCGAAGAGTACAAAAGAACCCGGTCGCGACTTATAACCCTTATTGTCGCCGTTGTAAAGCCCCTGCAGGAGGACCCTTATGAAACCCAAAGTGCTACAAAAGAGGGCTGTGCGATCTAAACCCCAAAGCCTACAGTCCAAGGCCCCAATCACCGGCTAAACCCTACAACATGGTCACCAAACCCCCAAAGCACCGAGAACCCTAAACACGATAAGCATCCTTATTCCAAGCGTCATAAGAAGCCTTATAAGAACAAGGGCAACTGGCCCTCTGAGCGGACATGTGGTCACCAAAACCCTAAACTCTAAATCCTCAAAGTCCTGTTATTGTGTTGCTCCCATCACACCTTAGAAAACCACATAAAACCTTCCAAAACCATACAAACCTTTTCAGAATCCTGCTAAGCTCTGTAAAAAATTCTTGCAAAACCATATAAAGCTTCAGAAAGCACGGCAAATCCTGTTTAAGAACAAATCCCTTGAGGGCTGTATCAGAGGCAACACTAGACTAGGAACGCCTTACAACACCTTTCTGTAACCCTAAACCCAAAACAATCCCTGCAGAGTTCTTTTTGGATCCGTCCTCCCGTTCAAGGATCCGGGGCAGGAATCCTTAGAGGAACCCTTAAATCCCAGGGTGAAAGGAGGGACCCTTAAGAAGGGCCCCTAGGTATATATACCCTTAATATAGATATTATATACCCATTCTTCAGCCCATTGTAGGGTAGGGGTCCCCTTTTTGAGGGTCCCTCCTTTTCCCCTTTGATTAAAGGAACGCCTCGGCCCCAAGTCCCCGACCCTTGAGAACCTCCACAAGGGAGTTTCCGAAAATAGGGGTCACCTTATTTCGGGGTCCTTATAATAAGGGTCCCCACTACTTAGGATACTATATTTGGGTCCCTTATTTTCGGAAAGTCCCACAAGGCAATATGGTCATGAGACTGCGGGCCTCCATGGCGGGCTTGTCCCCCCTGGGCTACGCAGCCATGGTCGGCGGCTGGGCTGTGGGCTCTTTTTCTTTGTCTTTTTTGGATTTCTGGGGGTATTGGGTTTTGGGATCGAAGGATAGCTGTTTGTTGGATTTAGGGTGTAGGTTGAAGCTAGATTTTTTCTATGGTCTTGCATGCTGTTGTTTTGGAAGGCCTAGTTCGGTTCATCAGGGTCTTGGCCTCGGGGGTTGGGTGCAGCCTTGTCCTTTTTCATGGCGCCCCCAAAAGAATAAACAGACCGGCTAGTAGACCTTCTTAAATAATCCCTACTAAGGGATATAGGTATAGAGCTCTGTCTATTACTTCTGAAAGGACAAGGGTGCTTGGGTGTCATTGCTGCTTGCCACAGAGCAAAAAGGTTTGACTGAGGTTGTGGCCTCGCGGAACCTTCAATAAACTCTAAGCCCTTGATCCGATGGGCCCGCGTGTAGTGGAGATGTAGGGCGGTTTAATATAGCGGCCTAAGTAATTACCAATGCGATTTTGGGGGTTCCTTAAGTACTACATTTATAGCATAATAGGCCCCCAAACCTTATTCAAAATTATTAAGGCCCCTTTTTCTGAAGGAGTCTAGTAGAGGCTTTTGGGGTTTGAGTCGAGGCTTGTGCGGGCTTTCTGAGGTCATGAAGGGCTTACGAAGCTGTACTTGGAGCACGGCGCAGATCCCATGCCGAACGATCGTGGCGACACTCCTGCCGACCTGGCGCGTAACAACCACCACTACCATCTCTTGCAATTCTTGGAAGTCTCTTCAGTGGCTCTTTGACTTGCAGGTTGTCTCAAGATCCTGCAAAATGGGAGTTTCCGAAAACAGGGGTACCGTCTTTTGGGGTCCTTACAATATTAATACCCTATTGTTTAGGGTATTATATTAGGGTCCCCTAGTTTCGGAAACCCCCAAGTCTTGTTAGAGCGACCCCTGATGAAGAAGCGAAGAAGACCTAATCCTCGAGGATTCAAAGGAAGGGATTCCTGGGGCACTCTTCCCAGGAAGAGGGAGATATCAGCTCTTCAGCGGGGGCTTCTCGAATAAATATCCCATCCGGTTCCCGGAGAGTTCCATCTCAATGCATTCTGGCTTCAGCGTCGTGGGCGAAGTCAGAAAGCCTGAGCCCCGAAGCCCTCAACTGTGTCAAGCTTGAGCTCTCTGTGGAACCCTCGAAAGCAAGGGGCCTGAATAGTTACCCTGAAAGAAATCTCTTCTAAGAGTCCTGCAGAAGGAGCCCTATTCCAATTATGAAGGCCCCTATGCTATCAAGAGCTTGTGGATCCCTGCCTGTTGGAGGAAAGTTCCAGCCTCGCATCCCGCAGTTTGGCGGGATGTGCCGCAGGCTGCCCTGAGCCCCCCATCGTACAGGCTACGAAAGCGCAAACCCGATATTATATGGTATGGTTTAGTGCATTGTACTCCATCATAGTAAAATTAGAGTACATTCTCATTCTCTTATATTCATTATAGTACATAATGGAGTATATTTTCGTATATGTCCGCATGCATGTTTCGTACATAAAACACCCCAAACGCCGAATCTCCAGCTCGAAACCCAGGCTTTCATCGAGACCCCAAGCTCTCGCCCTCGCACGTGTTTGGGGGTTTTGTAAGTGGTTTATTGCTTTAGGATTCTCCGGTTCAGGGTCTAGGCTTGGGAAGCTTTGGGTGTAAGATGGAGAGAAAGGCTTGCGTTCAAGGTATAAAACACCCTAAACCCTAAACCCTAAACCCTAAACCCTAAACCCTAAACCCTAAACCCTAAACCCTAAACCGTTTCGGGGTCTAAGGTGCAGAGCTTAGGGTTTCGGCACAAAGGCTAGACGTTGAGCCCTCTGCAACCGCCAAACCCCAAAACCCTAAGCCCTCAAACCCTAAGCCCAGAACCCTGACTATCCTCCATGGCTTAAGCAACAGTGCTGACCTTCGGTCTGGCCGTCAGGGAGTCCTGAACCACGAAACAATCTATTCTGAAACTAAGATCCTGGTATTTCTGGGTTGGATTAAGATTTAAATTCTTGGAAAGAAGCCAAAGAGGTCTTCTTTAGGACTCTCTCGGCCCATCCCACAAAGGGAGGAGCAGGAAGGTCGCACAAAGGCATGGACGGGGTCCAGAGTCCAGCTCGAACCGTTCTTCGATGTCTCACCAGCTTTCTGGCAGCGTCTCTTCAAGGACCCCAGGTTTGAGAGCCATCCCTGGGGTCAAAATTGATGGCTTTTCCACACATCTGTGTCATCCTGCAAATGAAGGATCGTCTTCTCAGGTGTAAAACCTTCTGCGCCATGGCTGGTTGAGGGATGTGTGGGCGCGGTAATATATGGGACTGAGGTTTTACCAATATAGTTTTCCCGGAAACCCTATTCTAATCGTGTGCCAGCAGTCTTCTTGTCCAAGCGGCTGGAAGCCCCATACTCCTCGCAGAGAAGCCTTTCCCGTGACGTCGAACCGCCCACCTTTTGACTTGGGGTTTAGGGTTTAGGGGATTCATCGGGGTTTCGGGTAGAGGGTTTCGACCTCCCAAAGACCGAAGTCCAAACCGTCAAGAGATTCCAAAGTTGGCACTCATGGTTCGATCCCGTATCAAGGTTCCTGCTCATCCTTGTCTTCGTCTCCATCATCATCGTCATGAGTATAAGTTCTAAACGCCGGCTGCTTCGGATTGCTCTGCACAACTCCATGTTGATTTGGAGTTTCGGTGTGTACCGTAGGGTTCGGGGCAAGTAGTAGTAGTAGTAGTAGTAGTAGTAGTAGTAGTAGTAGTAGTAGTAGTAGTAGTAGTAGTAGTAGTAGTAGTAGTAGTAGTAGTAGTAGTAGTATAGTAGTAGTAGTAGTAGTAGTAGTAGTAGTAGTAGTAGTAGTAGTAGTAGTAGTAGTAGTAGTAGTAGTAGTAGTAGTAGCAGTAGCAGTAGCAGTAGCAGTAGCAGTAGCAGTAGCAGTAGCAGCAGTAGCAGTAGCAGTAGCAGTAGCAGCAGTAGCAGTAGCAGTAGCAGTAGCAGTAGCAGTAGCAGTAGCAGTAGCAGTAGCAGTAGCAGTAGCAGTAGCAGTAGCAGTAGCAGTAGTAGCAGCAGTAGTTGTAGTAGCAGTAATAGCAGTAGTAGCAGTAGTAGCAGTAGTAGCAGTAGTAGCAGTAGTAGTAGTACTAGTCCCTTGCACGCCCCATATACGTCTATTATATTACAACCCACACCCTTTCTTTCTTCAGGCCACCATATTGAGCTGTGTTTGAAGGAAATTCTGCATAGTGTTGCTGGGATCTGAACAGGGTGTTTAAACGGACCGAAATACTCACCAATGCTATCTCTGGGGTTCATTGTATTTGTCGTAGAAAGGGCCCCGAAACCCTATTCTAATGATTCAGGCCCCTACATGAGAAGGGCAGAAACTCTTGGGGTCTTTTTGATGCTTGAAAGGACCAGGCGATAGGGCGACCGAGTAGCGAGGTTGCAAGTAAGGTTGCACTTAGCATAAGTCCACGAGGGTGTTTATCATTAGGGTTTAGGGTTAAGCCTTGCGGGTATTTATATAAACTCAAGTATGATCGGTTTTTGCACCCGGACCCACAGCGCTAAACGGCGGTTGTTGAGTCATGGACCCACAGAGCTTAGGACCCTTTTTGCTGACACCCTTATCCAGGAAAGCACCAACAAGATGCTATGACATCCGAAAAATATGTAAGGTAACATGCCTAAAAACAGGCACCCCATTAGGAGTTCTTGTTTAGGGATTATTCAGAATCTTTAAGATGGGCCCTCTGTTCGGAAGGTCAAAGACCACTTCCTGTCCAAAGCTACAGGACCGGTGGAAAGAAGGCAGGCACCTGTCGGGTGCTGATGGTTTTCAGGGCGTTAACAGGGTCCTTTCAAATTTCACATGGTTTCACAGGTTTTTGAGGGCATTTTCGGACTCTGTGGCCATTATCAGTTTTGGGCTTTAGCTGTCCTAGGCTCAAGTGAAATCCGCCCTTAAACAGGCCAAGTCCGAGTCCCTTAGGTCCTAGACTGTCGTAATGATACTTGACGGAGTACCCATTGACCCACATGGTAACCCCTGCAGTAACCCTTCGACCCACCCTTCCTGGAAGAACTGATCCCGACCACGGGGGTATTCTTGAAAGCTACCGAGCCACAAGAGCAAACCTGAACCCCAAACCCTAAGCTCTAAACTCTCAAACCTAAATCCTAAACCCACAGCCATAAGACCAAGTCCGGACTCCTGAAACATGGGTTCCTTGCGCCAGGTACCTGATCGTCGATGCTTCAGCCTTCCTTGATCGCCGGGAGGCTTCTGTCTTAGGTGATGGTTTCGGGTTGACCGGGCAATACACCAATAAAGCCCTAAACCCTTAAAGCCTTAAGCCCTGAAGCCTTAAACCCTTAGAGCCCTCAACCTCTTTCCATCTTCGCGCGCGGAGGTCCCAAAGTCTGCAGCCAGAGTAATCGGAAGCCTCGAGTCTGAAGCTCCCACCACAAATGCCCATGCCCAACGAGCCCGCAAGCCCAAACCAATCCCAAATCTTAAATTGAACACCCAAATCCTAAATCCCAAATCTTAAATTGAACACCCATATCCTAAATCTCAAATCTATACTTCAGACTTTAAATCCCCAAACCTCGAAACCCCAAATCCTACGCTGCAAAGACCCAGCAAAATCTCTTCCATCCGAGGGGCGCTCTGGTCAGCCCCCGAATCTGAGCCGCAGCCAAACCACCCACATCCACTGAGGCCTGCGGGTCGGTGGTGGTTTCAGGGCATGTTTACCTGGGGGGATGTTTGTGTATATACCGACAACTGAATAAATGTGTGTATATATATACACATATCTCATATATATATATATATATACATATGCACATATAGAAACCTAGTTGTTGAGCTGTGTATAATATATATATATATATATATATATATATATATATATATGTGTATGTATTTACTTAGTATCTGAGTAGGTACCTTTAGCCTTTTGCGAACTATATATTCTTACCATACTTGCAAAGGGCAACCTGTTTTGGGCTAGGGTACTCAGCCCCAGAGTATGTGCATGTGTGTACATGCGGAGATAGGTGGGTAGGTAGATAGTCAGATAGGTGAATAGATAGATAGACTCAGATGGACAGAGAGGCAGATGGACAGCTAGACGGACCGATATAGAACATAGCACAGCAATGCGGCAGCTGGAAGTCAGCATTGCTCCACCAGACCATTGTCGCGGTGCGTCCTGCATCAGCGTAGCAACCACGGCTGAGACGACTGCATGAAATCGCTTTGTGCATTTCTGACATTGTTGAACCTGAACAGAGGATGTTGACCTCCATGTTCCAAGTTGGGGCAGATTTTGGAGCAGCAGATTTTTCTGGGCTTGACTCGTATTGGCGTGTTGCTCATGGCCAGGATTGCGCACGGTGCAGATATAACATTGCTGCAGTCTCCATGCTGCAGGCGGTAGTCACCGGTAGTCCGCGAGGTTGCAAGCCAGTATAATTAACGCACTCAGTCTGTTTCGAGGGCTCTCGTTGTTCTTTCCATGGTTTCCACGCAGCGATGAGGTCAATCTTGCCATAACTAACCCTAGGGACCGGAAAAGGATAACTGGCTGCACCGTTTTCAAGAGCAAGGGGTTGCGGACCGGTTTAAAGATCCCTCAGCGGCCCCTCAGTGTTTCAATTCGACCCTCGACCCAAAGTGCTACGAACTTGCCCGTTTGAGAAACCCAGAACTTTGGAACCACAGACTCGGAGTTGAATTACTTTCCATGTCACAGAACCATGCTATCTGATTCCCTAAATGCTAAACACTATGTGTATATACTGTATATATATATATATATGTGTATATATATATATGTATATGTATATGTATATATATATATATATATATGTGTGTATATATATATATACATATAGTAAGCCCTAAACTCACCTCAGTTTTTGCAGGTGCTGCCATGCGGACCTGCTGAAGACCGGCAGGGACCCATGCGGATCAACATGAAGATCGCCGAAATGCGATGTGAGGGGTATGGCAGGCAAGATCGGAAAGGCTTTCCGGGACCGTAGAGCCTACGGGTTTCAGGACTGCTTCTTCCTGTTGTTGCTTCTCCTAAGTACTATGCCCTGAGCCTTGCGAACGCTCCATGAAGTACGCAATGACGAGTATATTTCGCGCTGAAGCACTGCAAACCGAACCTAGACCCCATTTTCCAGTTCATGGAGATGTTCGCTCCGGGTTCTGGAAAACAAGGTAGTAACAGTCAGTATGTCAATTACCGGATTCATATAATACATAACACATAAGTGATGCTATAGGAATGATATGTTTATAAAATTCTGCGAATGCTTGCAGGCTGGTCTTCCCTTCGGACGCTCTAACTTGGGGTATCCTTGTAGCGAGGGTCCTATCCTTCATAGGGCCTTCATTATAGTTTTACAGGTTTCCTCTGAGACGCCGTTGAAGGTAGACCTGCTTGGCGAAGTGTAACCTTACAGGGCATTTGACCTGCATGCTTAGGGTCTTATGGGGTTACGGCCCCGCTTCGAAAGAAGACTACTACTTCAGATGTTTGCATCGTGGTTGATTCCGTAGTTTGAAAGTCAAGGTTTTTGTTAGCTTGAGATCCGATCTGAGCTCCATGACTTGCAAGCACCCTCTACGACAAACGCCTAGAGCCTTGGAGTCAAAACCACCACCCCAGACCACCTGACCGAACTTCTCGGCTTTGCTTGGAGGCGCAGAAAGAAGTCGGGAGTAGGTTGTAAGTAGGGTAGCCAAGAACGAGGCTAGGGTGGCTAGGGCATTCATAACTTCAGTGATTTCGGGTGATTGAGCCATCTTGGGATAAATCTTGCCGCCTTCCGGTGAGCTCCTGCAAAGCAGCTGCTGCTGGACGTCCAGGGCGAGCGGAGAAAAGAGAGGGGCTTCTTCAACGGGCCCTTCCATGTCGGATCCAGCTTTGACTAGTTAATTTCGTCCTTTTTGCGGCGCTTGCTTTGGGTGTTGATGCTTTTGAAGCTAGCCCCGGGTCTCTCGGAATCTCTTATTGCGTATGTTATAGCATATTATATTACATTATAGTCTACTATAACATTGCTATATCATAGTATACTACATTTTAGCATAGCTACATTATGGTATAAAGATATTGGGGAACTCTACGGAAAGTCTTGGTACTGTTGCTTGATTGTGAATGCGCCAGTGCGCATGATGCCGTCGCCGACAGCACCAAACGTCGCACCACTTGATGCAGCCTATGTACAGGCTTACACATCCATGAACCGTGGGACTCTGATTCCAAGACCTCATAATTATAGTCTACTATAACATTGTTATATCATAGTATACTACATTTTAGCATAGCTACATTATGGTATAAAGATATTGGGCATAATTAAACGAAAAAGCGGCAACTTCGACGTTTCAATTCTCAGCCCCGCATCAACAACTGCTCGGCTGCTTCGGGGCTTCGGGAATAGGATATCTTTAATCCAGAACCCAAGGCCAAGCCCCTGAACCCTGAACCCCAACCCCAAACCATCCCAAACCCTAAGCCCCAAGCCTAAACCTAATGTGTCAACGCAAGGCTTCGAACCTATACCCGAAGCCCTAAACCCTCAACCCCACTCGTACCCTTGTCGTAACCCTTATAGATCCCTTAAAGGAACCCCTAAACCTTCAAACCTTACTTTGCTTCGTGTGGCCATGGGGTCCTCCCTGTGTGGATCCGGCGAAGACTTGACCTGCAGTGCGCATTCCACGGTGCACGAATGCCGCTTCCCGCTGTGGGCTGTGAAGGCTAACGAGCTAAAGGAGGTTTCACTTGGAGGCTTTACCAGTTGCTTATACATGTTTTTTGGGGGGGTTCCTGATTATACATACAGAATAATATACCCCAAAGCCCCATGCTAGTTACTAAGGCCCCTACGTTAGGTTCTGCCGGAGCTTCCGGCCCGAGGGTTTGTGGTAGGGATTTGCTAGGGGCGTCCTGTGATTTGTTTGCCGTTTTCGCTATTCTTGTTAGGAGCTGTGCTTCTTTTTCCGCTGATTTTGAGGGGCTGAGACATTCCATTGCGCAGGGGCTGCAGGTTTCAAGATCAGGAGCTGAATCCATAAACCCTAACCCTCAACCCCCTGATCCGACACCGCAAGGAGCCCTCCCTGTGTTTCAGAACCCTACCTAGTAGTAGAGTAGGTAACCTTTAACTTTTTTGGGGTAGTATAGTGCCTATATAATCCCTATATAACCAAGAAGGTTAACCATTCCAATCGCCCAAATCATAAGCCCCACCCACGAGGCACATCATGAAACCCTAACCTCTCTTAAACCGTAAGCGCAAAAACTCGGAGGTCTCCGACTTCCTCAAGATGACCGGTCCCCCTGAGTCGCACAGCGTCTTGCAAGAGAAGGGCCTGCTGCATCAGTGCCTGGGTTTTTGGAGTACCATACCTTAGGGGATTTTAATTGTTGGTTATTATAATGCCTAAGAAACAGCTAAGATTGGAGTATCATGCTTTTTCGGTTTTGGGGTTTATGCTTTAGGGGTCTGGGGGTTTAGGGGTTTTGGGGTTTATGGTTTTTGGAGTACCATACCGTACTTTATATCGGTTTCGGATACCGTACTTTATCGGTTTTGGAGGTTAGGGTTTAGGGGTTTAGGGGTACCATACTTTTTTCTGGTCCATGCTTTTTCGGTTTAGGGGTTTAGGGGTTCAGGGGTTTAGGGCCTTGGAGTACCTTGCTTTATCACTTCTTTAGTTCAACTGGACCTGTTCCCGAAACGAACCCTAAACCCTACACTCTTTTCTCCTGGTTACTTCAAAGACCAGGTGGTACCCCGGGATGTTCGTGATCTTCGTCTCACATCAGTGGCTGAGCTCTGTGCATCCCGACCCTTCGGGGCATCAGGTGCGTGAGAGGTCGAAACAGGGGCCCATACCCATGGTCAGACGCAGGAGTACATGCCTTTACGCCCCAGTCCGTAGAAACCTGAAGCTCTACACCTAAACCCTAAACCCTGCACCCTATCAAACCCGAATCGGTCATCTACAGGTCCAAGTTCTGCAGCAAGCACTCCGCGGCATCATCGATGGAGCTATGCAGGTGCCAGTGATGGCCTTCTCACTTAGTGATTTCCGGGTCAAGTGCCTGGAGTTTTTGAAGTGATCTGTCTTAGTCAGCTTGAGGCTTCAATACTTTGACCCTAAACCCTAAACCCTGAACCCTAAACCCGAAACCCTAAACCCTAAACCCTAAAGTTTGAAGGTTGTTGGAGTGTTAGGCTTCGAGTTTAGCGTCTAATGCGGTTTCATGGCTTCGGGCAGGGCGCGACCTTGCAGGTGGCCAGAATCAGCCGAGTGGAGAACACCATCAAGTGACACCATGGTAGATGGTACTCGATTGAAAGCGTAGTCCCTCAAGGAGGAATTTGCCAAATGTGGAGGTGCTGGAGCTCGAGGTTTTTCAGGTTGGGCCTAAAGCACAGCAGCACTTGTCCTTCTTGGCTAAGTCTTCTTGGAAGTTGGAAGAGTGGCAGGGGGCGGCAGAGACGACAGGAGAACCATGAGCGTCATAATATACTTTAAAAGACCATGATTGATATACTATAACATACTATAATGTATCATAATATGCTAGTATACTACAGTCAGAAGGATGCTCTTGAGCAGCAGGGGTTTTGCGCGGCGGCAGATGACAGTGACCTCTGAACCTGTTTTCCTGGAGCAACACAGTGCGAAACGGAGAGAATTTGACGATGAGAGTTGATGTCTTGTGGTGTTGAATGGCGCATTCCAGAAGGTCTCTGGTTTGTTTGTGTTTAGTCGATAATGTCGCTCTACCATGCTATGGAAGGGTTTGTTTTCAAGGCAGGTGTTCCAGCACGGTCGGTTTGCATTAGACGGTACTCCTCGGGGTGACCACGGCTTGAGTTGGTTGCAGCGTGCTTTTCAAGCAGCTACGCTCAAGTAAGCGTCTAATGTTGAGTTCTAGGGTTGATGATATAAATATGGGAATTATGGTATACTCCTTGTTATGGGTAATGCAGGATTTATATCATCAACCGTACCACCCAAAGGGCAAGCCGTGAATGCTCACAGCTTCAGGTGCACGAGTCGCTCATCGCTCGGTCTGATGATAAGAACCTCTCGGCAAAGACCCGGGAGTGCATCGCCGACGGCTTCATCTTCTTCGACTGGTTCGCGATACCCCAGATCACAGCATCCGGACTCCTGCGAAAAGCTTTACTGTGTAGGTCATTTGTAGGTGGCAATAAGATGAGGAAAAGCTCGAAAAAAAGGGGCCTAATATAGTACCTTAACTAGTCGGATCCTTATTAGAAGGACCCCGAAATACTCGGAATTTTCGGAAACTCCAATTTGGCTTCCCAAGATCCCAGGCCAGGAAGCACGGGGTGAATGAGGAGACCACGAAGAGCGATGCCGCCCTGGCCGTTCAAAGCATCCCGGCCTACGTCGAGCTCTCGAATCTCTTCATCGCTTTAGTCCCGGAGCTGACGCACAAAGATTCTGGGATGATCGAAAACCTTAAGCTTACTTTCTCTGTTCTAAAGAAAGCATTACCAGGTTTTCTATATGTCCTCATTGCAAGCAACTTAACCTTGAATGAAGTAACAGCTCACAAAGCTGTCTTGAAGTCTTAAGCTGTTGACAGCATTTATGATACACTGAACAGTTATAGAACTGGTTAGAAGCTGCATACAACCCGAAGACATCCCTGATAAAACTCATTACAGATGCTAAACTCTAAGTTCCCCAGCATTAGCACAGGATTCGTCGGAGCCGGTGAATTACTCGTCCTGGCTATCTCGAGGGTGGCCTAGCCTGCACAAAGTCAGAGAGGCATCATCAATATTTTGGGGCTTCACTGATTGTCCAGTCATGATATTTTACGTATGAGAGTGTCGGAAAGATCAAGCATCGAGGCATTCGGGCATTGATCAGGAAGAAACAGTTAGCTGCCGTGCTGTTTTATTCCATCCTTGCAGTGACAACCCCTTTAGGTCGCCGCAGTGCGCGGCAGCAATGACAAAGGTCGGGATTGTGCCCCATTTCGTACCTCTTGAGGGAACTTCTTCGTGGACAGATGATCTGTTATGCGTAATTATCCCCAATTCTCAGGTGGTGTCGCGCAGAGCTGTGGTGTCGGCTGCTGTCAAACAAGTTCGACACCTCTGTCGTCGTCGTTTACACACCGACAGAGGCTGAGTTTATGTTTCCGCTCGATTGGCAGCACAACAGCGCCGCGGACCGCGGATGGAACGATTCCGATGTTTGTTGAACCCTTATATAATTCTCAGGCAGCAATGCCTAACGGCCGGTCCTCCCAAAGGCAAGCCACGGCCCAAGCACCCAGCGCAGATCTTCGCGGTTGAGTACATCGTGCAGACACCCCGTAGGTTTTAGGTGTACGTTTAGAACAACCTCCAAATTCTGATCGAACCTGCGAAGGAACCCATAAAGGAGCTGTTGGAGCAACCTTTAAAGGAATTCGAAATCCCTAGCCCCAAACCCCTAAACCCCTAAACCCTTAAACCCTTAAGCCCTACACCCTCCCCTAAAAGCCCCAAACCCTAAACCCTAATCCTTGAACCGAGGGGCAGGTGCAAAAAAAAGAGCTCCAAAACAACAAAAACCTATCTAACCCTTGACCCCCAAGCCACCTAAACCCTAAAACCCGACAAAACCCCGAAACCGAGGCATCGTGGAGGGCAACTTCACTGTGGAGGCCGATCGGGCGGAGGTCGTCCGCCTGGGGCAGACCCTGGGTTTTGGTTGAGGAGCAGACTTTTAGTAACATAGCGCTGTGTAGGGTTCCTTTAAAAGGGGTCTATAAGGGTTGTGATAAGGGATCTATAAGGGCTCAGGGTACGATCATATGCGGGCCTTCTATTGGAGTGCTGCAGTGGGCCGAAATGTTTACCAATACTGATAGTTCTAGTAGAAACGGCACCAAAACCCACTTATCTCACCGAACCTCTTATTCAACGATTCATCTCACGTTCAGTTCCTTGAGAAGAGCTCAGGATCGTCGTGGAGAGCAAAATCCGACATCTGCAGCAGGAAGGTCCCTTGACTTACCTTTGGTTCGTAGGGGGCTAGTATAAGGGATCTATAAGGGTACTATAGTGTAGGGGCCTTGATAATCCTAAAACTTACCCTAGGTTTGTCGGGAGATGGAGGAATGGGGTAGAATTATAACTACTATTATATACTACCATTCTTCCATTACTAACGAAAGGTCCCTTGAGCCACTTCCGCTTCTACACGGCCCTTCGCCCCAAGCTCCTGCAACAGGAACGGCGGCTCGGCCGCTCCGGAAGAAGCCTTCGTGGCTGTTAGTCTGAAGAAGCGAACCGAGGGATAGAGTCCTTATCTGAAGTAGAGTCTGCCTGCAAGGCGGGAGAGAGATATGGAGAGCTTCCTGCGACAGTTTCGCTACGACAGCCTGGAGATGGCGGCGCGAGACCGAAGCGGCATGAACCTGGGTTCTGGTTACCGTTACAAGTTACCATCTTACTTACTTACTTACTTACTATAGTATTATAGTATACTAGTATTATATTACTATATATAATTAGTAGTATAGCTCCCGATTATGCTAACTTAAATTGAATAAGAAGAGCCCAGGAACGCGGTGATGTGTGCCACGCTCTCCGGCGACACGGCCGTGCTGCGACTGCTGGCCGAACACGGGGCGAGCATGAACCACAGCCTTGAAGGCATGAGCGACTTGGGAGACTCGCCCTTGTCTGGCTTCTTGATAAGGCTATTATACATATATATATATGTATATGTATATGTATATGTATATGTATATATATGTATATGTATGTATATGTATGTATGTATGTATTTCTTGTAAGAAGGTCAGAAGGTCCAGCTTCTCAGATTTAGAAAGTCTGACAAAGGCACATGTTTCCCCAAAAAGAGGGTGAGGAAGGAAGGATGAGATTGCGGATTGCAGTGCGAGCTTTCAGGATACTACGACACCCAGACGCCCCTCATGGCGGCCGCGAAGTCCCAGCAGGATGCTTCTGTGCTGGCGACGCTAATTGAGCTCCGCGCAGAGGTCAATGCCCCCGCCAGGCACCCTTATGATTCCTAAACCCTAAACCCTAAACCCTATACCCTAAACCCGAATCCCTATACCTTTAACCGTAAACCTTAAAGCCTAAATCCTGGCAGGACAGGACTCGTGGCCATGTCCTTCTGCCGGACACCTAAGCAAGTGAAAGTGCTGCTGGAACATCGCGCCGAGATGCCTCCCTCCTCTCTGTCCGGGATCGCATCTTTTGGCGGCCCCGAGACTATGAAAGAACTCCTGTCTCGCCGATGCGACATCAACCAGACGGAGGACAACAGGTATGGCCCATTGCACGCGACGACCCTGTTTTCACGTGGCAACTGCAGAGCCGTTGAGACAGCAAAGTTTCTACTGGCGCAGCGTGCTGATGTCAATGCCCGCACGGCGGCTCCGCATGAAGGGCTTCAGCGGTTGCCGAATTCAAGCTCTGTCTTGCACATGTTTTGCAAGATGCGAGGGGGCCCTGTCCTAGAGAGTGTCACAGGTGGCCACAACCCCAGCCGCGACCCCGAACACCCCAAGTCACGAAGTGGAGCCGACAAGGAGTTTGGGTTCCGAATGATAACTCTACTATAATATCCTCCCAAAACCCTGTTCCAATTATTGAGGCCCCCGAACCTTACTTTAAGCGCCCAATACCTAAACCCTATGCCGCCACGCAAGGTGCTCTCCGGGGTGCTTGCATTGCGCTGCCGCGCTGCACGGGCCAAACTCGCCGTGGTAGGCTTCGAGAACTGTACCTCGGTGTTAGGGCTTAGGGTTTAGGGTTCAGGGTAGAAGTTTGCAGTATTATTGCTGAGGGTTCCTGATTAATTAGAGTTACAGTATAGCATACCCCAAAATCCAAGTCATTCTTGAGAGCTTTGTCGTAGCTTCGTCGTCGGGTTCAGTGGGCTGTGCTTCAGGGCTTAGCGCCGTTTAGGGATCAGGGCACTGCGGACAAGATTCATGCAAGACTCGAAGCAAGTAGTACTTTTATATCCCAGTAAAGTCCTTTTTCATGTGTAGGTATGCCGTGCCCAAAATCCTGTTCTATTCATCAGAGCCCTTCTCTTACAAGCATTTGTTCTGGTGGTCCAGCTCCAAGAACGAATGGCTTTTCGATCGGATGTATCGCTGCCACGGTGTTTGTATGTTTCTGCAGACTTCTGCGTGTACCGCCTCGCTTAGGGCGGGTCAAAGGTTTAGGTGTTATAGTGGCTTTTGTCACCAATCATCTATCTTCGTGATTGCTGCGCCCGAAAGTCCAAGACCCAGCCCAGAAGCAACACTTAACAGCTAGACAGCAGCCCGTAGTCTCAATCCCTCTACAACCCCTGAATCCCAAACTGGTCAAGTCCCGGCAAAGCCCCCGAGCCTGAACCCTTAAGCCCTTGCCCCGGACGTCAGCAGTCGCAAAACGATGCTCCCCAAAAAAAGACCCAAGCCCTTAAACCCTACAACCCTTAAACCCCTAAACCCTTAAACCCCTAAACCCATAAACCCCTAAGCCCTTGAACCCCTAAGCCCTTACAAACCCCTGAGCCCTTAAAGTCAAGAGCCCGGGGCCGGAGCAGCGGCCAAAGGCAACGTGCTGACGCGACTTGGAGCCTGCATCTTTGTCATAGTTGTGAAACATCTTACATTTTCATGGGTACTTAAAACCAATAAAGGAATAATATAAATGTACATTTTTATGGGTACTTAAAACCAATAAAGGAGTATAAATGTACATTTTTAATCCGATCCCAACCATGAACTAGGCATGGGCGGCATCTCTCCTCTGGGCTACGCGGCCATGGTAGGCCGAAGTGATCCCGGGGGCGCTGCGGATTTCAAGTATTTTAGGGCATATTCTGGTATGTTAAAGTATACTTTGGTACATTACAGCATATTTTGGTATATTTGGGTCTCTTAGAGGGTATTTTGCTCAGGGAACCCGAGAAAGCAACTAAACACTCCAGGGTGCTGGCCATGACTTGACCCAGAAAACCCTGAAAGCTGAGGACCCCTGAGCCCTAAGCCCGAAGCCCCAAGCCAGAAGCCCTAGACCTACTAAACCCTAAACCCTAAACCTGAAACCGCTTCGTGCTTCGCAGGCCACGAGCAGCTGGCACAGCTCTACCTCGAGAACGGTGCCGACCTGCTGCCAAATGACCGGGGCGACACTCCGGAAGACCTGGCGAGGGCCAACCAACACTACCATCTGCTGCCCTTGCTGGCGACCTTTTCCACTTGAAGCAGGCAAAATACAGGAAGAAAAGGAAGGGCTTTTAGCAAAGGAGGTTGTAGCGGAGATGTAGGGGGAACTCTATCGGGGTATCCACGGTTTGTGTTGGGGAATCCCGCACCTG
The DNA here is from genome assembly GCA_905221615.1 of Symbiodinium sp. CCMP2592. Taxonomy (NCBI): domain Eukaryota; class Dinophyceae; order Suessiales; family Symbiodiniaceae; genus Symbiodinium; species Symbiodinium sp. CCMP2592. The sequence goes on from CAJNDT010004558.1 coordinate 82,549, forward strand.
AAACACCCTTCTTTTCTTTCAAATTCAAGGGAGCGGCCGGCCTTGAAATCCCAAGGATTCCTGGCCCGTGCCGTATACTGCTTCAGCGTCTGCGGCCTCCCGAGCCCGAAGCAAGTTGTGGTTTTTGCATGCAAAGTAGTTGAATCTTTCAAGTCTTAGGATTGATGATTTGAGAGCCTTCTGGCCTTCAAGCCAGAAACTCGTTATAACAGCGCTTCCGGGTGTATCTCGGGCTTGGGGAGCATTTAAAGGAGCAAAAGGACCCAGAGATTGCCATGCAGCGCGGTGAACATGCCCGGGCAAAAACCGTTGCAAAGCGTGGCTGTGCAATCAACCTGGATGCTTGGGATGCGCAGCCCCGCGGATTCACCCCAAACCCTGAACCCTGTAATCGCAGATGCGATGCATCGGCAGTCAGTGTAAACCATCGCGGCATATGCAAACGGCAGGTGGCAACGACTGAGAGCCACTCACAGGTTGAACGCTGCAAGAGCAACAACAGTTCAGACTCTTTGAACTCCCAGTGACACCGAAACTGCAAGGACGTCGCTCACGCTTCGCGACGGGTCGCAAGACTTGCGGGTATCGTCGCGAGGTCCCGCCTTGGGTTTAGCACTGCTCTGCCCATGCCGCGAGCTGTGCCCGTCTACGGACGCCGCTCAGGAAACGACTGCGCTTTGCCCAAGACTTGCGCCCTCGAACGCTGCGACGCATGATGCAGCGCCTGTGCACCGCGTCGCCTGGAGCTAGCAACCCGGCTAGATGCCGTGTCTTGCCCGCGTGATCAAGCCATGGCGTTGACTTCGTGCACAACGCCTTCTTTGAAGAACCTCGGCTCGCGACGTGGCCAAGGTTTGGGTTGAAGGGTTCATTGCCGAGCGTGTGCGGCTTCCCGAGCCGTGATTCTGACGACCTGCCACCGGAGGCACCTCGATCATTGTCGGCTTACGCCTACAGAAAGACCTGTCGCACGTACCTGGTTGCTTGGGAGCTCGGAGATTTGCTTCAACCTGAGATGAACCGCCCTCTCTCCGTCGTAGAAGTGCGCGATGTTTTCGTTTGCCATGGGTGCATGCCTACTTCGACGATGCCTCCTAGCCTTATGGGTAGCCAGATGTGCCTATGCCTAAGCATTCCGCCGAAAATTTCGCAGAGGCAACAAGATTCGTTTGAGTCTATCCGCGATTGTGGATATAGCAAAGGAGGCCGTAGTTGTTCAGTACCTTTGTTTTTTTTGGTCCTTCTTTTTTCTCCCGCTGGTTTCTGGAAGGCAATGAAGCAAGGAAGGAAGAAGGAAGGAAGAAGGAAGGAAGAAGGAAGGAAGAAGGAAGGAAGAAGGAAGGAAGAAGGAAGGAAGAAGGAAGGAAGAAGGAAGGAAGTAAGGAAGAAGGAACGAAGGAAGGAAGGAAGAAAAGAAGGAAGGAAGGAACGAAGGAAAGAAGGAAGGAAGGAACGAAGGAAAGAAGGAAGGAAGAAGGAAGGAAGGAAGAAGGAACAAAGGAAGGAAGGAAGCAAGGAAAGAAAGAAGAAAGGAAGGAAGGAAGTAAGGAACGAAGGAAACAAGAAGGGAAGGAAGGAAGGAAGGAACGAAAGAAAGAACACATAGAAAGGAAAGATACAAGACAGAAAGGACGGAAAGACAAGGAGTACCAGTCGTCGTCGTAGTTGTAGTACTCGTCGAAAATATGCATAGTTTATGTAGTATATGTATATATGGAACTATTTCGCTAGTCTGTTCATATAGTATATAAAGAATGTAACATAATATATGCGAAACAATACAAAATATATACATATGTAGTGAGTGTCCATATGTATATAGTATGTGTAAAGTACATATCTATATCTATATATATATATATGTATATATACACACACACACACACACACACACACATATATATATATATATATATATATATATATATATATATATATATATATGCATACACATACATATACAATGCGTGTATAATATATGTATATACATGTTTGTATATATATATATATATATTATACATGGTATATATACAGCTGTTTTAAGCCGTGTGCAAGGTTGCATGACAAGCTAGGAGTCGTTCTTGAAACCCGCGATGCTTGAGATGAGTCTTTTAGAAACAAAACACCATTCACCTTGTGACAAGGGTGCTTGCAATTGGGAACCTGCGCCGGGCATGCGAGAGTGCGCATTTGCTTGACAGCACATATGCGTTTTTTGTTTTAACCGACCACGCGACCATCATAATTGCAAATGTGGGGGGAACCCCCCCGCTGTTTCAAGCCGTCTGCAAGCTTGCGCGACAACATAGGAGCCGTTTTTGAAACTCACCCTGCATAATATGTGCGTTTTGAAACAACGCCATTCACCCTGTGAAAAATATGTTTGCAAATGGGAGGCCTGTCCCGCACGTTCGAGAGCGCCAAGCTTGCTTGACAGCATGTATGCATTTTGTGTAAAACCAACCATGCGAGCATCCTGATTGGCTGCCGTCCTGAAACTCCCCCCCACCCCCGCCCCCCAAACAATTGAATTTGTTGTAAACCAGCCATGCGAGCATCGTGATTGCAAATGGGGGGGGGCTGCGCCCCCCCAACCCCCCCGCTGTTTTAAGCCGTGTGCAAGGTTGCAGGCTGCCTAGGAGTCGTTCTTGAAACCCGCGATGCCTTAGATGAGTCTTTTAGAAACAAAACACCATTCATCTTGTGTCAAGGGTGCTTGCAATTGGGGAGCTTGCGCCGGGCATGCGAGAGTGCGCACGTGCTTGACAGCACATATGCGTTTTGTGTTTTAACCGACCACGCGTCCATCATAATTGCAAATGTGGGGGGGTCTGCTTCCCCCCAACCCCCCCCGCTGTTTTAAGCCGCCTGCAATCTTGCGTGACAGCATAGGAGTCGTTTTTGAAACCCCCTCTGCATAATATGTGCGTTTTTGAAACAACGCCGTTCACCCTGCGAAAATGTGCTTGCAAATGGGAAGCCTGTCCCGCACGTGCGAGAGTGCTAAGCTTGCTTGACAGCATGTATGCATTTGGTTTAAAACCAACCATGCGAGCATCCTGATTGGCTGCCGTCCTTAAACCCCGCCCACCCCCGCCCCCCATATGAATTTGTTGTAAACCAGCCATGCGAGCATCGTGATTGCAAATGGGGGGGGGGCTGCGCCCCCCCCAACCCCCCCGCTGTTTTAAGCCGTGTGCAAGGTTGCAGGCTGCCTAGGAGTCGTTCTTGAAACCCGCGATGCCTTAGATGAGTCTTTTGGAAACAAAACACCATTCACCTTGTGACAAGGGTGCTTGCAATTGGGAACCTGCGCCGGGCATGCGAGAGTGCGCATTTGCTTGACAGCACATATGCGTTTTTTGTTTTAACCGACCACGCGACCATCATAATTGCAAATGTGGGGGGAACCCCCCCGCTGTTTCAAGCCGTCTGCAAGCTTGCGCGACAACATAGGAGCCGTTTTTGAAACTCACCCTGCATAATATGTGCGTTTTGAAACAACGCCATTCACCCTGCGAAAAATATGTTTGCAAATGGGAGGCCTGTCCCGCACGTTCGAGAGCGCCAAGCTTGCTTGACAGCATGTATGCATTTTGTTTAAAACCAACCATGCGAGCATCCTGATTGGCTGCCGTCCTTAAACCCCCCCCACCCCCGCCCCCCATACGAATTTGTTGTAAACCAGCCATGCGAGCATCGTGATTGCAAATGGGGGGGGGGCTGCGCCCCCCCAACCCCCCCGCTGTTTTAAGCCGTGTGCAAGGTTGCAGGCTGCCTAGGAGTCGTTCTTGAAACCCGCGATGCCTTAGATGAGTCTTTTAGAAACAAAACACCATTCACCTTGTGACAAGGGTGCTTGCAATTGGGGAGCCTGCGCCGGGCATGCGAGAGTGCGCACGTGCTTGACAGCACATATGCGTTTTTTGTTTTAACCGACCACGCGTCCATCATAATTGCAAATGTGGGGGGGTCTGCTTCCCCCCAAACCCCCCCCCGCTGTTTTAAGCCGTCTGCAAGCTTGCGTGACAGCATAGGAGTCGTTATTGAAACCCACCCTGCATAATATGTGCACAACAGCAACAGCAACAGCCAAAAAGATAACGACGCCGACGACGACAACGGCAACAACAACAACACCAACAACACCAACAACACCAACACCAACACCAACACCAACACCAACACCAACACCAACAGCAAGAGCAAGAGCAAGAGCAAGAGCAAGAGCAAGAGCAACAGCAACAGCAACAGCAACAGCAACAGCAACAGCAACAGCAACAGCAACAGCAACAGCAACAGCAACAGCAACAGCAACAACCACAAGAACCACACCAACCACAACAACAACACCACCACCAACAACTACATTATGTTTTCAATTTCAACCACAACTACAACTACAATGACAACAACAACAACAACGGCAACAAGTGTAAATGACAGCCGCCAACGAGCAGTGAACACCGCACCACAGCAGGAGACAAACGCAGCCAGCATCTTGTGCGGCAAATGGGACGCGGGACCCAGAAATCAAATCAGCCAAAATTAAAATTGTGCACGGCACCACTGCGGGGCGACACATTCAGCCGGCATCCTGTGTAAATAATAGGACGCGGGCCTCCCCCCAAAAAAAGGACCAAAAAAAGGGCCGAAATAAAACTCCACCCTATAGCAAACCTGCCTGGTTGTATATAACGGCTTCTGCGCAATCCTCGATATCCTCGATGTCGTCAGAGGATGTCAGAGGCTCCCTGGCCCCTGGCCCGCACCACACACCTTGCTATCCGGCTGCTTGCCAGAGAAGCCGCGTTTGAGCGAGGCGACGCGATTGTTGCGCAAAACCTGCGCCAACAGCGGCTCGACCCCGCCGGTCAGGACGCGGAGCCTCTCGAGTTAGGCAGACAGCGCCGAGCATGCGCGAAGATAAGACTGGCCGAATTGACCCGAGCACGGCATATCCTTACTGCGACTGTCTCAGGTCTGCGCGCTGAGCACTTGAAACTTGTGCTGCAGGACCTCGACGCGGTGCATGGACCTGCTCACGGAAGCTGCGACCCGCTTGGCGCGAGCGCAAGTCACCATCGACGTCGCGACTGACAGCATCGCCTACCACTGTTCTCTTATTCTGGTGGGGGATGTCAATAAATGGCTACAGAAGGCGCTTTTCCACTTAACGTGTTTCGGCCAGGCTACTATGTTAAGGGGGTCGGAAAGTGGAGAAGCCTATGTTGGCAAATGAACTTCTCCACTTATTGTCGTTGTTACTCTGTGTGCATCTTTGGGCCTGTGGATAGTATCCTAGAAGAACGAACCCCAGGAATTGTTGGCGGTCCAGATCGCGAATCTCAAGATACGTTGGCGGTATTTGGCGGTCCAGGTCGGGCCACGGGGAAAGCCGGGGGAAACTGGAAAACCACCTGCTGCAACATCGGGGCTGGCCCGCCAGGGGCGGCTCGGGGGCTATGCTCAGGGATGCATGTTTCCATTTTCCATTGCTCTGCTCCGGGAATCTCGAGTATCCTGGAAGAACCCTAGGAATTGTTGGCGGTCCAGATCGCGAATCTCAAGATACGTTGGCGGTCCAGCTTGGGCCACGGGGAAAGCCGGGGGAAAGTGGAAAAGCACCTGCTGCAACATCGGGGCTGGCCTGCCAGGGGCAGCTCGGGGACGATGCTCAGGGATGCGTCTTTCTATTTTCCGGTGCTCTGCTCCGGGAATCTCGAGTATCCTTGAAGAAACCTTAGGAATCCCTAGAATCCCTAGGCCCTAGGATACGTTCGCAGACCGGTGAAAGTGGAGAATCACATGCTGCAACATAAGGCCGGGCTTGCTGCGGGCGGCTCGGGGGTTATGCTAAGGGATACATCTTTCCATTTCGGCTTTGTGCCAGGCTCTCGCTTTGTGGGAGAGAGCGAGAGAGAGAGAGAGAGAGAGAGAGAGCGAGCGGGAGGGAGAGGGGAGAGGGAGAGGGGGAGGGAGAGGGACAGGGAGAGGGAGAGGGAGAGGGAGAGGGAGAGGGAGAGGGAGAGGGAGAGGGAGAGGGAGAGGGAGAGCGAGAGCGAGAGCGAGAGAGAGGGAGTGAGACAGAGAGAGAGGGACAGAGAGAGAGTGTGTGTGTGTGTGTGTGTGTGTTTGTGTGTATGTGTGTGTCTGTACGTTTACGACATATAGTTTTCTACTTTAGGGGGGGGGGGGTTTGGAATCTGACACCTTTGCTGAAGCGGATGGGGGGGTACGAAGCATCGCTACTAGTAGCTGTGCAGGATTTGTCCATGGTTACGCAATTGTTAGGGCAATTGGTGCAGCACCAAGCGCATATTCAGCAACTGCTCTTCGAAGTTCTTGACCGTGTGGGTCAGGGTCTCAACCCACATCCTCGTCAGTCGAATTCACGTTCGATGCCTGCTTGTTTTCGTGCGGCTACGCCTGGTTGTGTTTCAAGCGCATGTGCACATCATGGTATTAATCCGGAATGCGCCATCCACCAAATCTCTAATTCGAACCGTTCTTCTGCACATCATGGTTGTCAGGCTCCAGGATCCTTCGGTTGTTCGGCTCGTTGTTGTACAAGTCATTGTCGCGATCGTTGTTGTGTTGTGCATGCGGGCACAGATGACGTCAATGCATGTCGACGCCCAAAGTGTCGAAACACGGATTCAATATCATGTATCACAGGTTATGGCAAAAAAATATATTGGAGGAGCACTTAATTGGGATTCCATGCCGCAGCGTTGTAGATTTGCGCCCTGTATTTCAGTTTTTTTGCCGCCTTGCCATACTGGATTCTGTCAGGCTCATCGCTCGAGTCCACGGTGCTCATGTGGTGAGCGGCCCGTGGCCGATGCACCGGTGCAGCGAAATTGCCGCAACATGCAATGTCGTGAGCGCGTGGGCACATGTTGCAATAGTGGGTTTTGTGTGCCGCATTATCGTAGGGCTGCCCGTGTCGCGTCAGTCAATCTAGGCCCGTACAAAATCCGCGTGCTACGTCCTCGAGGCCCCTTCAGCATCCTGTTTCTTCCTCACGCCATTGTCGTCGCAGGCTCTGTCGTGCTGTGTGGTTGATCCTGCATGCCGCGCGGGTTTCTGCCCTGCACACCATGTACCAGCCCACGATGCACAAACTGTGCGGCCAACACGCATGGGACTTCACAGGGATCAGGGGGTGTAACAATCAGATCGTTCATGTTTGCCTACCGGGCTAGGGTGCAGCAGGCAGTCGCCAGCACGGCACTGGGCGTTTGGGAGCAGCCACTGCAACCAGAAGCCAGTGAAGGCCCGCCGCTCCACCACGAGGCCCCCGCCGGCCAAAGTCGCCTGCCGTTGCGGCCCAGGAGTAGCCTAGTCCGTAGCCTATCAGGTAGACTGACTGGTCAGCTGCGATCGCGGCTAGAAGCTCTTTCGTCGGGCAGCTCGAAAAGTCCGGGAGAAAAAAACGCCTGCTGTTCCCGGCATCCGCACCAACGCGGCGGGAGCGACCTATGTAAGTTTGGCGCTTCTGAATGCAAATGCTTGTGGTCGCCGGACGGCGCCGAACACGCTGCTTTCATGGCCTTCCCATGACCCTTGATGCTCATGCCGTGGATTGTGTATGCTTGCAGGAGCTGGCGCCGGTAGGAGGTTCTTTGCCTGTGGATGAACTATACCGGTACGAGGGTCCTAGGGGCATTGGCGGTTGCGAAGCAGGTTTTGGAATTCATTAGTCGTGTGCTTCGCGGCCACTGGACTAAATCCATCATCTCATCGCATTCGGTGGTGTTGTGTTGCATCGTCTCAGGCCGATCCTGCTCTATTGCTGTGTAGTTTCTATGTTCCACATGTTGGCATGCCATCGGCTGATCGAGCACACGCTTCCGATGCTCGCACCTTGCTACTCACGGAAAGTTGGTCGGGTTGTCCCACTTGGGCACAGCTGCTCAACAACCACCAAATGAAGGCTTTGCCAGACCGGGGACTAGGGGATTGGCCCCATGGTTGGCAGCACCACGCGACGCGGACACGCACCACCTGCTTTCGCGACCGCGTGCTGTTGCCGACCATGGATCCTGCTTCCCGAGCACTCCTCCGGTCCCAGGCGGGACCACAAGCCGGGGCTTGGCTGACCGCATATTCCCTCGGATGAAGCCCACGTACTGGCGCCTGAGACCATGCAGATCGCGTTGCGCAGGCGCTTGCGTCTCGCTTTGCCGCTCACCTCCAATACTTGCGGTGGCGACGCACCTGGATGCGGCCGTCCCGTTGATCGCTTGGGGGACCATGCAGTGGCTTGCCCGCGCACGGGGCTGCTCGCACGCCGGGCCAAGATCGTCGAGCACGCTTGGGTCCGCGTGGCACGCGAAGCCATCGGGCCCAAAGGGCAAGTCGTCCCACAGCAGTGGCTCACGCACACGACCGCACCGGGAGTGGAGTCGGACGACCGCCGCCGACTTGACATGGTCATCTACGGCGTCACTCCTTGGGGAGGGGCACTGTGCTGCGACGCGACGTTGGTCTCTCCCGTGTCGCGAGATGGCCAGCCGCAAGGGCGTGCAGCGGATGAAAACGGGGTAGCGCTCGCCACGGCCACACGCCGCAAAGAGGCGACATACCCGGAGCTCCTCCGCAACGGTCCCCAGCGCCTCGTTGTGCTCGGCTCGGAGGTTGGGGGTCGTTGGAGCGCGGGAGCCGTTGCTCTCGTTCGCGACCTCGTTCGCCTCCGCCGGTTGCGCGCCTCTCCCGCTCTGCGCAATGCCGCGGCCACAGCTTGGGCTCGGCGTTGGTGGACCCAGCTGTCGGTCGCTGTTCAGCGTGCGACAGCCCTGTCGGCGGCCGGGCGGGCATGGCCGGCGGCGCCTCGCGCCTCGGTGGACGCCCCGGCCCTCGAGCTCGTGTTGGACCTCGCTGACGCGGCGGGGCCCAGCACCCTGCCGCTTCGAGGGTGACTGGTCCGCTTGCGGGCCGAAGTAGGAGGGAGGGTATAGCTGTGTAAGGAGACCAAGGACCACTCATTCCGGCAGACGCAAAAAGGGGTGAGAAAAAAAACAAAAAAAACGTGTCGACTTCTGGATTCGACTACGAACCGCTGTCGAGCAGGCACGTCGCCAGTATCCGGGCGCAAGTCTTGTTTTTGCAGGTGACTGCAATGTGTATTTGTCTGGAATGCGGGCGTTCCTGTGAGCCTCAAGGTCGTCAACTCGTGCGTGCATTGTGCCAAGATTTCGGCCTGAGTTTCTACAACCCCCCGTTGGAATTCCTACACTTAGGTCTAGCTCGTGCATCGACGTGGTGCTCGCATCACATTCAATTTGTGTTCAGGATTTCGTAGCCATGATGGGGACACTTGCGGGTGTCCGCAGGGTTCTTGTCATACAGCCGTTGGCAGCGATCATAAGCTCATCACGTTCCGAATCGCAGTATCGCAGGTCCCAACTTCTGCTCGGCAGCCTGGGCCCTCTGTTAGAGATTGGCGTCCGGCTATCCAAGGGTTGCGGCCGGAATGTTGTATGGCGGAGGTGCGCATAAAACTTTCCGGCAGAAGCGGTTGCAATTTCATGATATAGTCGTAGGAAAAATGCTATTGGTCGTCATGGCTGAGCTCGCGAGAGCACTTTGTCGCATTCAAAACCTCGCTTGGCTGCTCGTAATGTGCATCAGCAGTTGGGCACAAACCAGCGCATATTGCCGCGATCGATAAGGTGCCCTGCCCCAGCAAATGCATGGCGTGATCATTTTCGCGATGCGCCTGCGAGTGGCCAGCGTGTGCCACTTGCGCACAATTTCTTTGAGTTGGTGCGGCATTGGGCCGTTGTCCCTTCAATCTGGCGTTCAGCTGGAATACGTCCTCTGCACACGAGTGGCCCTGTAGACGAGTGTAACAACTACCGCTCTATATATCAGCCTTTAGTCTTTAAGATCTTGGAATGCCTTCTTTTGGCGCGTCTGTTGCCCACAGTCGACCCGCAACTTGATGAAAGCTAAGCCGGCCTCAGGTGGGGTGCCGAAAAGCAAATGTACACGTAGGCAGAGACTTTAAAACTGCGTGGGGGTCGTCGTACTTCCTTTACTTTTCCTTTGCATTCGTTGATGTGCGAAAAGCATGCAATGTAGCTTGGAGGGACGCCGTCTTCTAAAACTCGCAGAGTTCGGGATTAGTGGGTCTTTCTGGTCCGTCATCGCGGATTTCGTGAGCGACACATGCGCACGCGTAGTGGTGAGTGGCTCCACCTTCTCGCCCTGGACGGAATCTGCCGGTTTTCGCCAGGGCAGCGTCCGAGGCCCGTTGCCATTCAACATTCTGTGTAATGGCATCGCGGATGCCGTCCGTGCCGTGTGCCCGGGCGTATCACTGAGCACCGCCCGCTATGCCCCAAATGCACCTCGTGTTGTTTTTTGCTTGATGCTGGCGATTTGGTAATCTTGGCTGAGGATGCTGGTCAGCTCCGGAAAGCTCTGGATGCAACAGGGGTGTGGGGTTCCCGGTGGTGTTTCTCTTGCGGCATGGGCCCCGAGAGGTCAGCTGGCACGGTACGTGTCTTCAACTTTGCGTTGCAGCACCCGGGTTCGTGGGTGCATGGTGTTTCGCAAGGATTGCGTATACCACTCCCCCGTTCATGGAGCCTAGTGCCTGGCGGGGATGCGAGGCAGGTAGTGCATTGGAGCCGGCATGCCGTGCGACCGGCACTGCTGCATCGTGCCAGTATCGTGGGGAATCGAAAAAAACAATGCCGTCCCTCGCAGACTATGCTGTGTTTCAGCGTCGTCTGCACGGTGCTCCCGTCGTCCTTGTTTCATCCTTTTCAGGATGGCAGAATTGCCCGGCACGCACCGCGGCATGGTCCCGAGTGCTTCTGCGGTGCTCCTCACAACACGTTCCTGCATGCCCTTCGCGTGTGTCCGCTGTTTGACACTCAGCGCCACACCTGGTTGGAACGCTTAAGCTTGCATCGTGTGCCTCAGTTTGGTGATGCTGATTTGCTGCGGTGGATCTTTGATTCTTTTCTCGTTCCAACCAGTCACTCTGCTGTCAGTGCCCATGTGCATCATGTGGCAGCCATTTGTCAATCTGCCAGATCCTTGTGTGAAGGCTTGCGACGGGAGAGCTCAGATTCTTGCCTCTGAGGCGTTTTCGCTTATGCGTTTGTTAAACCTTTACGTCTAGTGAATGCTGCCGGTCAAGGCACCTGGCGCTGTTTTGTTATGTGCATACTGACCGTAAACGGTTGTTCAAGGACCGCACCTCCGTTATTTTGTTTTATTATTTTTTTCGGCGCACCTTTTTGCGACGGCAGAACGTGTCCGGTCGACCTAGAGTAGTTTGATGACCTACCGTTGCCTACCACTGAAGAGGGTGCACTCAAGGCACCACACTGCAGCTAGCGTGGGGGCAAGCGGCTTGCCGGGACCTCCTGGAGCCACCTGGCGTCAGCGAGGACCTCATGCAGGTCGGGCTCAGTGCCCTCGCTGAGCTCGGCAGCTAACTTGCTCGACAGCAATATGTTTGGTGGAAACATTGTTTGTGTGAAAAGTTCCTTGTGTGTAAAAGTGTAAAAGTGAAACGAAGCGTGCTTTTGGGCCGTTGATGTCACAACACAAAATCCCGAAATCAACAACACCAACCACGAACGAAAGGGTGAGAAGTTAGTACTAATTTCCAGTTCATTTCATATTATTTGTACCCAATCGGCAAACCTCTGGGTGGTGGAGACGAGTGGAGATGAAGTCCTGGAAGTTTGGCCGGGAGTGATTGAATGCGGCTACTCGCATTGCATTCGAAGGTGTCCCTTGGCTTTCGATCCGCACGTGGCATGGTACAGAGCCATGGATTGGGGAGAGGTGTACGATTGTTGCCTAAACTTCGGGAGCATGGGAACAATGCAGCGGAGCTGAGAACGCCTCGTCGCACTCCGTGCGTACCGAGCCCCACCTGCGTTGCGAGCGTCCGCAAAGACAGCCTGGGCCCGCCGCTGGTGGAGCGTGCTCTCCGTAGCGGTTCAGCAGGCCGTCGGTCACACGGCGTTAGGGCGCGCCCGGGCCATGCCGGGACGGGACACACCGATGCGCCGGCCCTGGATGAAGCCCTGCACATGGCCGACCCAGACGGGCCGAGCCGCCTGCCGCTGCGCTGAACCGGCCCTAACTCGGGACCGTGACCGTACTCCACTAGGACAGGGACCTTCCTGCTGACGGAAAAAGGCGCGTAAGAAAAAACAAAAACAAAGAAAAAAGGAAACAGGATTGGCACGCTTGGGATTTCCCCTAGTGCGCAGTGTGATATGTGATTTCGTGTCCGAGACTGTGATTGACAAGAATCCTGGTTGCAGCAGCAGAACAACCCACAGCAGACATCGACACAGTTCCAGTTCACGCCACACCCAACGGTGAAGGGGACTAGGAGGGCTTATGTGAATAGGATGTCACTGAAGGGGTTCAGGGTGTTCAGGGTCGTAGAGACGTGCACCCATGTGCCCGTGAATGAATCCAGATCAGGAGTTGCCGGCTGCCGTTGAAGACTCCACACACACGCACAAACAGAAGCTAGATCACGCCGCAGCTGATTTTGGATCCAGTGAAACACGTCGTCCACATTGACGGTTGAGCTGTGACGATGTTGCACAAGGCTGTTTGTCTATTGACATTACGGGTCCTTTCAACAATGGACATGATTCATGATTGCTCAGAATCACTCCATGGCGGGCACGAGGCCAGAAATAGTGCCCGAGAACGCACGTGTCTAGGAGCGGGAGGCGGGTGATTAGAACGGCATGGTTGCCCGCTGTGATTCTGGTAGACCAGAGGGTTTGGCGTACGCATACAACACCTTTGGCCGATCTGGTATGGGTGCCAGATCGGGGCGAAGTGCGAGACGCAGAAGCCTTCAGGGACATTGGTTAAGATTTGGGGTTGTTTACGTATGAAGAAAGCACGCCGGGACATCGCCGAATGCGGGGAACTTCCCACTGCACATCGCAGCCGAAACAGCATCCGCACCACATCTGTGCACCTGCAAGAGATGTACTTGGAGACAGCAACGGTGAAAGGCGTCTGAACTTGCAGATGCTACATACAGCCTACCAGGTTGGAGATGCTAAGCCGCTAACAACTGCTGATGAACGGCAGCTTTACTTCAAGAGGTTATGGCAGCGAAGGCGAGCGCTGAAGCCTTGACGACATCCGTTCTATTTCAAGGAACACCTGAACGCAGGGAGAAGTGAGACAATGCGGCGGTGAAGGAAATGGACGGGATGAAGGCTAAACGGGTTGTTGAAGATTTAGTTTGGGATCATTTGCAAAATCACTTGGGGCTGAACCCAGATGAGCCGATTCCAGAAATTCGTCCATGTAAGCTGGTCGGCCGCCAAACCGGAAGATTTGGCACCATCGACAATTTGTCTGGTGACACTACAAACTCCGATCCTACAGAGCAACCTTGGAAGGCAAAATTCGGCAATGCGCATGTGGTAAGTGCTGGTTATTGAATGAACTTGCGAAAAGAAATTTGCTTCACCTGAGAGAACCACCATCCTTGAACAGGGGCCTGACGAAGATCGTGGGACGAGCGAGTATAAAACACACCTGCGCGAGGCGCAGACTGTTGTGGGTTGTTTAATGTGGTTGAGCACGAAAACACGAGCAGACATTTTTGCTTCAGTGTCCCAAGCTGCGTCTGTGATGCATCGCAGACCACTTCGAGAGATTCAAATCACACGTGGCATCTGGCGGTACTTGAGATCCACCGTGGACTTGAGTTTCCAATTCAGTGGTCATGATGACGGACGCCTGGATGCTTACAGTGACGCATCTCACGCGGGAGGGCGGTCGTACGCACTCGGGTGAAGTGGTGTTTGGATCCTCGCCTTTAGCATGGTGGGCTTCAACACAAGCGGCGGCAGCATGGTTGACGTGCGAATCGGGGATGGGCGCAATGGCGTTGACTATCTCGGAATCTGTCAAGATCCAAGCTTGATCGAGAACATGACGGGCCATGCATTGGAAAAAAAAGTTCGTTCCGAATCTATGGAGACAACGCAACCGCTGTGACAGTGGCATTTCGCGAACACTTCACGTTGGGAGCGTGGAGGACGAGGACGTTCGCCTTGCGGGCGGCATGGTTGCGAGACCAGATGAGCCTGTGTGATGTGGTTTTTGTTGCGCCACCCTGGAGAATAGTTGATGACAGCCATGCTTACGAAGACACTGCCAAATATGAAACTCCTGAATCTCGGGAGCTTCTGTGTTAAAAGTGAATTTCCGTTCAATCACGCTATGTAGAGACAGCTTGATCTTCCGGCGGCGGGCGCCGTAAGAGCTCTGAGGAGGAGTGTCGTTGATGGTGTGTTTCGAGTCTCCACGGGAGTGCATGTGGGCCTTCGGTTACGTGGTAGGGACACTCCTACGGTAGCGACAGTTCTGGATCACGCCACTGGGCATCCAAAGTGAAGAGAGGATCCCCGAAAGAAGAAATGTCATACTGGACCTCCGGGGCAGTCCATTGCGTAGTGCAAAAAGCTCGTCTTGTAAAGGGTTCATGTGGGATGTCATGTCACTTGCATGTTTTTGACGGTCGTCATATTTGTGCAGTGCGGGCAGAGGGCCAGCATATTTGTGCAATGCGGGCAGAGAGCCAGCATACCTGTGCAGTGCGAACAGATGGCTACCGATTACGTTGCTCAAGATGCAAGGCTAAGGATTTTTGGGTCTTGGGGTGGGGCCTCGAGGAGTCTGAGGGATGCACGGGGATTGTAGTAATTTGGACGATCTCCGTTGCAGCGTTCGTCAGACTTTGGCCGGTATCGAGACCAGGCTTCGTTGGAGTCCGCTCACAGGGACACTGATTTCAGTTCATTGATGCCGGTCGGGCCTAGGTGGGCAATGACGGCTTCGGCTCGCTGGTGGGCCAAAAGCCGGAGCAATTGGGCAGCCGGCACAGAACTTGCCACCGACTTCCTATGCCCACAAAAACATGCACGTCTAGACGCGGTAGTGCTGAGTGCATGCCATGGGACAAGACGAGGTTTCGACAACCGTTTACGGAGCGCAGGCTGAAGAGGTGCCTCCGTGGGTAGTATGTATTATTGTATTATTATGTATTTTCCTAAAGCCGTGCTGCACGCAAAGCACGAGCCCCTGCGCAGAAAAACGCTTGCATCAGAATGCAAATGTGGCCTTTTGGCAGATGGCTTCCATACCCCCGCCGAGCATCGGGACTGCAGCTGCAGCTGCCGGGGGTTCTGGGACCAAGAATGCAGTGGGTGGACATACGGCATGCACATCTTCGGTCCTTCGCTCTGCAGCTGCCTCTTTTGTAAATCTTGGCCCCCCCGATGCGGGAAGATGTGGGCGAAGACCGAGATCGCGGACTTGGGGAGAAACATGGGAAACGTAGACGTCCCTCGCGATCCTTACGGTGCGCTACCTGCCCGCCGTTAGCGGCGTGCAAAGCCACTGCGCCGGTGCTTTGAATTCCCCATGGTGCCACACAGCTCGGCGACGCGTTGTGCCGTGTCGTGGCAGACGAGGGGGACCACAGCGCTATGCCGCTATGGCCCGGAGACCGCGGACTTGGGTTGAAAAACGTGAAGAAAAAATCCAGCGCGATGCTTGCCCGCGTTGTAAGAAGTTGGCGGGCTCGTTGCTATGCGGGCGCAAGTATCGTCTTGCTTCAAGTAGCGACGTGCAAGTTTCGCTGCGCAAGTACACACATACACGCAGCAACATCGCATTCAAAACTCCGCCTTTGAGCTAGCATGCCATATGTCCGAGAGCTAGTTTGGCTCGCACACAATTTGCAAACGTGTGAGCCTCAGCCAGAAATGCTTTTTGAATGGGACAGGCTTCGGCACAGCCAGCTATGAGAGTGTGCTGCAGAAACGGCACGAAGCATTTGACATGATCACGTGAGGGCTTGCTTTCTGGGGTTTTCGGCTTTAAAATGCGTAGGGAAGCCGTTTGGGGTTAGGGCAGGTGGCGTTGTTCGGAGGGAGCGTGGGAGAGTGAGAAGAAAGAGCCAAAGAGACATGGTTTAGCGCTGCCAGACGCTTCATTTCCTGAGCCTGGAGTCAGCATCGTGGCTCGGTAGTCTTTCCATTTCATCCAAGTAACAAATTCCAGCACAGCATGCTAGGCACTGCAGAGCATCCAGCCCGAATCCAGCCCAGTGGATGCTGAAGCTTCAAAGCAGCAGTTCCGGACACTTGGATAGTGACACACCGCGAGCCGACAAAATCGCACCATGGGTTCAGCTCTGTGTCGACCAGCCGGAGATGATGACATTTGCTGCCTGCAATCTACAGTTCATCCATGCCACTTCCCACTCTGGGCAGTCACGACGTCTGGTGTAGCAAGATTTTTTATGCCCAAAGTATGGCCCAACTGACGAGTTCTGCAAGCATCACCACCGACTTTACTTACTAAGTTGTCCGAAAGGGTTTGCCACAGTTGTAGCAAACTAGCCACTAAGATGCGTTCTGTGCCACACATCTCGACCTTTCGACACGTGTGCATCCCCACAGAAACTGAGGTCAAGGTGTCCGATTTCCTAGAAATGCATGGTCCTCCAGAACCTCACAACACCTTGAAAGAGAAGGGCTTGCTACACCAATGGTTCGAGGATATGTTTGTAATCTTCATATCTCATCAGTGGTTGAGCTCGGCCCATCCAGACCCACAGGGTGAGCAGGTGAGGGTGCTTCAAAGGGCACTCCGAAGCATGATCGATGGATCTTTGCATGTCGCAGAGGATCTGGTGTCCATGTCGGACGACATGAACTTGTCTTCGAACACACGCCAGCACATTGCAAGTGGATTCATCTTCTTTGATTGGTTTGCGATCCCACAAATCACAGCACGACAAAGTGGCGTGAACGAGGAAGCGATCAAATCCGATGCGGCTCTGGCGGTCCAGAGCATCCCAGCCTACGTGGAACTTTCAAATCTGTTTCTAGCAGTGGTGCCAGAGTTGACGCACAAAGATACGACAGCCCTGGTGAACTATGCTACCTGGCTCTCACGGGGGTCCCTTGGTCTGACGTGGCAGAATGTCTGAGCAAGCTGCTCATTTTCAAGAGCCTGCAAGCTCAAGACATCTCAAGACCCTAGACTCTGAAACCCTGAACCGTGTTCCCTCGTGTTCCCTCGTGGAAGCTTGGCCAAGGTGGTGCCGAGCCGAGTTGTGGTGCCGGCTCTTGTCGAACAAGGTGGGTAGCTGTCAAAATCATGGTTCCCTTCAAAAAAAGCTCCATAATACAATGTTTCTCTTAAAGCGGTACCCGACAAAGTTCTATTCTGAATGCTATAACGGTTCCCTCTTATGCTTATTCAGGCGCCTATATTAAGGGAACCCAAACCAAAGCTTGATTTGAACTTCCGCCAAAAGGCGGACACCTCAGTCATCGTCGTGCACTCGCCAGCTGAGGCTGAGTTTATGCTCCCGGGCTCTTTGTTTAAGGAAATTGGGAGTCTACGAGAATAGAGGGTAGGTTATTTTGGGGTCCTTATATAATCAGGGTCCCACTATATCTGGGATATTGGGGTCCCCTATTTTCGGGAACTCCCGTTTAGCTGTTAAGGTGCAAAGGGGTCTCGGGAAGAAGAAGAAGGAAGTTATACTATTTACTTGTGGATCTCTGATGTAAGTTACCAGCAGAAGGAAATCCCGTAGCATTAACCCAGGTTCCCATTGGATTGGCAACACAGCACCATTGTGGATGGTGACTTCACGGTGGAAGCAGATCGCGCCACGGTCGTCCAGCTTGGGGAGACAGCCGTGGAGAGCAAGGTCCAATATTTGCAGTTTCACGGGCCCTTGAGCCACTATCGCTTCTATTCTGCCTTGCGGCCCAAGCTGCTGTGCCAGAAGCAGGTCAGCCGAGCTGTTGACGAGTTTCTGGAATACTTTCAGTTCGACACCTTGCAAGAAGCTGCGCAAGACACCAGCAGCATGAATGCTGCAATGTGTGCTGTGCTGTCCGGCGATGCTCCCATCCTGCGCCGTTTGGCCGAGAAACGTGCGAACATGAACTTTGCTATGCACGGCCTTAGCGATTTGGGGTTTTATGACACCCAAACCCTTTTGATGGCGGCTGTGAAGTCTCGGCAAGACCAGTCTCTGCTACGAACGCTGCTGTCGCTGCGAGCCGACGTGAACGGCCGAGCACGGACCACTTTGCCAGCTCTCTACATGTGCCGGTCAAGCGAGCACGTGAAGCTGCTCGTGGAACATCGGGCAGAGTTGCCAAACTATATTCTGAATGGGGCTGTATCCTTTGCTGGTCCCGATACAGTCATGACACTGTTGAAACTGCGGTGTGACCCCAACAGCCACGATGGCACGTGGTATGGCCCCTTACACGCCGTAGCTTTGCTTGCACGCAGCAATCGCCACGCCGTTGCAAATGCCAAAGTGTTGCTGGACCATCGCGCAAATGTCAACACGCGCTGCACGCAGGATGGTTGGTTCTACTGGGAGTGCCAATGGGCTCAAATACGAGCTGCCATTTTCGGTTTTGAGAACTGCAACATGATGACCAAAGAACGGGCTTCCGTGATTGGCATTTCACCTCTGGGCTATGCGGCACTCGTGGGACACACCCAGCTGACACAGCTGTATTTGGACCATGGTGCCGTGTGCTATCCGAATGATCGTGGCGACTGTCCGGATGACTTGGCCCGCAAAAACCATCACCATCACCTCGTCCCAATGCTAGCCACTTTCGCTACGTAAGTTGCTAGGATTCCTGTACAGATTCCCGCTGGCTCACATTTGCCAGGACCACAACAAGTGGATACACGCGGGCGCGAACATGCGGGTGCGTTCTCAGAGCTCGTTTTCCTCCAACGTCGCTTTCTAGAGGCGAGACTCCACAGGCGCTTAAGCAAGAACTTTGTGTTGAGGATCCCTCCATTTTGTTGCAAGGCCTGCGGCACAGGTTTCGGAGTTTCTGGGGATAGGCGGCAGCAGCGCAGCCATGAACTGAACTGGTTCAAGATTAACTGTCGGCATTCTCATGTCCAACTTCTGAGCGTTTCCAGTCATTTTTGAGGCTGCCTGAAGGTCGGGTTAACGTTTGGGGTAAAAGGCTTTAGAGCTGAGGTTGCTGGTCGAGGCGTCAACTCAGGTTGTAGGGGGTGGGAAGGCTATCAGATACGCCCCCGGGAAACGGGGGAAGAATCCATAGTGCTTGAGCTCCGCTTGTGGAATGGGCGCTTCCTTCTGCGCTTCGGTGGACGAGCGATGCACCTGCAGCCTGCAATCCACGATCCATACATGCCGATTCCCCTTGTGGGCAGCACCTCGGCTTGGGCTTAGGGCCTTCGGTGGACTTTGGTGGTGATTTTTTGTCAGCTGTTGGCGCAGCATCGACGTTGACTGGGTTGGAAGATAGGGCACAGTGGTTCGTCTTGAATCGCCTGTGGTATAAAGCGTTTATGAAATCGACGCCCTCGTGAAATCAAGGTGAGAAGCGAAACACATCGACGATGCCACAAAGCACAGTGTGAAGAAAGGCAACAGGTGCAATATCAACATTGGTCAAAAGATAGAGTTTACCAGGAAAGAAGCCCTGTCATGCAGGCATCGGTATTGCCGTTTATGCACGACCAACGAAGGCCAAGGGGCGGCTACCCTCCGAGGTTCCACACAAAGTTGGCAAGAGTAGTTCCACTTCACAAGGCCTTAAGTGTACATAAGCCCTTCAAGAAGCCTTATCGCACCCTTATCGCAAACCTAAGGTACGGCACACGTAAGACCCATAGCCCCAATCCCTAAACCCCAAACGCTTAAGATCCATATGTCGAAAACCCAAACCCTTAAGATCCATAACATTGCATAACCCTAAACCCCAAACCCTTAAGATCCAGAACCCCAAACCCCAAACCCTTAAGATCCATACCACTAAATCAGCCCATTAAGGATCATAACCCTAAACCCTAATCCCTCAAGATCCGCACGACCCTTTAAGACTCGAGCCATAACCCTCAACCCCAAAGCCGGGAGTCATACCCGCAAGCCCTGAACCATGAACCCCTTGGATCCATAGTCCTAAACCCTAAACCCTTAAGGTAAAAGCCAGAAAGTTGGAATATGGTTATCCTCAACCCTTTATGGTAAACTACAAGGTATCCTATCCTGAAACCATATTCCAACTTTCTGGAGTTCCCTTTAAGTTCCACATACCTCTAAGCCCTAAGCCCTTGAGATCCACAAGACCCCTTGCCTTCGAGGTGAAGGTTTCTGACTTCCCGGGCCTTATTCCTTAAGATCCCTGAGACCCCAATAAGAATCGAGGTGAAGGTCTCCGACTTTCTAGAGATGCAGGGCCCGCCGCGGCCCCACCACCTGCTACAAGAGGAGGGCCTGTTGCATGCACCTGGGCGTGGGTTCGTCTCAAAAGGGTCTTTTAAGGAGCTGCGGTAAGGGTACTACCGTGTGACAATAAGCTATGGGAATTATGGTATATATGTTATTATGGGTAGTGCAGGATTTATATCATCAACCGCTGAATTGTTCAGGGATTCTTTTGTCCTCGTGTTTTTTTCGGGGTTCAAAGTTTCGCTTATACAGTTACTTTTCCAATTCAGGGCTGTTGCTGAGGGTTGTGGGTGTGTAGGGTTTTTTGATTAAGGTGTGTAGAGTTTTGAGCATGAGCGCATCGCAAATCCCAACCCGTTCATGGGTCACCAAGGAATGGTTTCCAGGCATGTTCGTGATCTTCACCTCGCACCAGTGGTTGAGTTCCACGCACCCAGATCCACAGGGCCAGCAGATGGAGGTGCTTCAAAAGGCTCTCCGCGGGATGATCGACGGATCCCTGCAAGTGCATGAAGACCTCGTGGCCAGATCCACCGATATGAACCTGTCGAATACCATTCGTCAGCACATCGCTGAGGGGTTTCTTTTCTTTGATTCTAGGTCGCCGAGCAGTGCTCTGATACTCTTTTATTGAGGGATCTCTCTGTTGCGATCAAAAAGAGTTACGGAGTAGCACTTATCTTGGGAGGCTCGCTAGAATGCCCAGGATTGGTTTGCCATCCCTCAGATCACCGTGCGGAAGGATGGCGTCAATGAGGAGTCTGTCAAGAGCGATGCAGCCCTGGCGGTACAAAGCATTCCAGCTTATGTTGAGCTATCCAACGTCTTCATTGCGCTGGTGCCAGAGCTAACGCACAAAGATTCGTCTGCTTTGGTGAACTACGCATCGTGGCTGTCTCGCGGGTGGCTTGACTTGGTTTGGTAAATTCTGTGCCCAACTTTGGCTGAGACTGAAAAATCAGAGGAAGCCTGAGGTGGTGTCGCGCCGAGCTCTGGTGCCGTCTACTGTCAAACAAGATCGACACCACCATCATCGTGATTCATTCCCCGACCCAAGCCGAGTTTATGTTTCCACTGGACTGGCAGCACAACAGCATCGTGGACGGGGACTTCACTGTAGAATCGGATCGTGCCATCGTCGTTCAGCTTGGAGAGACGGCCGTGGAAAGCAAGATCCAACATTTGCAGGTCCGCAGGTAGTGTCGGCGTTTACTGCTGCTGTATATACAAGAACCATACTGTAGATCCCTTATAGACCCGTTTGAGGATCCCTTTAACGAGTCTGCTTCTTGCTGATCATGTCAGTGTAGCAGTTTTTGCCCTGGATGCTGCTGCGACTCAGACCCATGGGGACTACTACGATTACCGGGGGTCTGCTGTGCTTCGCTGGCTTCATTGTGCGCTATTTAGTTGAAAAGGTGGGTCTCACCAATAGTGCAGTTTGTTCACAAAGCTGTCTTCATGTTGAAGGGTTTCTGACGTTCCAGTTTCGCCGTTGCCTTTGTAGCGATGACAATGGCTACTGTGATGATATTCGTGTGCACTTGCTTCTGACAACTATCGTGTTTGTTGTGATTGTTTGTGGGGTTGCATCTTCCATCTTTGATGTTTCTGTTGTGGTTGCATGCCTTGTGACGTTGTTACTTGTCTGCATGGCGAGCTGTTTTTGCTTTGATGCCTCTAATGCGGCCATCGTACCGTTGCTACTGGTGCTGCTGTTGTTCCACATAGCATGTTTGTAGTTCTCGCCATGCTAAACGGCACAACTCATGCCAAAGTGATGCCCGCAACTGGCACCAATATTGCCACTTCGTGCACAGTGCCGATAAACTCGAAGCCTCTAGCCCCCAAACCCCAAAAACGAAAGCCCTAGTTCAATCGTGGCGATCGTCGCACTTAACGAAACAAAACAGAGCACTGATGCGCCATAAACTCAAATTTACCCGCAATCCGCCCGCTAAACCTTTGTCATTCTCCTTTCAGCACCTGCGGTTGGATCTCCTCTGTTGCTTAGGTTCTCTTTATCCTATGTCGTCTTAGGATAGTTCTTGCAGGAGGGTTTTGGGGTTCTGCCCCTTATGGAAGGGAGCTGAATGCGTCACTTGTTTTTGCTTTGCTTCCGAGAGGCAGAGAGATATCTTCAGCCCAGTGCTCATTGCAATTGCACTGCCTTCGCGTTTTCTGTTCCGTCGGGTAGTAGTAGTAGCAGTAGTAGCAGTAGCAGTAGTAGTAGCAGTAGTAGTAGTAGCAGTAGCAGTAGCAGTAGTAGTAGCAGTAGCAGTAGCAGTAGCAGTAGTAGTAGTAGTAGTAGTAGTAGTAGTAGTAGTAGTAGTAGTAGTCGTAGTAGTAGTAGTAGTAGTAGTAGTAGTAGTAGTAGTAGTAGTAGTAGTAGTAGTAGTAGTACGTCTTGTCTCAGCGCTCTTCATCTGGTTTCCTCTGATGCCGCCTGTCTCTGGACCCTAAGCCGTGAGGTCCATGGCCCCTTACGGGATTATCGTTTCTATGGCGCGTTGCGGCCGAAACTTCTGTGCCAAGATCGTGTCGACAGAACGTTGCAGCAATTCTTGGAGGACCTCTTGGGACGCAATGGCTTCCTTGCAAGGAAACTTGCAATACGAATATGTGCCATGAAGGTTGGATCTAGGCTCGAACCCTCTACCCTAAGCCATAAACTCCTGACTTCTAACCAAAGCCATTCAACCCTGAGCTCCAGTTTGATGCCCTAATCTTTAGGCCATTCTGTATGTTCACTCAGGCCTCTATACGACACCGGAATCCCACCTGCTCTCCTTCCTAAGCTCCTAAGCTTCGCCAAGATGATTCGTGGGCCCACTGGCAACACGTTGTGCTTGCAATAAATGGCCCCAAACCCGTAAATTCCTCGACCAAGATGCTCAAAACCTAAACCCTAAACCCCAAACGCTTCACCCATAAACCCATTCCCATGTCGGAGTGAACCGTACTTTTGGAGTTGCCCTGCAATGCGCGCCAGTCCTCGCGAGGTAGGAGTAGACTTCTTTGGAGGATTTCCGGTTCAGCAGCCTGGAGCAAGCCGTGAAAGATGCCAGTTCCTGGGTGTGATCGAGTACGGCTTTCCAAGATAGGGGCCTTAATAATTAGAATAGGGTTTTGGGCTATATTATTTTTTCTATAACTATAATAAGGAGCCCGCAACATGGTATTAGTAAGGCCTTGGAGGGGTGGAGGTGGATTTCTCGTTCTTTTTTAAACGGTTCCAGAGGGTTGCCATGGGGCTTGCTAGAGTCTTTCGCGTCTTTTCTCATCGGATTCCGGACAGAGGTGTCGCTGAGTTTTAAAGGCTACTCTACTCTTCTACTCGCAAGGGTTTACTATGGGTTATCAAGTTTATGGTTTGGGGAGTTTGGGCATTAACCTCTAAAGCTATACCATCATATTCATCAGCTTCAGGGTTGTCTGAAGGCTTTTCCTCTAGAGTTTAGGCTTAGTGTTGTACTCATGAGGAACCGTAGGATCAAACGGTATATGGTACTTGCTTACAAATGAAGTACATCAATGAAGTATTGTCGAAAATTAGGCCCCTATATGTACCACCGTTCCCTTGGTATGGGTCCTCGTGATTTGTGGTTGTGAACGACGCGGGATTGAGATTTGTAAGACGTGGGATTGAGATACTGACTTTGAGACCCCAGAAGAAGCAGCATACGGAATTCCTTGTAGAATTGAAGTAGGCAGCACAGGAAAATGGCTTACCATGAGTTTGATATCGTAAGGATATCGGAAGATGCATAGTGCCATTCTTCGACTATCTTTGCTTGACAGGAACTTGTGGCTGCTGCCGAGGGTTTTTGGGACATATGGTGTTTATGGCCTTCCCCCTGTGTCTACAACTTGGGTTCGTGCTGTCCTATTTCTAGAACGGACGTTTTCAACCTTTTTCCAGAAACAATTTGGTACTCTTTGTCTTTTGCACTGATGAGGCAGCATGAACGCGGTGATGTGTGCCATACTGTCTGGTGACACTGGCATGTTAGCCCTATTGGCAGAAAGCAGGGCGGACATGAGCCGTCCGATGCATGGCCTCAACGACTTGGGATTTTACGACACACAGACACTTCTCATGGCGGCGACGAAGTCGCACCAAGACCCGGCTGTGCTGACCACGCTCGTTGAGCTCCGTGCAGATCCCAATGGTCGTGCAAGTAGGACAAAGTTGTCGTCCTTATACATGTGCCGATCACCTGGTCATGTGAGGGCCCTGCTGGAACAGAGGGCAGAGCTCGAGCACTCCGCATTGCATGGTGCGGCATCTTTGGCCGGTCCAGACACGCTTCGAGAGCTTTTGAAACGCCAGTGCGATCCGAACCATATCCTAGCTGGACGACAGGAGCGATTCGGGCCATTGCATGCAGTAGCATTGTTCTCACTGAGCAATCGGCATGCCGTGGAGGCTGCCAGACTTCTTCTGGAGCATCGTGCAGACGTCAACGCGCGCTCCGCTCCCTCGGATGAGTTCTCCTGGGAATGCAGGAAGGCCCGTGTGCGGGTGGCTGTTCTCGGGTTTGCCAACTGCAATATGATGACCCGCTTGCGGGCCTCCATGCCGCTTGACTTTGCTTCATCAACTGGGCCTATCCAGCCCTTCTAGGGTTTCCATCAGTCCACAAATATTAATGTAGAGCATGGTATCGAACATTGTGCTGTCTTGTCCTAGACTATGCTATGCTATACCATGCCATGAAGCACCATACCATACCATACAATGCTATGGTATGGTATACCAAGCCATCACACCATACCTGACTATACCATGCCTTACTATACTATGCTGAACTGTAGTATACTAAAGAATGTTCTAGGGTATGTGGAAAGAGTCGCAAGGGAACCCACTTGGAGGCCCGGCGGACTTAGCAAGTAGCACCCTAAATGAAATTGCCCCAAGTATAACCCTACCTATAACCTACTTACTAAGTCCCCTGGGCCTTTTAAGTAACCATACTCTCCCCCTTACAGAACCCTTATCGATCCCCTTCAAGGAAGCCTTTAAACCCTTTAAGGAAACTCTATAAGGAACCCTTTCTATAAGGAACCCTATATCCCTATAAGGAACCCTATGTCCCAAGAAGGAACCCTTGTTTTGTAAGGAACCCTATAAGGAACTTTCGAAGGTCCTCCTCTGGGCCTCCACCCAGAACCCAGAGAGCCCAATACCCCTTAATTACGCAATAGAGCTTAAATCATAATATGAAGCCCTATATGTTTTGAGCCATATTCCTTAATTAAGGGGTATTGGAGCCTTAAACCCTAGACCCTATAGATCCCTTAAAAAGATCCCTTAAAGGAACCCTAGGTATATTCCTTAATTATGGGCAACCCAAGGTCTGGGATCAGCCCTTTGGGCTATGCAGCCTTGGTCGGCCACGGGCAGCTGACGCAGCTGCTTGGGAGCTGTCTTAGGGGTTCCTTATGTTTGGGGTCCTTAAAAAAAGGATCCTATTTGTTTAGGGTACTACATTCGGGTCCCGTATTCTTGAAAGGAGCCCTAAACCCTCATCATTAATATAAGTGGTTTAGTGTTTCGGGTTTAGGGCTTTTCATCGTTTTAATCCAGCCTTAGTTCAAGGAGAGTCCCAGAAAGTAAGGGAGCCCCCTAAACCCTCATCACTTAGAACCCTCTTGTAAAGCCCTTATGAAACTTATTTCCCGCCCACACAACCCTATTTAAGAACTCTCACAAAATCCTATTCAATTGGGCCCTTAAAAGGGAACCCCTACAGGAACCCCACACCCCTCCGAGGCCCCCCTAAGCCCAAAAGGCTTTTCCTGGACCACGGCGCCGATCCGACCCCGAACGACCGCGGAGACACGCCGGAAGACCTGGCGCGCAGGAACCACCACTACCACTTGATCCTTGGTACTTGGGTCCAGGGTTTTTACAGGGTGTTTGAAGGTGCCACCACTACCACCTGATCCCTGGTGCTTGAAATAGGATCTTTGCGGGATTCTGGAGGGTTCGTGTGTTTTTTGATTTTGTCAGCTGGTCCTTGGTTTACAAACAATGTCTCTCGGGGGTTTTATTGCGTGCTTGTAGGATTCCGAGAACCGCTTGGATGGACTCTTTTGGCCTGGCTTTACGAGGCTGTTAATCATTTTACTTGTTTGGCTTGATCAGCAGAGTTTACTTGAAGTATCGGGGTAATTTCGGCGAGTTGTTCCCTACTTCGTCACAAAACGACTTACAGGCTACCTGCTAAAGCACTCGGATATGCCTCGATACACACGAGGAGTTCGAATGTTCTGGGGCCAAAGACTGGGCTTTGGAGTACCATACTTTAATACTTTTTTCTTAATGGAACCATTATGAAATAAAAGTTTAGACTTTTTTCTCCCAGGTTACTTAAAAGCCCAGAAGAACTGGGCAACTAAGGATCCCACTGCTTGCGACCTTTGCCACCTGATGCCTTAAAGGCAGAACTCTGAACCCTTATCTCTACATGGGTGGTTGTCAAAATTACGGTCCCTTTTTGTGTCCTTAATGTAGTACGGCACCATACGGCACCTAATATGTAGGATACCCAAAAAGGAGCCAACATTTTGACAACTACCCACATGCCGGCACATCCGGCCACCTGTGCCACGTGATGTGAGGATGAGCTGCGAGAGTCAAAAAAGCAGGAACTGAAGATGGCCCGAGTCTCAACGGAAGCCTTTCATAGCTCTCAACTTCTCCCCATCGTTTGCTAGAATATGGCGTGTGCCAGCAGCGCAACAATGATCTGAATCGGTTCAAGCGTAGCCGCCCACCTGCTTCTCGTGGCCTATCCCACGTGTCAGTGGATGGACAAAACAACGGAAGCGCTTATGAAGCACCCACAAGTCCTAGCTGTTACGATTTCGAGCAAAAGCATGGTTTGGAAGTTTACGGTTTGGGATGAAGCATCAGAGACCAACCACAAACAGGCTAGACCCTCCATTCAATTAAACCCAATGCCTTGCACCTAAAGCCTTAAGCCCTAAACCTTGAAGTACCGGCTGAGTGCTCGACAGTGCTCCAGCTTCTCGAACGTCACAACGAGCGTGCATGTGGAGCCCTTGGTACACCTGGCCGACTGGCTTAGGACATTCGTAGCAAGCATGATAACAACAATACTCATGAGAATAGAGAACTGAGAACAATGATAGCAATGACCAGACTAATGCTTGTGTTAATAATGAGAGGAACAACCAAAAAGCAGCTATCAGAATCATAATTCATAAATGATGCCATGCCTGCCGATCCCTTGAACACATTGGATGCTTTCCAAGAGGAAAGGGATACCGGATACTCACCATCCGAAAAAGTCAAGGTCCACCCTGCGCCCTCGCCTGACCATTTCTGAGGGTTCCTGGGTTGCTCAGCGCAATTTCCTGGCTCCTGGTGGCCGAGGTCTTGGGATTGTTTCGCTTCTGTGTAGATTTTGGGCTGGATTCCTGGCTCTTCCGCAAAAACCTGCGACTCTTCCTAAGCTCTCCGGCCAAACTGGGCATGTCGTTGCCCGCACTCCTTGTCCTGGCGGCGGGAGCTTCGTTGGCATTCTGGATGCTGAATCCAGCGATCGTGCCTCCAATCTGCGGGGGATCTTCTTCGTCTTTTTCAGTGCGTCCACCCACAATGATAGGCAAGCGGTGCATCTTCCCTTTCCGCATCCCCGATGTGCCGGGTGTTTCCTGCCTCTGCTGGCTCCTCGGGGCCAAATTCTGGGCCTTCTGTGTGGCTCCTCCAGGACGAATCATTCTCGGCATTTGCTGGCTCCATTCTGGGGCAATTCTGGGTCAGTTCCTGTGCCGTAACTAGTTTTAAAGCCTCCGTCGTAGAAAGGGCAACTCCACACGAAGCCCACAGTATAATATCAAGTCGAGCCAGTCGCAGCGTTGATAAGACCCCTTTCGTTTGCCCAGTGCAAGGCCATGCCGACACAGAAGACCCACATAAACTACCGCCGCCTATGGCTGCTTGTCTTGCCATCCGCCAGGACAGCCTCACAAAAATCTGTCGATCTTCGTTTCGGCAATTACTTTCTGGTCTTCTTTTCGACGTTCTCGCGTTCCAAAGCAGTCCCGCAGAAACCAGACATTAATTATCTTGTCGACGTTGTCGACGTTCATCCGACATGGCTTGTGTAATATAGGGGTCTTAATAATTAGAATAGTGTTTTGGGGTCCACTATACTATAAGTATAATAAGGAGCCCCCAAAACCCTATTCTAATTATCCCTATACTGCTGACGAGGGCCATCGATAGTCGCTCTGATCCTGCTTCGGCCGGGTGCCCAGATGCCAGCAAGATTTCAGGAGATATCAACAAATCCTACATTACCGATAATAAGGAATATGCCATAATTCCCATAATTTAGGGTCCTTAAGGAAATGCAGGATTTATATCATCAACCGCAGGGTGCGCTGCCTGTCATGCAAAAAGAAGAAGCCTCCATGATGTAACCACACCCCTGAAGCCTCAACCCTCAACCTTAAGCCCTCACTAAACCCTAAACCCAAACACCGCAAAGCATGGGCGCTTCGTTTTGCGCGCCGGTCGACGAGCGATGCACCTGCAGCCTGCAATCCACGATCCATACATGCCGATTCCCCTTGTGGGCTGCACCTCGGCTTGAGGGTTTACGGTTTAGGCTTAGGGTGGGTACTTTTGTCAGTTGTTGGTGCAGCATCAACGACGCCGGGAAAAGCAATATCATTCCTAGGGTTCTTGAAACCCTATTCTATTTCTTAAGGCCCCTATCATAGCATTCCTTAGGACTTCTTTTCAGATTTCTATTCTGAAATTCCCACGACCCTGTTCTACAGCGCCATTTCCTAAGTCTTGCAGCTACCAAGCACCCATTCCCACAGGATTTTGGGCTACCAGAGCATTGAACCCTAAACCCTACTGAGAGGCCCAGGGGACTTAGTAAGTCGGTTATAAGTAGGGTTATCATTGGGGTAACTCCATTTAGGGTTCCAGGTAAGTCGGTTATATGGGTTATAATTGTGGTAGCTCCATTTAGGACTTACAACCTACTTACTAAGTCCCCTGGGCCTCTAAGTAAACTGTAGGCAGTGCTCCGGGGCCCGGAAGCTCAAGCACACTAAGCTACCTTCGACTCCGAACCCACCGAAGCTGCTAAGGGCTGGAGGGTTTTTCTGGTTTGGGGGGATAGAGGGTTTGGGGCTTCGGGAGAAGAGGTTGCCTTACGGTGAAGCCACAGAACAAAAAGCCACCCAGACCTTGCCAGGCTAGTCCGAGAGTGAGTGTCAAAAAAACCCTTAAGACCCATAGCCCTAAACCCAAACCCCCAACCCTTAAGCCGAGGCAACTCAAAACCCTCATAGCCCAAAACCCTAAACGCTTAAGATCCACAGCTTTAATCCCTAGGCCCTAAGCACTTAGATTCCAGATACTTCTAAGCCCTAAGCCCTTAAGATCCACCAAAAACCCGTAAGAATCGAGGTGAAGGTCTCAGACTTTCTGGAGATGCAGGGCCCGCCGCGGCCCCACCACCTGCTGCAAGAGGAGGGCCTGTTGCACGCACCTAGGCCTGAGTTTTAGGTCCAAGGGCTCCTTTAGGGGAGCCTTTAAGTGTTCTATATGGGAGTTTCCGAAAATTAGGGGTACCCTATTTGGGGGTCCTTTTTCATAAGGATCCTACTATTTAGGGTATTACATAAGGGTCCCCTATTTTCGGAAACTCCCATATTGGGCATCCCTCGTTTAATGGGATCTACAGTAGGATCCCTCTAAGGGCACTTTAGTGTTCCTTTCCAGAAAGATTTCCTTTAAGGGTACGTATAGGCAAAACGGTCCCTGTCGACAGCATCTGTAAGGGCACTAGAAGGGTTTAGGGCTCAGGCCTTACGGCTTAGAGTTAGAACTTTGGGTGTGAGGGTTTTGGCTTTAGTTCAAAGGTTGAGTAGAGGTTTTAAGTTAAGTTTTAAGTTAGGGCTTCAGTCGTGCGTGGAGTTGGGGGTTTATGTGGATGTAGAGCTTGTTAAGATAGCTTGCAGGGCTTTGGGGGTACCGCTGGTTTGTTTTTTGCCCCAGCCCCATGCACTTAATTCCACATTCCGTGCCTTCACTGCCATCTTACTCTACGACGGAGCTACCTTTGTTGAGATGCCCCGATGACCTTCGGGGTTGGTGGCTTTCAAGACCTCAGACCCGAGACCTAAACCCGTAACCGGAGCTCAAACCCCACACTTTGAGAACATGAGACCATGAGATGGGAGTTTCCGAAAATTTGGGGTACCTTATTTTGGGGTCCTTCTAATAAGGATCCCACTATTTAGGGTACTATACTAGGGCCCCCTATTTTCGGAAACTCCCAGATGAGAACCACGAGCCCCCCAAGAACAAGGTTGAACAAGGGGGCTGTTTGGTTGAGAAGCGTTCTCCAAAGACTTGTTCAACCTTTGAATTCCGGCCCTAGTGTCCTCCCCAAACCCTAAACGTTAAAGGCCCTCCGTTGCCAGTTTTGAGGGTTTTGGGTTTAGGGCTGTCGCACACTCTGGCATATGGAGCAACGCTGATCTCCTCAAGGGTCCCCACATGCGTACGGCTGTCGCCACCAAGGAATGGTTTCCAGGCATGTTCGTGATCTTCACCTCGCACCAGTGGTTGAGTTCCACACATCCAGATCCACAGGGTCAGCAGATGGAGGTGCTTCAAAAGGCCCTTCGCGGGATGATTGACGGATCACTGCAAGTGCACGAGGACATCGTGTCCAGGTCTGACGATATGAACCTGTCGAATACTATTCGACAGCACATCGCTGAGGGGTTCCTTTTCTTCGATTCTAGGCTTGCACTGCCCTTGTAACCCCCTGCATTTTTGGGTCTCTCCGTTGCGATCAAATATAGAGTGGCGAAGAGTAACTCTTATCTTTGCGGGGTTATTGGATCACCCAGGATTGGTTTGCCATCCCTCAGATCACCGTGCGGAAGGATGGCGTCAATGAGGAGTCTGTCAAGAGCGATGCAGCCCTGGCGGTACAAAGCATTCCAGCTTATGTTGAGCTATCAAATGTCTTCATTGCGCTTGTGCCAGAGCTAACGCACAAAGATTCGTCTGCTTTGGTGAACTACGCATCGTGGCTGTCTCGCGGGTGGCTTGGCTTGGTTTGGTAAATTCTGTGCCCAACTTTGGCTGAGACGGAAAATCAGGGGAAGACTGAGGTGGTGTCGCGCCGAACTCTGGTGTCGTCTATTGTCAAACAAGATCGACACCACCATTATTGTTATTTACTCCCCGACAGAAGCCGAATTCATGTTCCCACTCGACTGGCAGCACAACAACATCGTGGACGGCAACTTCACAGTAGAATCGGATCGGGCCATCGTCGTTCAGCTTGGAGAGACGGCCGTGGAAAGCAAGATCCAACACTTGCAGGTCCGCAGTCAATGATGGTGTGCATTCTTGCTCCTCTTTTGTTTTTGTTCCTGTCAATGATGCGGCAACTCGCTGTGCAGCAGCTGTTGCATTGTTTCATGTTTTATTTCCAAAACGTTTACTGCTGTAGAACTACTGCGATTGCTAGGGCTGGTGGCGGCTGGCGTGTTCGGTTGATTGGTTAGACATTTCGTAAATTGCCTTGGTTGGTTGCCATTCCGAATGTGCCTCTTGTTCCCTTGAGTTAAGCACCAACATGACTTCCACTGGTGCAGAGAAGCCTCAGACCTAAACCCTAAACAGCGCCTGGCTTGGCCTGTCTTAGAGTGAGCACCGAAACAGCTCAACCCAGCGCCCAAACACCTTCACCAAACCCGGCCAACCATGGGTTGTTGTCACAATTATGGTCCCTTTTTGGGTCCTTATTATAATACGGCACGGAATATTTAGGGTATCCAAGAAGGGACCATAATTTTGACAACTACCCACATCACTAATCATGTGTTTGCTTTCATTTCCATCATGTCTCCTCGGGCGATTCTTTTCGGATCTTTGCCGTTGCTCACTCAGGTTACCCTTAGACTCTTCGCAGGATGGTTCTCCGAGCGTTTGAGGATTTTGGGTTTTGGAGCTGTGTCTTACAGAGATGTCCAGAGAAGTAGTTGTTTTGCTTATCTCCTGCGAGCAGAGATATCGCCAGCCCCATGCTCATTGCATTCGTCATCGCATGCACTCTTTCACCTTCCTTCTTTCTCCCAACCTCTGTCCCTAAGCCTCGAGCCGTCAGGTCTATGGCCCCTTGCGGGATTGCCGTTTCTACTGCGCGCTGCGGCCGAAGCTTCTGTGCCAAGAACGTACCGACAGAACGTTGCAGCAGTTCTTGGAGGACTGAGTGGGCTGGAGGGGCCCTCTCTACTGTAGGGGATTTAATAATTACCTCTACTATTTTGGGGGTTCCCCAATATTTCCAGAACTCAACGTCTAAGCAGGTCCGGTACATGAATTCTATGTTTTGGTCGCTGACGGTAGTGTAGCAAGAGCTTAGTGTTATACGCTGGACGGGCGATGGTGTCCTG
Source organism: Symbiodinium sp. CCMP2592 (assembly GCA_905221615.1). Taxonomy (NCBI): domain Eukaryota; class Dinophyceae; order Suessiales; family Symbiodiniaceae; genus Symbiodinium; species Symbiodinium sp. CCMP2592. The sequence goes on from CAJNDT010004558.1 coordinate 115,310, forward strand.
ATCAAGGTACTTTTACAACCCTGAACCCTGCCATCGACCTTGTTAGGATATCCCCATGCCCGCACGCCAAACTCCCGAAACCGTGTGTCGTACAACAGTAACCAGAGAACTTCGCCCAGCTGCTACGTGCCTGAACGTGGATTGTGCGGAGCCTTGCCTGCCGTGCGCGAGTGTAAGAGTCGAAACGGACTGCGAACCGAGAACCTCATCCGGCTGGTCCCAGTGTGAGAGCGAAAACCCTAAAGCCCTAAACCCTAAACCCCGAAACGCTGGGGTTATTGATTCGTTTCTGCAGGACTTCCAGTTTACCAGCCTTGAGGAAGCCGCAGCAGATTCCAGTCTCCGGGTGGGACCAAGTTTCTTTCTTTTCTTTGATTGTCTAGGGGTTACAGGGAACCTTAAACCCACCCTAAAAACCCTAGGGTTTATACTGTAGGGTCTTTGAGGGTGTTGTGGTGGTTTCTAAGGTTTTACAGCAATGTACTTGAAAGACTTGTATAACTGGCATAGAAAGCAGGAATATGTTCGACCTAGGCCACATCTAGTGGCTGGCTCAGGACATATGTTTTAGAAACTTTCTAGTGTGCAGTAGGCTTCTCCGACAGGCAATTGTTGTTGCCGTTGCCAATGGTTGTTGGCTCCCAAGGCTGCTTTCCCCACGTTTTTATCCTGACGTCCAAATTTTGCTTCAAAGTGCTGCAGACTTCTTTATACATTGTCTAGCAAGAGCTCGGCTCAGACAAAAGTTGGTGTTTTGCGAAAACCTCGCAGAGCTGAGGTAGCATGAACGCGGTGATGTGTGCCATACTGTCTGGTGACACTGGCATGTTAACCTTATTGGCAGAAAGCAGGGCGGATATGAACCGTCCGATGCATGGTCTCAGCGACTTGGGATTCTACGACACACAGACACTTCTCATGGCGGCGACGAAATCACGTCAAGAGCCGGCTGTTCTAACCAAGCTTGTTGAGCTCCGCGCAGACCCCAATGGTCGGGCTAGGACCTTGCTGTCGTCCTTGTACATGTGCCGAACACCTGGACACGTGAGGGCCTTGTTGGAACAGAGAGCAGAAGTCGCAAACTCGGCATTAAACGGTGCGGCCTCCTTTGCTGGTCCAGACACGATTCAAGAACTTCTGAAGCACCGCTGCGATCCGAGCGATATCGGAACTGGGCGATATGGACCATTGCATGCAGTAGCGCTGTTTTCACGCAGCAATCGGCATGCCGTGGAGACTGCCAGACTTCTTCTGGAGAATCATGCAGACGTCAACGCGCGCTCCACTCCACGTGGCGAGTTCTTGTGGGAGTGCAGGCGTGCCCGGCTGAAGGTGGCGGTTCTTGGGTTTGCCAACTGCAACATGATGACTCGCCTGCGTGCCTCCATGCCGCTTGACTTTGCTTTATCGACTGCGCTTTTCTAAGCCTGCAGCAGTGTGAGTCTGCAAAAGACATAGCTGCCTCATGAAAGGGGGCCGACAGAATCTTCGGTCCAGGTCCGCCGCAAAGCATCCTAAATGAATCAGTGCCCAAACCCCAAATCCAAAACAGTAGAGCATGGCATGTGGGTGGCACCCTAACCCCAGAACTCAAATCTCGTGTTATTGTAACTACTCGTCCTATCGTCTTGAGGGCTTAGGGCTCAAGGCAGTCTTTAGGGTTGGCCAAGACGAGGCCTGGGATTACCCCTCTGGGCTACGCAGCTTTGGTGGGCCATGGGCAGCTGACGCAGCTGCTTGGATTTGTTGCAGGGGGCAGAGGGTTAAGGGGATGCTTGGGGGTCGGGGTTCTGAGGGTTGAATACTTAAAGGATCATGGGACTTAGTAACTAGGGTTATAATTAGGGTAACTATACTTATAACCCCAGTTAGGGTACTTATAACCTTACTTACTAAGTCCCATGATCCTCCAAGTAGAGTCAGTCGTAAGGGATTCTTTCCAGGGAAGCTGGCATTTTGACGGACCGCTTCGACTCGTGTATCGTCGGTCCAGCAGAGGGGCAAGAATCAGAGAGAAAGTCTCGAATGTATGCTGTTGCGAACGCCAGAGCCGGATCCTGCACTATAGTAGAGGTCCGAATAATTGGTAATGATATCTCCGTCGTGCTTCCCAAAGCCTAGTGCTTAATTGGTAATCCTATCCATTTTGTAATCCCTAACCCAGACCCCCGAAAGGATCTAGAAAGTAGATCGGCTCTCTACTACTACTTTATAGGAACCTCCATTAAGGGATCTACTTTTTGGATCCTCCCTGGGGTCTGGGAAATGATGGTCATATAATACGGCCGAAGCCGCGGGCTTCCAGCCCGAAGGATGGCGGACCCAAAGAGCCGCTAAGGCCTTGAAACCGAACGGGGTCGAGGTTTTCAGAATAGCTGCGTTTAGGTTGTTGAAGGTTTGCGGTGTTGGGGTGTAGGAGTTTAGTTTGCAAGGTTTATGGGTTTTAGGGCTTAGGGCTTCAGGTCCTGATGGAAAAAGGGCTTAGTGTTCTGGATTGCCAAGCGCTGTAGATTCCAAACTGTGTCCCCCAGAAGGGTCCCTCCAGGCCTCTATATCCTTCAAAGAAACCCTTACAGGAGCCCTACACCCCTCAGAGAGGCCCCCCAAAAAGCCGTAAAGGCTCTATCTGGATTACGGGGCCGATGCTACTCCGAACGAGCGCGGGGACACGCCGGAAGATTTGGCACGCAGGAACCATCACCACCACCTGAGCCTTGGCACTACAGGGGCCTAATTCTATTTTCGTGTTCCTTATACTACTTGCAGGATAATATGCACCAAAGTCTTGATTATTCCAGTTTTGCTTTTGCAGGGTTCTGAAGGTCTGCAGGGGTGGTTGTAGTTGTTTGGACTCTGCGGTTGGGGTTTTAAAGGTTTGGGGTTCATCTGAAGGTGGTAAAATAGGTCGCCTGTTCAAGATGATGTATCCAGATGGGGTCATCGGAATCAGCACGCGGTTTGAATCTGATAAACTACCAGTCACCCGAGGAGTTTACAACCGTTCAGCGTCTTTGGAACACGATCCGTTCAGCGTCTTTGGAACACGATCGCGTTTAGGCGTATGGTTGGCTGACACTAAGGGCCCGGCTTCAAAAGAGGCTAATGGTTCCGGGTTCAGGGTCAGGGTATCCTAGACTTGAGTCCAGTGGCAACAAAAAGGTCAGGGTATCCACCCCCTGAATTCCCGCAAGCCGCAAGCCATACACTCGGGCTGAGAAAGTTTAATCTGGCTTTGCGCTACGAGCTATGCAACTGAGGATCCCAATGCTGGCCACCTTTGGAACCTGATGCCGTAAATCCCAAATCCTAGACCAGGAGGTTTGGGTAGTTTTCAAAAAATACGGGTACCTGTTAGGATCCTTTTTATAAGGGTGCCGTACTATTTTTGGGACTTACTTGGGATCCTAATTCAGAGAACTACCCATAGAGGGGAAGGAATAATTTCCAATTGCATTCCTCGGGTTCCTGGTTTCAAGCATAGTATGCAATATCCTCAAACCCTGGCCCCTACATCAAATTCCAAGGCCCCTAATCCCAATTGTGGGCCACCTTTGCTGCCTGATATTTATGGGGAGGTGCAGTGAGAAGTTCTCGAGGCCATCGAGATGCAAAAAGGCCCAAGTCTTGCATGAAGGAGGGCTTAGCTGGGAGATTTCGTGAGTATATGTAATATGGGAGTTTCCGAAAATTAGGGGTACCTTATTTCGGGGTCCTTATAATAAGGATCCTACTATTTAGGGTACTATATTAGGGTCGCGTATTTTCGGAAACTCCCTAATCTACTTCTTTTGAGCGATAGGAAGTTTGAATTTGCCAACTGCAAAGCAGTGATCGTGCCATGGGGCAGCAAGACCGGACGATCTCATTGTCCTTGTCTCACTTGAGACCCACCCAATTGCTGGGGGTTGATGGCGACAGCCAGTGAAAAGCGCTGGCAGCAAACGTACGCATTGACCCTGCTCGGCACTTGCCACCATCTGCCTGCAAAGGGCTTTGGCTGTGGGTTTGAGGGCCAGTGTAGGAATCTGATTAGCAAACCCTGGTCGTACAAATTCGCAACATTAGGATCCACAGAAAGGGCCCAATACGAACCCAAAGTTCTTAATCAGGCTCCTAGATTCGCCCAACAGCGAATCCTTCCTCCCCCATTCTAGGCCCGAGAACCCAAGACCCTGGCATGAAGTCCTTAAATACTGAAACCTTGATCTAAATAGCCGTCGGCAAGTGAGGGGTCGACAGTGGACAGTGTGTGTCGAGGATTTCCATGTGCTGTACCTGTGTAAAGCTTTAGCAGTCTGTGACGAGTACACAGGGGCGTTGCCGGTTTTGAAGGCTTGAGGGTAATATAGGTGTAGTACAACATACCACCAAATGACTATTCTAATTTTTAAGGGGCCGGCAGGCCCAAAAAGATAACTCTTAATGTCTGAAGCCCCAGAGACCGCCAGTTTTGGCCTGCATCGACATGGTTTCTGGCTCACAGAGTCACCCGGGTGACACAAGGTAGCCGACCCTCAAGTGGTGTGGCAGAGAGAAGCAGCGACCATGGGACGCAAGCAGAAGACCGGCAGCTCATCTGTCAAGGGGCGGTAAGGGCCTGTGTTTGAGGGGTTTAGGGGTTTGGAGATTGTAGGTACTTATCCAAGATCAACTGGTGTAGCGGTTTAACTAGAGTCGGGAGTTTAGGATGATTCAGAGCTTGAGGGTTGCGGGATTCGGGGACACTACGAATCCACATGAACTGAAAGGCCGTCAATTCCCGTTTCTATTCCTTGGGCATATTTTTACAATGACTATGAACATAACTAGTACTGTTGGGTACGCTTACTATTTCCTAGACACCTCACCAACCTGTAAACAGCTCCAACGCCGCCACCAATCGTCGACCCTAAACCTTGCATCCCAAGACTGATGCTCCTAAACCCTAAACCCTAAACCATAAGCCCTAAACCCCATACGGTGCGACTCGGTGAGCTGGACTGTGGGGAAAAACGCGCCCCATGCGCGCGTCGACCGAAAACCCGCTTCCGAGGTAATGCGGAAGGCGATGGCGAAGGAGCGCCAGTTTGCAGCAAGGTTTGTTGTAAGGGTTCAGGCCAAGCCCGATCCGAAATAAAAAGCCTGAAGGGTGGGAAAGCCACTAGCAGTAATAGCATCAATTCTGATAGTACGGAGTACAAGCCGTCTAACAGTGAGAATGACGGAGTATGCAAAATCAGCTCAGCATATTACACACTGGCAGCACGTATTTCTTCGGTGTGTGGCTCCTTACCAATGTTCCTGTGCCGACATCAAACACCGCCATGCGGGTCAAGGCTCTACATAGAAGTGCTGGAGGCCAAAGGGTATCGAGGCTGATGCCGTTAATGATGGTAGACAGTTAAGAGGTTGAGGCCCTACGCCGCAAAGGGCGCACGATCTTGCGATGGGGTTGGTAAACCCTAAACCCGAAGCCGCAAGGGGCGGGAGGATCTGGCGACGGGGTTCAACGTCTTGGGCTTGGGGGGTGATGGGCTGGAAATCCCAGACCTTGCTTCTAAAGCCTTGAAGGCCCCAAGTCAACTCTGAACCCTAAGCCCCGGGTTTTGGTCTTGGTTGTATGGTCTAAACCCTAAGACCTTTAACCCCCAAACTCAAGCCTCCCCCAGAAACCCTAAACCCTAAACCCCACCCCCCAAACCCTAAACCCTAAAACCCTAAACCCTCTGAACCCTAAACCCCTTCTATGCCTAAAGCCCCAAAAACCCAAAACCCCAAAACCCTATAAACCCCTAAACCTTAAACCGCAAAGCACCCCAATTCGGATGTGGTCAAAGCTCACTGCTGGGTTATTTCGTGTAGGGTGAACCCAAACACTGGGTGGGACTTCTGCTGGAAAAGGGCCCCAACACACTTAAAAATAAAGATACAATAATATTACCAATAAGAACAATAATAATAATACCAATAAGAATAAGAATAATAAAAAAAAGTGCCCCAATAGAGCTCGAGGAGGTGAAGGCAACATGAGGCAGATGCATAGCGCTTTCGCGAACTTGCAGAAGATGATGGCGGCTCAGCCGCGGCAGTTTTTTTTGGGTTCAGGGTTTCGGGCTTCAGGTTTAGGGGTTTAGAGGGTTTAGGGATAAAGGTTTAGGGTTTAGGGTTTTTGGGGTTTAGGGTTTAGGGGGTATTTTAGGATTTGGGGTTTAGGATTTCGGGTTTAGGGGTTTAGGGTGTTGGGGGTATTTAGGGTTTAGGGGTTCAGGCTTAGGGTTTAGGGGTTTAGAGTTTAGGATTTGTGGATGTGGAGCGTAGGGTACTCTAGGGGGTTAGGGCCAGGGTTTTGGTTTCGGGGTTGCGAATTTTTTGATTTGGGATTAGGGTTCAGGCGGGTTAGGATTAGGCATGAGATTTTAGGATTAGTTTGGCTAGGCTTTCAGGTCGGGCTGTTGAATTCGTTTAACGAAAGTTTGGCGCAACTGCAACCCCGATCCAGGAACATCTTTGCACAACTGAGGCCATGACAAATCCGGACCTTTTCGGCCAGCCGGGCGGCCAGAATCAGGGCATGCCGGGCATGCCGGGAATGCCGGGCATGCCGGGAATGCCGGGCATGCCGGGAATGCCGGGAATGCCAGCAATGCCGGGTATGCCTGGTATGCCGGGAATGCCGCCGCATCTCGACCAGAAGAGGGCTTTGAGCTTGCCGCCTAAGTTTCAGGCTTTTACCGCTGCCTCACCATCCTCCAAACTTGTTTTATGCAACTTACCCTAAACCCGACAAGCCCGAAGCCGTCAATGGCCACTGCGGATCTGGGGTTGGGGCTTTTTGCGGTCTTGTATGCTGTGATGGTAGCAAGAGCCGCGGTATGAGCACGCAGACCAACAAATGGATCAGAAGAACTTACAGCCCTAAAGGCTAGACCCTAAACTCTCCCTCCTCTGTCGCATCCAAGAATCCATAAGAATCCACCCCAGCCACAAATACTTCGGAACTTGGAGCCTCATGCACTGCACAAAGGCTTCCTCAGGTTAGTTGTGAAGACCAAGTGAACATGGCGAGAACCCGACATCATGTCCTCACCGGTTCTCATACAGCCCTTAGTTGCAGACTCCAATGAGGGTTTCTTATTGGGAGCGGAAGCTTTCCACGAAGGGCCCTTCAAACCTTGCAGCAACAATTAAAGGGAATCCTTTGCACCCAGGAATCCGATGATGATGAACGGCATGATGCCTCAAGGCCATGCCAAACTTCAGTGATCGAGGGTCTGAGTAAGTACGCGATCATTGGGGCTATCGGTTTGCGGATTAGGATGATTACAGGTTATAAGTATCCTAATCCAGAATGTGCTTGCTACGTGCCCTGAGTCCGCAAGTGAACCTTGAACTACGGTACCCTACCGTCAGCCTACATCCTTTACAGGCCCCCGGACTCGTCGTGGTAAAGGCATAGTGCTTCAATTCCCGACGGCCCAAAGACTTGAGGTACAACCCCAAACCTTTCAGGGAAGTTTTCTGGGCTTCTCTTGAGAGGATTTTCCACAAACTCTTAAACTCAAGTCATGCTCGTTCTTTGAGTTTAGGCTCGTCGACAGTCCACCTTCTGGGCTCCTTGCAAGAATCCCCGCATAGATTGTCGGATGTTGGCTTCAGATTGCGGGGCCAAGGCCACAAGGGGCCGAAGGTGTCCGGAGAAGTTTTCACACACTGGCGTCCATAAGGTTCGGTCGTCGTTGTAAGACTGATTGTGTAGTGGTAGTGGGTGTGGCAGCGGGTAGTGGCAGCGGTAGTGGCGGTATTTGGGGGTGGTGGTGTTGGAGGTGGTGGTGGTGGTGGTGGTGGTTGTAGGACACAGGTTCGGTATGGTAGGGGCAGCAGCAGCAGTAGTAGCAGCAGCAGCGGCGGCCACCATGGCAGCGGCAGTGCAAGCATACTTTTGAAACGAATGGTGGATGATAGCGATATGATGGTAGCGTGATGATCAGCCCCGCATTGCCTTGTAAGTAATGCACGGTTTTCGAACTCCTGAAGCCGTAGTTACGGTAGAATCATGCAGCCATGGGTCCTCACCCCTAGCCGCCCTAGCCGTACATCCGAAATCTGCAGCACAAGATCCTAAAGCACCTCACACCCGAAGATTTTGTAGAGTCCTAGGTTTTGAAGCTCCCTAAACCCTAATTAAATCTCAAAAGTTCAAGTCCTAAATCCTAAGCCCTAAAATCCCACACGAGGCGGCGGCAATGTTGTTCCACCAAAAGCCGGTGGCAAGGCAGATGGAAAAGGCCGGGAGCGGCACTTTGGGAGTGTTTTCGGGATTAGGGTTCAGGGTTTAAAACATGGAGCAAAGAAGGGTTCGCGATAAAGGGTTTAGGGTTAAGGGCTTAGGCTTTTGGAGTTAGGGTTGTGGGTTTTGGAATTGAGGTTAAGGTTGAGGGCGTATTGTTAAAGGGTTAAGGGTTTTGGGTTTGGAGTGTGTTCTAAGTGTTTCTTTACAGCTTTTCGGGATTATAGAACGCTCGACAGTTTTCAGAAGTTGAAATTTGTCCAAACGGGTTCCTACTGTAAACAGTATAGTGGGCGTTTTGAGGCTCTGGGTTGAGGCTTCTGAGCTTTTGCGTCAGGGGCCCTAAACGCATTTATAGGCTTTAGGGTGAACTTCACCGGGTGAACCTTGTCTTGTCGTCTAGGAGCCTCGTGCTGTCATGCTGTGATGAGCAACACCACGGACCGTTCTACAGAGATCACTAATGGTGTATGTGTATGATAGTCCCCTCTCTCTCTCTATCTCTCTCTCTCTATGTACATACATACAGCCACATACACATGCCCACACACACACACATATATATATATACATATTGTTTTCTAAACTTTATATCGTCGCATGCTTCCAGTGAGCTTATGAACGTCTGTGTGCGAATACGAGCTGTCATGCGAAGATGGGGGCGGTGAGCAGCTCTTCACGGTGCAGCGTTTGGTTTGCTGCTATGAAGGGGAGAGCATGCTCAGAGGCCCAGGGGACTTAGTAAGTAGGTTATAAGTAGGGTTATAAGTACCCTAAATGGAGTTACCCCAGTCATTCTTACAACCGACTTACCAAGTCTCCTGGGCCTCTAAGTAGTATTCACTTTGCCTTCCTCGGCTTTATGTTGGGAGTTAGGTTTGGGGGGACCCTTGGGGATATAGACCCTCTCAATACGGCCCCTTTTAAGAGAGCCAGAAATAGGGTTCAGAAGGGGTACCCTTTAACGGGTTTCCCTAATAATACTACCTACATCTATTTGAGCTGGTTCCTAGGTTCCGAAGCAGGAGCTCATGAGACGAAGACTTGTGGAATGCTAAACTCCAAGGGTAGGAGGAGGGACCCTTAATAAGGACCCTGGGTATATACCCTTAATATAATAGCTATTATCTACCCATTATATAGCCCATTATAGGCTAGGGGTCCCCATTAAGGGTCCCTCCTTTTCCCCCTTGATAAACCTTTGGAAGTCAAGTTTCCGAACAGGAACCCATACAAACCCTGTTTAACATCTTTAAAGTTGCTAGGCTCCTTATGCAAAGCACGCCGAACCGCATCAATTTTAAAGCTCACAGCGAAAGCTGCATGCAGGCCTTTCTTTTACTATACTCTTTGGTGTAGTATTGTGAATCCTGCTCACATCCAACTACATTCCCCGAAGGCGGCAAAGGGCAGACTTATCAGTGGCCCGGTGCGGCATGCCCTCCGGATGCGAAGCCCCTACCCGGGCTGAAGCCCGGGGATTGGATTTGCCCAGCCTGTGGCCGGCGGCTCATAGGGTTTTGGGGGGTTTAGGGTTTAGGATTGCCTTTAAGGGGCCCTTTTGGGGTTCCTTTCAGGGTACTATGCTGTAAAGGGGTTAAGGGGTTAGGTTTCAGGGGTTTCGGGGCCCAGCTGCAAAAAGGGTTTTCGGGGTTAGGATTGATTTAGGGCTTTGAGGTTTAGGGTGTAAGGTGCATAGGGTTTTCAATCGAGATTGGGGTCCTTACAGTGTGGATTCTGTCGTTTGGATTGGTAGGGGGTCTCCTATCTTCCGAAAGTCTATGTAACACGAACAAGAATCTTTCTGCGCCTGATTCTCGAATAAAGGCCGGATCTCTTCTGTTACTACGCGCTCAACTGATAAGAGAACCTGCAGCCTAAACCGTGAAGTTCTATAACCCTTCAACACCAAACGCTAAACTCTGAGCCCAAAACCATCAAACATATCTCTCAGCGCGTTCTGAGATTTATGGCCCTCACCCCAAAGCCGCAAAAGCCAGAATCCGTAAACCCTAAACCGACTATCAGTTGCTAGTCCCGACCAATCAAAGCACTTCGAACCCGAGACCTCGTCTGGCTTGTCCGAGTTGTGAGAGCGTAAAGCCGAAAACCCCAAACCCTAAACCCTAAACCCTAAAACCCAGAACCCTAAAGCCTAAAACCCCAAACCCTAGACCCTAAACTCTAAAACCCTAAACCTTAATGCCTTGTCGGGATTGTCCGAGTGCGAGCGCCGAAACTTTAAACCCTAAAACCCCAAACTCTAAACCACAAAAATCCCCCAACCCTAAAACCCTAAACCCTAAAACCCCAAACCCTAAGCTCTAAACCACAAAAATCCCTTAACCCTAAAACCCTAAACCCTAAAACCCCGAACCCTAAGCCCTAAACCCAACCCTAAAACCCCAAACCCTAAAACTCCAAACCCTAAGCCCTAAACCGTGCAAAGGTCAGAACTGCTTCGCCTCGAAGTTCACTTGCCCGAAGTGTGGCAGGCGGCTGAGGGACGATTTCGAGTTTTGGTGTGACTCCTTTAAAATACGGGCTTGTAAGTGAAGATGTAAAAGGTGACCACGCGGTGTCTATATATGTTGGGGTGGCTGTTCAGGGTCTATACTGGGGTGAGTTTATATGCAGTCATGGTCTTTTGGAGGCCGCAGGGGTCTTCAGGCTTTGCCATGGGGGTCTAAGTTGCGGATGACGTCTTCGCTTTGCAGCGGGCTCTCTGTGGACCGTGACCTGAGTTCGAAAGCAGAAGCTCTTCAACAATGCAATTATGAACTTCAAGGCAAAATCTTGAGACCTCTGCCAAAAGCATCCATCCGTAGAAAAGAGTCCTTCAAGCGTTCCTTTACTGGTTCCTTTACGGTCTCCGAGACTTGGAGCCAGGCCAAAGAGGGGCGAAGAGACCGATGTCTACGTCTCGGAGCACGGCCGGATCCATCCCGCCCTTCGCCCGGCAAGTAGGCTTGTTGGGTTCTTGTTAATGAAGAATGTTTCTAATTTCAAGTTAATCAAAGGATCAAGGATGATTTTAAGTTTAGTTGCACTTCTATGGCACATAATGTCGTTTCCGTGTTGTGGCAACTTAAATGACATGTAATTCTGTAACAAGAGCTCAGCAAGTGGGCTCAGAGGCCCAGGGGATTTAGCAAGGCGGTTATAACTAGGGTTTTATTTGGGGTAACTCCACTTAGTGTACTGATAACCCTACTTATAACCTACTTACTAAGTCCCCTGGGCCTCCAAGTAGGGTGTAGGGAATCTGCCTTCCAGGGCTCCAAGGACTTCAAGGCTGCAGGCGATTGGACGCTGCTTTGAAGGGATCTATACATAAGGGTTCCTTTAAAGGGATCTATAAGTGTACTATAGGAGTTTAGGGGTTTAGGTGTTCGGGGTTGTGTACTCGTCTTACGATTCGTCTCGCCTTGTTCTCTGCTGTCCCATTTTTCTCTAAATCCGGGGGGTCATCGGAAAAGACATGGCACTGCGAGTCCTTGGAGTTTCTGAAGGATGCCCACTGAGCCCAGGACATCCAGGAGCTCTGTGACGAGTTTTACATCGAGACCCGCCACATCGAAAAGTTGAACGAGCTCATGAAAGACAGGCACGTGCACTTTCAGTTCCGGCAGCACAGACACCGTCAAACTTCGGGCTTCAATGGGGTGTAGGCTCGTACGTGGTGCATGTTCTGGGGGTTCAGGGAAGGAGAATGATACCATTTGTTGCTGATAAGCTGATAATCGTCGCGTCAAAATACGAGGAGGAAGCAACGATTCAAAGGAATGACGAAGATCCTGCAAGCCGCCGCCATCACAAATGTGGGCAGTCGTGCTATATTGCCAGGATTCCTGACCCAACCTCATTCAAAACGACGACAGGGTTGCATAAAGTGAGGTTTCGAGTCTCGCGCGTCTAGGACTGGCTGTTCCCACACCGCTGCGCCCTCAACCCAAAGCCCTACGCCATACACCCTAAACCCGAGACCTTTCCGAAAACAGTCTGCCACGGCCTCTCCCTGCAGACATGACACCTGGGTTGAGGACTTGTGCCTCGGCAAAGCCTTAAAAAAGCGGCTTGAATTCTGTGAGCTCGGAAGATGGATCCGGTTATTATTTGTTCTTCAACATGTCTGTACATAAATTGATTTGAGGAGGCCGGAGCGCTCGTCGTTTCAATGCGAAAAAAATCAATATCCCTGTTAAAAAATCAATATCATTGCTCAGGTATATAATTTTCCGAGAAGATGCGACAAACACCCTTGGTCCCCAACGCACTTATAGTTTGTAGCCCGACCGGAATCCCAGAATCTAAATATCAAGGCAGCTTTTGTTCATCAAAAATCGGTTGCAAGCTGGCTGCACTGCTTGGCACACTGCCTTGGCAACTGACATGAGGGTCTGGTGGAAGATAGCCATACCTAAGATCATAGACACCATGACCGGATAGTGCGAATGATTCATATGCTTACATACTCATGTATACGGATGATAAGGGGGTGTTCTTACTTGCTATGCAGACCTTCGCACTAGCCCTGGCATGTGGGAGCAGGGCAGAACTATGGTACGGGTGCGCTGTGGGCACGAAGGTTTGAAAAAAAATTGTCGCAGCTTGGAACCCCTCAGATTGAAGGAAACTTGGAGCAAACACAGAAATCCCCAAGCACTTTAGAGCCTCATCCCGTAACCGGCTAGTTTCATTCCTGTCCCCTTTTGTTCGTGGTGCATGAACATGTTGAGCTAAGCTGCTCGGCTTGCACGGGATTTTGGTTTATGGATGCTTCCCATGCCTTGCTTCGCAAGGCAAGATGCTTCTTGTGAGTGGTCTGGGCTAAAGTGCGAGAGCTTAGGGCTCGATGAGGGTTTCACGTTATCGTCTCTTGTGCTGACATGATTCCCTCACGCTACACCGTGCCCGTCCCTGAATTGAGGGCCCAAGTTTCTGCTGAGCTTTTCATCGTCACGTGCGTGGTATGGCTTGGGGCTTCTCTTTTTGTTTAGATGGCTTGGTGTTTGAGCTCTGGAGCTTGAAGCTGTTCGACAGCTTCGAAGTACACCTCCACCCAAGCTTGTCAAGTGCAGGAAGATTCAGTCCACCTGCTTTGCAACTATCGATGCCTCACCACACCCTACTAAACCCTAAGTTCTATGGAACTCCCAAGGAAGAAGCTGAAAGAGATCATGGAAGAGGCCCGATCTCCCTGCGGTATGCTCGTCGTCAAGATGTGGCTTGGAGCAGTTTATACTTAACAGGGACAAGTTTGCAGGCTTCAGATCTTCCGGTGTAAGGTTTCACGAGAGCCCAATACCCCCTAAATAAGGAATATAGCTTAAATCATAATATGAGGCCCCATATAATTTAAGCCATATTCCTTAATTAAGGGGTATTGGGCTCTCTGGGCAGGGCTTACAGAGCCGATGCGAACCGAGCCTGAGAGCCCACCCTGGACTTTCTGAGGAAAGAGATGGAAGATGGTACTTTTGTGGCGATCAACCGCGACAAGAGGCCCCCGTTTCTTGAGAGCCGAGTCAGCTTCGGGGCATTCGTCCGGGACGCAAAGCCCTGAGCCTGAAGCGCTCAACATTAGACGCTTGTGCCCAAAGACCTAAACCCCGAGCCCTGAGCCCGGAATCCTAAGCCCTGAAGCCCAGGCCTTAAATCCTAAAGGAGTTACTGTCTGTACCCTAAACCCTAAACCCATCTAGACCCTCAGCCCTACCTAGTGACTCGCTGGGTATTCAGAAAGGCTGCAAGTTTGAGTGAAGGCGCCCTCGCCTTCCCGAATGCTGAAGACTTCCGTCCGTCAACACCAAAAAAAGTCTAGGAGTTCTGTAAAGGCGCTTATAAGAGTTTTGCAAGGGCTTTGCAGGGCATATCAGGGTTTCGTGGGGGTTATACAAGGGTTTGGTGTAGGGTTACAAAGCCCCGTAGACGCCCGAATATAACTCTTTCGCGAACCCTGTCGTAATCGAGTCCCGGCAATAATTCCAGAACAGTATGTAGTTGTTATTGCTATTTACGCGGGCCAGGTGGGTGACAAAATTAGCTACAGTACGAATATGTTTGTAAATGTTGGTAAACAGCCCCTAAACCCTAAACCCTAAACCGTAGCCCTGTCAGGATGCAGCACCTCAAGGAGAAGTTCAAGCTCGACCGCATCGCGGAGACGCGCAGCTTGGCACATTTGGGGGTAGACGTCCCCGGGAGTTGGGTTCAGGAACGACTTCCTTGGGTTCGGGAGTCAGGATGTACGACTCAAAACGTATGGCCACTCTTTTTTTCGGATACTCCATTCCTTTGACTTTCGGGGGTGCTTCACGGCGTTCGGCCTTTGTGGTGGAAGAAGGTACTCCAACACCCTGAACCCTCAGGCTTGTCCCAGTTGTGAGTTCTGAAACCCATCGCCTGCTATCGCACCCCTAAACAGATCCAAACCAAGAACACCAGTCAGGCTTGTCAGATATTCTGGCACGGTGCTCCGACGAGAAGAAAGACGAATACTACCACGACCTGGAGAGGCGGACCTACTCGGATTTCCGACTGGGGGCGATTTGAAAGTCCGGCACATGCTTCGTCCCTGACCCTTGGGCCCGAAGCCCCAGACTCTGAAACTTCTTTGCCAAGCCTCAAGACAAGCCCTCAACTCCTAAGAACGCCCGACAAGAAAGCGTAGCCGCCCCAAAGGGCCCACAGTACCTGTGAAGTAGAAGTAGGGTCTAAAGAAGCAGGGGTTCTATAGTAGGAATTGTTATTGTATGGTTTGGGAAAGTATCCCCCGTAAGGTTTCCTTTAAGCATTCCTTTAAGGGATTCCTTTTCGGGGTTCGTTTCGGGGCTCCTTAAAGGTATGTAGGACCCGTTGGGCAGGCATTTTGAGTGCTCCGGCAAGCCATCCGCCACGGCGATGCTCCTCATGAAGAAGTTAGCAAACGGAGAGCCTCTGGGTGCCCTGGCGTGGGCTTTTTGTTTGAGGGTGTAGGGTTTAGGGTTGGGGGTTTGGGATTAAGGTTTAAGGTTTAGAGTGTGGGGTGTCGGTTTTGGGGTTTAGGGTTCGGAGAAATCTGACTTTCCCGGCAGACGTCCCAAAAAAAGAGTTTAGGGTTTAGAGTCTAGAGGTTAAGGGTATAACAGGGGCTCCGCAGGAGCGTTCATGAGCGTCATGGTGTTTTTTGAGTCGTTGTAAGGACTTTGGCGTTGAGGCAACGGCTTTGGCATCGGGCTTGGGTTACTTGGGTTCTGGAGTGCCCATGCTTTGACTTTGTTTGGAGCTGTTCCTTCAAGGAGCCGTTATGAAGTGAAGCTTATATGGTTCTTATCTCCCGGTTTACTACAAAGCCCAGTACAGAGCCTGTGCGTTCGCCCCTGAGCCTGCGTGCAAACACCACAAAACTCTTTCCGAAGAGCCTCACACAAGTCCTCAACAGACTGCTGTCACACATTTGCCAGCTCCTGATTCTTATTCTTGCACTTGGGCACCAAAAAGTGGGAGAATGGTTGCTCACAAGACTTCAACCACAGCCTAAAATCCTGAGTGTGAAACCTACGAACACCTAAACCCCGAACCCGAAGCCTCAATCTAGTGGGCCGAAGAAGTAATGAACGGGATCCTCTTACAGTCCTGATATCGCTGCAACCGAAACTCCCCAGCAAGGACTCCTTAAACACTGTGAAGCCTTGCCTGCCTTGTGCGAGTGTGAGCGTCGAAAACCCAAGCCTACTTCCCTCCCTAAACCCTAAACTATAAATCCTAAACCCTAAATCCTAAACCCTGAACCCTGAACCCTAAACCCTAAACCCTAAACCCTAAACCCTCAA
Source organism: Symbiodinium sp. CCMP2592 (assembly GCA_905221615.1). NCBI lineage: Eukaryota > Dinophyceae > Suessiales > Symbiodiniaceae > Symbiodinium > Symbiodinium sp. CCMP2592. Next base: position 131,390 of record CAJNDT010004558.1, read on the forward strand.
CCAGTGTCTGATGCTCCGAGCTCCGGTCCAGGCCCGCCAGGACGTCCAGGCCCAGGAAGCTGGCTGGATCGCCAAAAGAGACCCGGCTTCCCCAGACCTGGGTACCCGTATAGGGTTCCTTTAAGGGTACCCGTATAGGGTTCCTTTAAGGGTTCCTTAAAGGGGTTCTATAATAAGGGTTTTATACGGTTTTGGACCCCCAAGTACTATTAGGGGCCATAAGGACTCTACTAAAGGCTGGATCGCCAAAAGAGACCCGGCTTCGGCTTCCTTAGGGTTTTAGGGCTTAGGGTTTTTTGTCCTTAGGGTTTTAGGGCTTAGGGCTTTTTGTCCTTAGGGTTTTAGGGCTTAGGGCTTTAAGGGGTTTAGGGGTTTAGGGTTTAGGGTTACAGACCCCCCAACTACCCTCTAATATACCCCAAATACCCACTGTTAAGGGCCATAAGGACTCTCCTAAAGGCCGGATCGCCAAAAGAGACCCAGCTTCCCCAGACCCTCCAAGTACCCCCCAAATAGATCATAAATACCCACTATACTAAAGGCTGGATCGCGAAAAGAGATCCGGCTTTGGTGCTTTGGGTTGAAAGGCTTTAGGGTTTTAGGCTTTTCTTGTTTGGGGTTTAAGGGTTTAGGGTTTGCATGGGGTTTAGGGTTTAGGGTTGCAGACCCCCCAACTACCCTCTAACATACACCAAAAAAGCCCACTGTTAAGGACCATAAGGACTCTATTAAAGGGCCCTTTTTGGGGGTCCGGGTCGGGTCTTTGGGTTGAAAGGCTCTAGGGTTTTAGGGTTTGCATGGGGTTTAGGGTTACCATAAGGATTTAGAGCCTAGGAAGTTTGTAAAAGCTTTCGGTGGGACTGTGAAGGATCTGAGGGTTAACCCGGCCCTGGGCTTAGAGCTTCAAACGTTGGGGGCGTTCAAGGGTTCTTTAAGGGTTTTAAAGGGTTTTGAGTTAGTCCCTCTTTAAAGTGGGTTTAGGGGTTTTGCAGGTTGCAGGAGTCTCAATGAAGGCTTTGTGATTGTTAGGCCTACGGGGTGTTGAGGGTTGAGGGCCCGAAAAGGACTCCGCGTGCCTTAAGGTTGATGGCGTTGCAATTTGGGTCTTGCCCTAATCCCTAAAGTGTGAGACTGTAAGCCCCACAACGCAAGCCAGGCGCTGTAACTTGCCCCAGACCCCCGTCTCCTCCAAGCGACCATTGTGGTACCCTTGAGCCCTTGAAGGAATCCTTCAAGGTAGCCGTACAAGAACCCTAGAACGCGGAAAAGAATATTGAAGCCTAGATCCCGAAGCCAAAACCCTGGATCCAGTGTGTGCGCCGAAACCCCTCGCAACCTGAGGAATGGTGACCGCAATGATCGCGGCGGAGGCATCCTACGTTTAAATGTCCCAACTTGAGAAGCCCTCGTTCCCGAATCGGGCCTAGGAATATTTGCCTTGGGAGTTTTGCTGGTTAGAACACTCACGTTCCTGCATTCGGAGGGTACTTCGGTGAGACTTGAGCCCAGGGTCCTTAGGTTTGAGGGTTTAGGGTTTAGACTTTAGGGCTTAGGCTCTGTGGTGGGCATGAACTTCTCAGACTTGTAGGCGCGACAGCATGATGCAACCACGGATTTTTGTTCTGTTGTTTTGTAGAGTCTGGTCTTCATGGTGTGGGTCAAGATTCTTTGGAGGATCGAGATTTGAGCTGTATGGCTTTGGCTCGGCTGTGCAATTTCACTTTAGGATGAGAGCACATTTTACAGCAATGGCTTGTCAGAAATGCCATGGTAGGCATATCTAAACCCTAAACCCTCAATGTGGAACTTGCTGATCGAACATGATGTGATAGACGTGGGCAGAATTGCCCCACAAGCCCCTGCACACCCTCCAGCCCGAACGAAGCCTTAACCCAACGCCCTTTGACTGACCCGTATACAACCTGTATGGTACCCTGACAGAAACCTTTAACGGAGCCCTTAAAGGGAATCCCCCTCTCTTATAAAACCCTTTTGCGGTACCCGAAAGCCCAAGACTTGATTTGCGTTACTAAACCCTCATCCCTGAACCCTCAAGTTCAAATCCTGAGACCTTAGCCCCAACATTAACCCCAAAACCTAGCCCATCGGAGCAACAAGCTACGCCAAAACCCCTAAACCCTCAACCTCGAAGCCCAAGCCCTCAGGCCTAAATCCTATGAGCCAGGCGAGCGCGGAGGTGGCGGCGGCGGAGGAGGCGGAGGAGGCGACCGTGGTGGCGACCGTGGTGGCGACCGCGGCGGTGATCGTGGCGGTGACCGCTATGACCGTCCCAGGGTTTGAGATGCCTCCTGGAGTTTTACATAGACGGTAGAAGTTGCGACTATGAAGTCGGTAAAGCCCAAACGCTAGTCTCGACCAAGCCCCGAAGCGTCAAGTCAAAAGCCGTCGGCCGTACGCTGACTTGCGAAGGACCGCGGAGGAGACCGACGTCGTGATCGTGACGATCGAGGGGACCGCCGTGATGGTGGAGGTGGCGGCGGCAGGACCCCAAGAGTTGAGTTGGGTTTACATCAACACACCTTTCAACACAGTCTGGCCACCTATCTGAAATGGGGCTAGGGTTTTGAGTCTAGGGGCTTCATTACACCTTTCAACACACTTAGGTGTCATGACCAATTAGTTTGGCCGCCTATCTGAAATACCGCATGCCACTGTATCCTGGCGTGTACCTGTGCTTATACCTAGTGACCTAGTGCTTCCCACCCATGTCTCACTCTTTAGCTTTTCAGCAGTTTCGCTGATGCATAAAAGTCTACCCAGACCCAGATGTCCTGAATCATGAATCCTAGGTCCTACACTACTCCAAACCCCAAAGGAGTCGCAGCCGCCATCGCGACCGGGATGATCGTGACCGTCGGGACCGGGACCGCCGCTCTCGATCACGCGGCCGCCGTGATGACCGCGGCGCAGATTGCAACGGATCTGGGGGCTTCGACGGGCCTTGCTAGATTTGCCATGGTTTCGGAAAACCCCATACCGAGTAAACGGAGCTCAGCATAGGGTTACTGCAGTCCCAATAAAGGGCCCAAATCTGAAGGGCTTGAGCGGGCTGCATGCGTCGGCAATGGCTGGTAGCAACTCACTCTCTGTTATTTTATCAATGCATACATGCGATTGCACACATATACATATATAACGTTCACATGTCGCACTATATGTTAAATGTCAAGCATTATATATGCTGTAGGTAGTATGTGTATACATATCTCTTTGCCGGTCGATCAATCAATCGATCAATCAGTTTATCTATCTATAGAGTCCTTCACGGACTCTTAGCCCCGACCCGAAGCCCGGACCAAAAGCACCACGCCATGGGCACACCCGCCCAGATTAAACATGCAACCCAAAGCCTTGCAGACCACGTGCAACCTCATGAGCGTGACTTGCGAAAGCGTCGTTGATGGCCAGGCATAGACTATCGTGAGACGCAGTGGCAAGTCGTTGCAGCACCACCAGCACATGTTCCAGATCCTTAGCCCGACGGCCCTAGACATACTGAAGACCGAGACGCGAAGCCGAACATCCTGAACCCGAAAGCTCTGAAGTCTGCACAGCCCCAAAGGGAAAAAAACCCTACCTATAGTCTCCATTGTAGTTCCTTTTTTTGGTTGAACCAATTATATACTAAGGATCCTATAAGGTAACCCCAAAACGGAACTACAACGGAGACTATAGGTAAGCCCCAAACCGTCCAAGCCCTAAGCCCCAAACCCACAAGCTCCAATTCCCTCAAAGGTGACGGAGATCGGGATCGCCGTGACCGCGGCGGCGACGACCGAGGCCTTTATAAGTACAGCAGCATAACCCGCTGACCCTTAAATAAAACACTAAACTACAGATATCCTGTTGACCTGGAAAGCTTTTTGCATCGAGAGAAGTCGATGACTGGGGCATTGGGATTGAGGGTTTAGCCAGGGCTTTGAAAAAAAGTTCATCAGGGTTCATGTCAGGTTCCGTCAGGTTGGCTGGGGTTGTTCTTTGATTTTAAGCTTAGGATTTGGGGATTAGGGCTTGGGATTTAATTGGGGATTAGGGCTTGGGATTTTAGGATTTGGGGATTAGGGCTTGGGATTTAATTTCTGGGGCTTTGGCTTTGGCTTGTGGCTTGAGGTGTTGAAGGTGAGCTAGCCACATTGCTATACCACACAGCCTGTCGGGGCCCTTGTTCAGAGTTTCACTGTAGCTGCCCATACACTAGTGTGGGCCGTATGGCGCATGCTTCCCGTATCAACCTTGTTATGGTATTTTTCAGTTAGTCCGCTTGACAACTTACCCAGGTTTGTAGACTCCTTTTCAGGATCTCCTTTCAAGAGCTCCGATTGAAAACCCCAGCCGAACACCCCGTTTTCCGAAATCACAGGACCGTTTTTTCGGAGAGGCCCGGACCTAAACCCTAAACCCTAAACCCTAAACCCTACCTTTCCAAGCTGCAACGCTGAAACCGCCAAAGCCCTGAAGCCGGAGACCATCAACTGCAAAGCCCTGAAAAACACCTCGTACGGTTGATGATATAAATCCTGCATTACCCATAATAGGAAATATACCATAATTCCCATAGTTTAGGGTCCTTAAGGTAATGCAGGATTTATATCATCAACCGTATGGAGCCCTTATAAGTGGAACCTTACCTTACTTGGAGGCCCAGGGGACTTAGTAAGTCGGCTATAAGCAGGGGTTAGAAATAGGGTAACTCCATTTAGGCTACTTATAACACTAACTTATAACCTACTTACTAAGTCTTCTGGCCCTCTAAGTACCTTAAACCCCTTTCACCAGAGTGCAAACAAAGCCACAGAGGTGAGCGCGGTGACCGTGACCGCCGTGGCGAGGATCGTCGCCCGCCACCTCCGCCGCCATCCCAGGACGTTTTTAAACAAAGAGGTTCTTTCGGAATTTATAGTATGGTTGCTAGTGTGTTGCAAGGCTTTGTAGACCTTTGGAAGGGTTTGTAGGGATATATAAGGTTGTGTAGAGTTTTTGTGGGTGTTATCGGTCGTTTAAGGCTTTGCAGGGCTTAAGAGGGTTGCGCAAGAGAGGTTTTTAGGAAGGCCATTCGCGTATGATGGACATGGGAGTTGTTCCAAAGGAGCCTTTAGCCGCCTTATCAGGATACACTGAACGGGCTTAATGTAGGATCCTGATAAGAAACGCTGGGCCCAAAACCCCAAACTAGCAGGAATCATATAAGGAACCCTAATGAAGGCCCAAGGTTTCTTAATCAGCTTCCTGCATTATACAGTTTTTCCACATGTCTTTGCGGGGGTCCACCGGGCGAGCCTAGAGATGCACCGATGACTTTAAAGGCCTTCGGCTCTACAAAACTCAATCTGCCAGCGCCAGGCGCGCTGCACCAATAAACCTGCTTAGGGTTTGAGGCAGTTGCCCATGAGCCAATATCGGGGCCTGAATATCTTTACTACCTAACAGTATGTTGGGGGCATCAGGTCAGCCTTCAACATGGTTTTTCCACTTGGTTGTTCTACTTGTCAGTCGTCAACACCTCCAAGCAAGCATCAGAGTTACATGGTAGAGAGAACCTGCACTTCCTCCGAGCTTGAAACAGAGCGAGCTCGAGAAATTTGAAACACCAGATGGATCAGGCTGACTTGAGCATTCAACGGTTTTTTGTTGGCTACGTGGCTATGTGGTACTTTTATGGGGCTGTGTGTTGGTTCGTTCCTGCTGCCCTCATCGTGAGTTGCTCATCTTTCGTCCTCGCGGAGCTGTCATCGGCGTGCCATGTGGGTGACAAAAATCTCACCGCAGGTTCCATTTTTCTACGATGTACATACACATCTACATATCATACCATATGTTGTCCTGTCTTTATGTAATGTATCGGCTTCGGCAATATCAGTCCAGTAGAGTGGAGATCAAGCCTCAGCGCCCTCGTCATAGGACCGTGATATACAACCCGACTAGAACCCTTTCAACCCAAGCCTTGAACCCCAAGTTCACCAGGAGCCAGCATTTGTGCCCAAGCCGAAGGGCATGGAGAAGCCAGAGAAGGGTGAAGGGTGCAAGGCGCCGGGGCTCCGCAGTGCCGTGTAGGGTTTTGGGGTTTGGTTTCGGTTTAAGGGTTCTTTTGAGGGTTCCTTTCAGGGTCCTTTCGTGACAAGATTCCTTTAAGGGTCTTCTTGAGGGAGTACACGGATTCCTTCATGGGTTCCAGGGGGATTCGGGTTCTACAGACTGCTAGGGTTCCATAGGTTTCTTCGGCTTGTTTTAGAGGCTTGCACCTGGGGCTTTATAGGGTTGTGCAGGGTTTGATAGAGGCCCCTTGTAGGGTTCCAATGGGATCTTCAAGGGTTTGTAGATTCAAGGTTTGTGGAATAGGGTCTGGGCCTAGCGAGGCCCATGCAGCTTCCACTGGAAGGGTTTATCAATTTACCCATGCTGCTCCTTAGGATTCCTCATTATATCTATACTGTAATACAGCCCCCAGAACCCAGTTCTAATTATTGAGGCCGATACATTTGGTTTTAGGGTGTGCCCCCTGCAAGAGCAGGTCAGCTCATTCATGCCACTTACGGGTTTGGCTTTCAATCTCCTCCACTTAGAAGCGCCCCACTGCAAGAACTCAAGGATGTACAACCCTAAACCCTAAACCCTAAACCCTCCTCTTCGAATCCCCGCAGCATCCCTGCCTCCAAAAACAGACTTTAGATCGCCTGCTTGTTTAAGTCATGTACCCCAAAGCCTGACTCTAATCATGTAGGGCTCTGTAGTAAGCCCCCAAGCCTGGAAAACACTGGCGCCAGCCTTCAAAGCCTAAAGGAACCCTTCGAGGAGTAGGGTTTAGGGTTTAGGATTTAGGGTTTAGGGTTTAGGGTTTAGGGTTTAGGATTTAGGGTTTAGGGTTTAGGGTTTAGGGTTTAGGGTTTACCTAAAGCTCTCCCCAGAGAGCCCAATACCCCTTAATCAAGGAATATACCTTAAGTTATAGAGGCCCTAATATTATGATTTAAGGTATATTCCTTAATTAAGGGGTACTGGGATCTCTGGGACCCTTAAACCCAAGCCCCCGTGCGAGAAGGGAAGTTTGCGCCTCTCGGAGACCTTCGTCCGCAGAAAAGGAGCTCAAAAAACACAAGTTCCTTCAAGCTCTCCGCTTCTTGGAGGGAGCTTCCTAAACCCTAAGCCTCTGAACCCCTGAACCCTAAACCCCTAAGCCCCTATACCCCCAAACCCTAAACCCCCAAACCCCCAAACCCTAAACCCTAAACCCTAAGCCTCTGAACCCCTAAACCCTAAAAAGCTCCTCACGCTCTGCGCTTCTGGGAGGAAGCCGAGGGACTTACCGGCGCCGCCGCCGCCGCGGCGCTCCAAGCGGGAGCCGACCGCGTGCGCAAAGAGCTCCAGGCGAACCTGCAGGCGCTGAGAAGAGGGCTTTAAGGAGTTATAAGGGGTAGGGTACTATAATTAAGGGGTTATAAGGGGTTTAGGGGTTCCTCCTATAAGGGATCTACAGGGGTACTATAAGGGTTGCTTTAAGGGTTATAAGGGTTTTGGGGGTTCCTCCTGTAAGGGATCTATAAGGGATGTATAAGGGTTGCTTTAAGGGGTGATAAGGGATTCAGGGGTTTCTATAAGGGATCTATAAGGGATCTATAAAGGTACTATAAGGGTTGCTATAAGGATTCTATAGGGCTTTGGGTTTAGCGTTTTACGGTTTTAGTGTTTTGAGGGTGTTAGGGTTTAGGGTTTTGTTCGCTGGCGCGCAATCAAAGCCCATGCTGAAAAAGGGTTTACGTTTCAGACCTCAGGGTTTCGGGTTTAGGGTTTAGGGGCAGGCGCTGCGAAGAGAGCTGTTCTTTGAGGGGTTCCCTTTTAGGGTACCATCAGGGTTCTATAAGGTGCTATAGGACTTAGGGGTTAAGGTTTAGGCATTAGGGGTTAGGGTCATGAGGGCTTGGGTTTGGGTCTTCGGGTAAGGGGTTCAGGGTCAGGCGTCGAGGGCTTTAGGGCCTTAGGGGTTTAGTCGTTTTTCGGTGCCGGTAAGGGTTTATACAGTGGCCTGAACCGGGTTTTCTTTAGGCTTCCCTGGGTTCCTGTGCGGGTCTGGAGTTCATTTACCATGAAACCAAGCAGATATGCAAGAGCAGATGTATCTACTGTTTTGAGCATCTTATCGCTCCCAATATTCCAATGCTAGCCCACCAGGACCTGGTCAAAACCACGAGCATTCAACCCACTTTGTAAACTCATCGTGCTGGAGACTACTCCAACGAACAGAAGTAGCTGCTGGGAAGAGAGCAGCAATCTGCATCGTCGATCGTCGCTTCTGCAGCATAGCAGAAGCAACTGGAGAAGCAGCAACCACCAAGCAGAAGAACAACAGCTCTGGATACTGAGACATATAGGTTACGGCTAGGGTTTGCGGGGCTTGACACGTCAATAGGGAGCTTTGAGGAATAAAGATAGTGATTAGTTCATCAGCCCCCTATAGTGCTAGCCTTTTCAAAAAAGTGGGCTCACCAGATTTCTACGGGTCTCACAAATGCTTCACGGTGCTCTTCGTAAGAGTCTTTTTGGGTTTCATAAGATCCTTGTACAACGCTTCCGACTTGTTTCGCAAGGTTATTTCAGGGTTTCATAAGGTTTCGTATCCTTATGCCCTAAACCCTAAACCCCAAACCCTAAACCCTAAAGCCCTAAACCCAGCCCTAAAGACAAAATCCCTGAACCCTCTAAACCCCCTAAACCCCCTCAAACCCTAAACCCCTAAACCCCAAGTCCCTATAGAATCCTTATAGTAACCCTTATAGTACCCTGATAGATCCCATATGGATCCCTGGTAGTAACCCCTAAACCCTAAAGCCGTGAGCCCCTAAACCACAAATCCCTTTAGAATCCTTACAGTAACCCTTATAGTACCCTTATAGATCCCTTATAGAACCCCCTAAACCCTAAAACCGTAACCCAAACGCTCCGAGGCCTACATCCGAAAGCAGATTGCCGAGGGCCGACCCATGGAAGAGTGGACCGCATAGCCGACGAAAAGCACAGTGTGCCCCGGTGACGCAAAGTATGGGGGCTTTAGGGGGGTTGAAGGGTTTGGGGTTCTGGGTTTTAGGTGGCTTTTCCGGGTTTGTGGTTTGGGTTTATGTTTTCGGGGAGCTGACGGGGATATGGGGTTTGGGTTTGGGTTTCAGCAACAAGAGACTATGATTAGAGCTTAGGGTTTAGATTGTCGGGTTTGGGGTTAGGGTTTAGGCTTCTTTTGCTTGCCGGGATTGAGCTCACCTAAGATGCTGGTTAACAAAATCATGTCCAAGAGGAAGTGCCGAATCCCCGATTATCAAGCAAAATCAGGCCGGAAAGATGCTGATCCCAGAATCAACTTGGCCAAAGTCGTGGCATGGAGGTGAATGGTTGCTTTACAGATCCCAGCGACTGCCTGGGCAGTTCCACAGAGAGCGGTGATTTTTTGGCAATGATACCAAGCCCCCAGGGCTTCAACCAGTCTTTAGGTTTTGAAAGGCCATGTCCCCATAAATCTAGGGTTCAGGGGTTCAGGGTTCGTGACGAGCAGGTATTTTCAAGGCCGGCCGATGGACGTCAATGGACGTAGTGTGATCTTCTGGTGGGTTCTAGGCTGCAGAGGGGATCGGAAGCCTCGCTGTCATTATTATGATCATTACTAATAATATATACATATTAAATATGTTATATAAACATATACATTAATTAATAATATTATCCTTATTAATAAATATAATTAATACGTAATAAATAGAGCTCGGCAGCAGTTCGTCGCCCTCAGCTCCCTACACCCACCATTCTCCAAGTAATGGGGAGGCCTGAATAATTAGAATAGGTTTTTGGGGGTTCCTTTTTATAACTATAGTATACTATACCCTCAAACCCCATTCTAACCATTAAGGCCCCTACAGTATAGGCTTTGTACCAGAAATCGTCGCCCTTCTAGGCCTGCGTATGAAAGAACACACGCATCACCGCTCGACATCTCCAGCAAAAAAGGATGGGAGATGGCTTTGCAGGTTCCGGTAAGGGCTCTTAAGGTGACCGCCATTTTCGGATTCCGAGAGGGCGGGCCCTTTCCGGACTCCATGGGGGCCGTAGACGGCCCTCTTTGAGCTTTATCGGACAAAGGGGTCTACTGGGGCTCTTTTTGGTGTTTCAGGGCTTTGACAAAGCCCATAGCTACAGTCGTCCTATAGCTGCAACATCATTCGATCGTCGACCCCTTGCTTGGAGTCGCAGAGCACCTAAGCCCCGTTTCTTTCGAGGGGTAGCGTGCTCATCTCACAAAAAAACGCGCAGACGATCCAGAACACTTTGTGCAATGCGGAGACTGCTCACACCTCGAAGCAAAAACGGAGGCACTTGATCTGCATGTGTAGGGTGCCTGGTTTCTTGACTTTCTTCTTTGTTCCGATTCTTTCTGAGCTTTCCTCACAACCCTGCATCCTGAACCCAGGACACTTCCTTTCAGAGTCCTACAGGGGTTCCGTTTGAGGTTGCTACGAGGGCTCCTTTAATGGTACTATGGCCGCACCGGTTTATTCCTTCTTTTGCCTTGTACAGTATCGCGTTTAGGGGCATCTGGGCTCTTAAGATTCCGTTCTCTCCGACTCGCATCCTCGGGTTTATGTTTAGGGTCTAAGGGGGCCCAGGGTAGGGGCAGTGCACACCAGAGTCAGCCAAGCATTTAGACGAGCATTCTGGGACCCTTTGCGCTTACCTCTGTTCGCGCCGAAGCACAAGTAGCAAGATGCATAGGCCCTCAACTCGCCTTGCTCAATGCCGGCGCAGCCTTGTGCAGTCGCAGGGCGCAGTCTAGAGTAAATAGAAGGTCCTGATTGTCTTGATGCGCGTGCCGGTACATCGGTGTTCCAGAACACAGCAGGCCTGCTGAAGACCCCAATCCAAATCAGAGCTATGCTTGCCAAAAGCTACCTTGATGAATAGGAATCTGGTAGCTCAGCATATTCAGCCCTGCAAATAGGGAGTAAGTTGACATTCGCAGCGATTTACCCGAGCACAGCGGACCTACGTTGCCTTGCAGCCTTGGGTCACATGGGCTCCAGTCGCAGCAACAGGAGATGATCGCACAAGTGTGTGGGAAGTTTTATGTATCGTAGCCGAAAGCCTCTTCATCATGTGTGCAATTACCGTGCATGACGCCTTGAAGCCCGAAAGGTCAGGGACCAGCCACCTCAATGCAGCCGAATCTAAGGCCCGACACGCCATTAGCCAGCGGCCTGAACCCCGAGGCACCGAAGTCAAGTAAAAGTCATGGACCCTAGTAGTAGAGTAGGTCACCTTTAACCTTCTGTGGGTAGTATAGTCGCTATATACCTTTACCTCCCCATGATACCCGACAAGTAGGGGACAGTTTGCCAACCGAACCCTGAACCTGGAATTGCCGAGTTTCGAGTGGAACCCTAAAGTCCGTAACCGTGAACTCTGCACCCCAAACCCCAAATCTGAAACCCCTCGCCTTGCGCCCAATACCCCAAGCCCCACATAGGAGTTTCCGAAAGTAGGAGACCCTAATATGGCACCCCAAATAGCCGGAACCTTGTTTTAAGGACGCCAAAATAAGTTAGGCACCCTTAATTTTCGGAAACTCCCACATGGGATCGGGCGCCAGCTACGACTCCGATAGCCGCCGGGCCTACAAAAGGCATCTCTATGAAGCTGCTGCTCGGCGCTTGCGGGAGGCGCCCTGGTTTCCTTGAACGGTAGCTTTAAGAGTTACTTAGAAGGGTTACTGTTAGGGTTCTAAAGGGTTGAGTGTAGAGGGATCATGTGCACTCCTTGGGCCTAAGGGTGTCTATCAGCTTGCTTGGGCTTTGAGATTTGTTTTTGGAGCTTGCCAGGTTCGAGTTTCAAGCACTTTAACCTAGCAAATACAGTTACGACACTCTGGCGATATCCCTTGTAGTTCATATACAGTATATATCTGTATGTACATAGAGTGTATGTGTAGATAGAGAGAGAGAGAGAGAGAGAGAGAGAGAGAGTGATAGATGGATCGATAGGTCCATAGACGGATAGATACGTAGATTGATCCATGGATGGGTAGATAGATGGGCAGATAGGTCCGCGGTGAAATGTCCCCTTCAAAAATGACGTTCGGACCCTTTGCAGCGTCGTCAGGGGTTTAGGGTTGATACCGTTGGGGTTTTGCTTCAGGCACGTGTGTACATATACAAACGTGAACAAACAAGAAGAGAAATCGGTATAGATATGTAGAAGTATGCAGACAAGCAAGTCAACAAGGCGAATAAATGTGTGTATATGCACATGTACATACATACATACATACATGTATATATACAGAGAGAGAGAGAGAGAGAGAGAGAGAGAGAGAGAGAGAGGAAAGACAGAGAGGAAAACAGCGGGTCTCGAAAGAGCGTTCGGCAGGTCCTGACACTCCAAGCCAGAAGCGCTAAACAAGCACAACATCATCTATGGTAGTTGTTTGCGGCTTTAGGGCTCCTTTGCAGCCGCAGGCGAATCAGACCCCACCGGGTGCAGAGCAAGACGAGGTGGCCACCGAGACTTCGCGCATGGTTCATTTCAGGGAGTCTTTCAGCGTCACCTATCCCTAGACTGCCTCTGACTAATCTCAATGCGTTGGGAGCGCTTGTTTCTGTCTCAGTAAGAAGTCCCATGCTTGCTATGAAGACCATTACTTGGCACCGTTGTTGTTGTTGTTGCCCCTGGACCTTATTCTTAAGCCCTAAATCCTCTACCTATGCATGGGTTGAGCTTCGCGATGCTTTCGGTCGACAGGTGGTCGAAATTCTTCTATTGCAAAGTGCCGGATGGTGGTACCCTTGATCGTGCTGAACTCTGAACACCCAAAGTCTTAACCACCCAAACCCAAACCACTCTTTGGCTAAAGTTTCACAAGCTGTAAGCCGGGTTTTGCGCATACGGACATGTCTCGGACAAAGATGTCGTAACTGAGTTCAAATTCTGTACTAAACTCTACAGTAATCCTGAGACCTTTAGATGCTCGCAATCTAGACCCGAAGACTTAAACCGCCTACACCTTTCCTTAACCGGTTTTCGGGACTGCTCGTGGGTCCCGCGGCTCTTCGGCAGGGGACTTCAAACTTCTTCAGGTGCCGACAGAACACACACATCCTAGACCCGGAACCACATGTTCGCCAAGGTCGTACAGGCTCTCATGGCAAAGTCGTTTCGAATCACATGCTTCGCCTGGTCCGTCCGAGCGTGAGCACCGAAACCCTAAGCCATTCTAAATGCTCAGCCCTAAACGGCGCCCACTTAGGTGAATAAGAAGGAAACCTACAAACGGCGGATCATCTCCTGAACGCTAGGTGTGAATGCTCGTAGGTACGGCCAAAACTAATGCAGAAGACCAGTGACATGCAATCTCCTGTTGCACTTTGGAACCCGGATTGCGATGCCCGAAATCCCCAACCTAAACTGTGAACCCTAAACCGTAAATCCTAAACCCTAAACCCTAAACCCTAAACCTAGAGCCCTCAACCTTCGACTAGCCTTGACAGGTGAGGTGCCGGCTGCTCGAGCAGATACAGCGAGGCGACACCCTCGAAGCTTGAGACTTGGAGGATCATGGGACTTAGTGAGTAAGGCTATAAATAAGGTAACTATACTTATAATTGCTTATAGATAAGGTAACTATACTTATAATTGCTTATAAATGAAGTAACTATACTTATAATTGCTTATAAATAAGGTAACTGTACTTATACTTACTTATAGCCCCAATTAAGGTACATATAACCGTACTTACTAAGTCCCAGGATCCTCCAAGGAGTCGAAGGCTCGGTTGGGCTAGTGAGTGTCTCATAAGCTTCTTCAGCTCTGGCGCTTCAAGGGTGTAGTGTTGAGGATCTAGTGTTTAGGGTTTACAGTTTACAGTTCCCCAAATCCTGACGTTTAAGGCTTAAAAGGCTTAGTAATTCGAGTCTAAAGTTCAGAAAGGGTCCATGGAAACTCTAGGGCATCACTGGAGCGAACCATTGAAGGAGCTGTACTCTGTAGACTGGCCTCCTCAGTCAACCCTGAATTTGGTGCGCAGCCCTATGTGCTGAGCCCCACGCCCTCGTAGCCAATCGCAAGGGGCCAGGGACGGACACAAATAGAGGGGCATGTTGGCGAGGAGATGCCTTGCAAGCCCTGGCAACAGCCCCGGCGCGGCTGAGGGAGGACCACTTGTTGGTCTTGGCAGCCGTGCAGGTTGGGGTGCAGAGGGTTTGGGGTTTAAGCAGGGGTTCAGGGTTCTGTGCAGCTGTGAATGCCTCACTATTGTGTACCGGAGGGGGGGGGTTGCAATCAGTGGCCCATCTATTCTAATTACTCCCATACTCCCAGACTTTTACAACTACCACGACGACGACTACTAGGTCTTCTATAAGTTGGTACTGGTACTAGTACTTTCCTCTTTGTTAAACGTTACATTGACCCTGCGGTCCTGAATGCAGGTGTTTATCTTGTGCCTCCCGATTCTAGCCTACATCTTGGATATGTGCTGGATAGAGTTAAAATCGGATGGGGGAAGAAGTTACAGTGCGTGGGGTTGGCCTTTACAAAATTCAGGATGTGTGTGGTGAGCGTGGCATGGCATGTATAATCTGTGCTGCTGACCATCTAGGTCCCAGCTTTTCTGGCAAAATAGCTCGCTCGACATCCCGGAGCTACGACGGACCTATAAACGCCTGAAGCATCAACCCCTTGAAACCTGTAAGCGACAGCTAGAAAGTGAAATGCTCAAGTCCAGCATGTCGGTGGTTGTCAAAATTATGGTGCCTTTTTGGGTACCCTAAGTATTAGGTGCCGTATTATAACAAGGACCCGAAAAGGGACCATAATTTTGGCAACCACCTGTGTATTCAGAAAGCACAAAGCCCAAGCCTGAGCCTTCACCTCCTAACCAAACGCCAAGCTTCAAAGCCTTAACCTCGAAGCCGCAGCCACAAAGCCCAAAAGTGACATTCCACCACGGAGCCCCTCATTGGATCTTCTAGAACCCAGCATGGAATCCTTTGTCGTGGTACCTTAAAGAGCCCTTCTGAAATACAACCCTTTATGGAGCGCTTTGTGTTGCCGTTTATAGACCCTCTCTGGTGATACCTTTCGCAGAACCCTTCTTAAGAGCCTTGTGGTGGTACCTTTAGCAGAACCTTTTCAAGAACCTCTGAAAAAACCTTTACGGTCCTGTAATCGAACCGTGTACCGAACTCATTCTTACCGTTGGTTAGTAGGGAATGGAGGAATGGGGTACAATTATACCTACTAGTACTACCATTCTTCCATTCCCTACTAACCAACGGTAAGCTTTGAGGCAGCATGAAGGTGAAGCCTCTGCCAGGTGAACGGCTGGGCTTTGGACTCGGCGGCGGCGAAGCTGAAGCGTGACCGAGAGGCGCCAGAACTCGCCTGCCTCGTCCGAGGGTGAGCGCAGAGGTCCCTAAGACCTTAAATTCCTAAAACCCGAAGGCCCTACATAGGATCTCTCCAGTCCTGACTTGGGATATGTTAGGTGATTCGTGGCACGTGCGCCTTACGCCTCAACGAGTAAGCTGCGCAGCCAAAAGCCCTCCGAAAGAGACCCAGTAGGGTCCAGGGTTCAGGGTTCAGGGTCTGGGTCCTACAAAACCTAGTCCCTGGACGCCTTTGCGTTCGTGATATCGCGAGTGCAGCGTGGAAAGAGACAGCTGTCCTGGCGTTACGTTGCAAGGCAGTCGCAAGACGGTAAGTTAATGGTTTAGTGTTCAGAGTGTTGTTACTCGCTGAGTGTGGAACACAGGGAGTTCTGGATCGTCAGTGGCTGAGTTGCCATAAGTCTATGGGTTCAAGTGCCTATTAGTCATGTACTGCTTCAAGTTACTGACTCATAGCATGACTCCAAGTGACTCCAAACATCTAACTTTAACTACTCTGCCCTTTGGGCACTTTTGGTCCTGACTTCTGGCGTGTCTTACTTTAGCTGTAACTGTAACTGTGGCTTGTGTTCGGGGACCTTAAATGCCCTAATTAAAAGCCCTAAACCCTTTGCGATATGGGAGCTTCCGAAAACAGGGGATACCTTATTTTTGGGGTCCTTATACCAAGGATCCTACTATGTAGGGTGCTATATTAGGGCCCTATTTTAGGAAACTCCCATATCATGCAGGGTTTAGGATTTATCGGCTCCATAGCCCCCGCCTCCTCAAGCCTCTACTTTGAGGTTCATGGGTAGTTAAAGGTAGGGGTATAAGTAGGGTAGCTATACTTATAACCCATATTATGGGACTTATAACCCTACTTATAACTACCCCTGAACCTCCATTGACCCTGACTCCTGCTCGCTCCACGCACTTCAGGTGGTCTTGGCAGCGGTGCGACAGAGCCACTGAGCTTTACAGTCCAGTCAGGCTGAGTTCATCACACAATCTCGTGGTAGGTCTTGATATACCAATACAATGACACAAAGGATATGGGAGTTTCCGACAATAGGGGACCCTAATATAGCACCCTAAATAGTAGGATCCGTATTATAAGGACCCCAAAATAAGGTGCCCCTATATAATTTTCGGAAACTCACATATACCAATACAACAATACAAGGATATAGTTGTGTATCAATACCAGGTTTCAAGGTAGAGGCAATGGCATTTTTTGATGCAAAACCGGCAGCGCGCATAGAAGCGGTGTGAGGGGAGCTGCACTCCTGTGCTGCGGGGCCGGGCTTTGCGTTTCATGTCCGGGTTTGGGGCTCGGGGCTTTGGCCACACCACGGGAGCGTCACTGATTGCCTCAGAGATCAAGGGTTTTAGGGTTTGTACTTCTTTGCAGGGCTGTGTCAGTCAGGACCTCCATGAACTTGGATGCTGTGATGAGGAGCTTGGTTTCGGAACGGATCTATAGCATGCCCGAAAGAACATTCCAGCGACCACTGCGACAGACAAGCCTTTCCGAAAGCACGATTCCTATGTTTCCGGTGCACTGACAGTACTAGAACCCCATTTCGAACCCTGTGATTGTGCAACAAATTTCGCAAGGTTTCTTTGCCTCATAGGGCTCAGTAATTTGGCAACGGAGCCCAAAGCCAAGCTTCGGTTCCACACATATCTTAGCGGTCTGAGCGTTTCGGGCAGTTTAAGTTGAGGAAGTTTGGGGTTTAGGGTTTTAATATCTGACGATGGCTCACCTCGTCAACCTATGAATGCACGCGGTAAAAGAATGCGATGGGCACTAGAACCCCGACCCTAAACTCTAAACCCCAAGACGAGTATGATCCTTTTAAGAGCCTTCTTGTGGGTTGTCAGGGTCATAGTAGGAGTAGGAGTAGGAGAAGGGACTCCATATTGAAAATGGCCCAAGGCGGGCTAGCTTTGGAGTTTGCCCATCGGCGCCGGAAAAGCGACTTGGGCGTTGTCCTCGCTGCGTTGGAGGCGACTGGGAGGGCCCAGAGACTCCAATATCCCTTAATTTTGGAATATTCCTTAAATCATATTAAGGATCCTACTATAATTTAAGGTATATTCCTTAAATCATATTAGGGATCCTACTATAGTTTAAGGTATATTCCTTAATCAAGGGATATTGGAGTCTCTGGGAA
The DNA here is from genome assembly GCA_905221615.1 of Symbiodinium sp. CCMP2592. Lineage (NCBI taxonomy): Eukaryota > Dinophyceae > Suessiales > Symbiodiniaceae > Symbiodinium > Symbiodinium sp. CCMP2592. The sequence goes on from CAJNDT010004558.1 coordinate 148,983, forward strand.
TTTTTCCCTTTCCGAGGGGCCTGGGGAGTTGGGCGCAACGTACGGTTAAGGGCTTTTCCGGAAAGAGGGGGGCCCGAATATAGTACGCTAGATCGTGAGTGCTGAAATAGTCGGATCCTCATTATAAGGACCCCCAAATAAGGTTCCCCTAACTTTCGACAACTCCCATACGTTACTAGAGTTACTAGAGTCGGTTGGGCTTTTGAGGGTAGAGTTTTTTCGCCCGGCGGGGTTTGTGGGAAGTTTCGGGAGGTTTTCGATTCAGGGATTTAGATAGTCTTGTGACAGCGGACTTCCCCCAGGGTTTGTGCATGAAGTCATTAAGTTAGAGTTTCCGTTGCATTCATGCTCTTGGGAAGTGCACGGGGCTCCGCTGGCTGCCCTTTCAGAGAGTGTGTTCTTGCAGCTGAGCTTCGGCTCCCTGCGTTGTAGCATCCGATGCTTGCATTCCAAGTCTTGTATCGAGTACTTGGAGGGTCGGGGGACTTAGTAAGTAGGTAGTAAGTAGACTTATAAATACCCTAAAAGGAACCCTAACTGGGGTTCTGGTACTTATAAGTCCTTAAAATAAGTACTTACTAAGTCCCCCGACCCTCCAAGTACGGCGTGATCTCGCGGGGATGCTCCATTGGTTTGCTTGTCCGTCGGATGTGCACTGGCTCGATCGGTGGCCAATCCGTGGGTCAAGTACTTATCAAGTGCGAGCCCCAAATCCTAAACCTTAGAAGCCTTAGAACCTACATCATAGACCCCCAACCCTCAACCCTAAACCCTGAACCCCGAAGCCCACATCCTGTAATGTAGGGCCCTAACTATTAGACAATTAGAAGTATTGTTAAGGGAGGGGGGTCCAAGGGGGGTATATAGCCTAGTGATCCCTAATTCTCCCTAGTACTCCCTAAGGTTCCCTTACAGTCCCCTAAGGATTCCTTATACCCTCCCCCCTGGAACCACCCTCCCTTAAGGATCCTATAAAAGTAAGAGGCACAAATATCCCGAACCCGGAGCCCGGTACTTGGAGGAGAACGGCTCGGCGCTCGAGTTCGCAGCGCCGGAGCTGAGAAATAACCCGGAGGTTCGGGTTTAGGGTTTAGGGTTTAGAGTTTATAGAAATTGTTAAGGGTTTGGGTCCCAAAAACGTTTTGACCGAAAGTTTTGAGCGAAACGTTTTGAACGAAAGCTTTTTTTCTTTTTGCGAACCGTGTTTTCAAATTTGCTGGGGGGCTAGGGCTCTGGGGCTGGGGCTGGGCCTGGCGCTGGAAGGGCTGGGGCTCAGAGGCTTGCGGGGTTTTGACGTTTTGGCAGGGCGGCTTGTGGGACTTGGGCGGGGTTCTGAGCGGGGCTGGGACTGGTGGGTGGGGGGTGGGCCGGGCTGGTTGGGGTGGGGCTGGGACTGGTTTGGGGCGGGACTGGTTGGGGGTTGGGCGGGGATCGGGTGGGCTGCAACAAAGCCAAGGAGGCCTGATTTGGAACTGTTTTGAAGGCTGGGGTTGGCGGCTACAACCCTGGTTTTGGAATTGACTTGGCTGGGGCTGGGGGGTGGGACGGGCTGGGGGTGGCTGGGCTGAAGGCTTGGGTGGGTGCGGGAAGGTTTTAAAGACATTGGTTTAAGGGCTTAATAATACTTTAATAAGCTTCGAATAAGCCTTGAACAAAGCTGCAAAAAGGCTTCAACATGGCTTTTTTAAGGGCTTCATAACGCCTAAATAAGGGCTTAATATGGCCTTGATAAGCTTCTTATATGGCCTTAATAAGCTTCTTATAAGCCTTGATAAAGCTGTAATAGCGCCTTCATAATATGACTTTTTCTTAGGGCATAATATGGCTTGAACCCGACGCGGGTACTGCGTCGAGACGGTTAATTTGGTTCTTAATAAGGGAGCTTAGTAAGGGTTTGATAAAGCTTTAATAAGCTTCTAATAAGCTTTGAATAAAGCTTAAATACAGCCTTTATATGGCATTATTAAGGGCTTAATAAGGTTTTAACAAGATAAGGTTTTAACAAGGGCTTAATATTGCCTTAATAAGCCTCTTATAAGCCTTAATAATGTTGTAATAAGGCCTTAATTTTGGGTTTAAAAAGGCTTGAATAAGGGCTTCATACGGCCTTAATAGGGGCTTAATATGACTTTAATAAGGGCTTAATATGGCCTTAATAAGGGCTTAAAAGGATTTGTTTAAGGGCTTAATGTGGCTTCAGTAAGGGTTGAATATGGCTTTAATGGAAGCTGAATATGGACTTAATAAAAGCTCAAATGCAGAAAGAACTGGAACTTGCAGGTTGGGCTGGCGCTGGGCTGGGCTGGGCTGCTTGGGCTGCTGGGGCTGGGCTGGGCTGGGCATGGTCGGGCTGCTGGGGCTGGCTGGGTCGCGCTGGGCTGGGTGGGGCCCAGAGCTGGGAGCTGGGTTGGGTTGCCTGGGTTGAAGGTTGCAGAGAAATTAGTTTATCAAGAAGCTTGTTCCGTTTTTGAGCTCCAGCTCAATGTTGGCCGGGCCGTACCGGCGGTAACAAGTTTGTAGAGAAATTGGTTTATCAAGAAGCTTGTTCAATCTTTAACCTGTGCGATGGGCCGTAGCGGTGGTTACAACCAAGGACAAGCAATTTCTATTTATCAGTTTCTTGAGGGTTTAGGGTTTAGGGTTCTGGATTCCGTGGGTTAGGGGCTTAGGGTTCGGGGATTGAGGGCCACTTCTGCAGTCATGTGCTCACTGCTTCCGGTTGGCATCAAGCAAAAGCCTTCAACCCCGGCAAAACTAACATGCTAAACTTTACATTATTGAACACCCCCGCTGAACACCAAGCCCTTGAACTGCTACACCTCAATGCTAAACTCCAAGCCCCCCTTGAACCCTAGGCATTCCATCTTCGGCCCTTAGCCAAACCCGTAACCCTCACGATTTCGGCTAGCGGCTTGTCGGGCAGTTCTTCAATCCGCGACCAAAGTCCTGCCCTAAGCCAGACATCTTAAGCCTGCAAGCTTAGCATAGGAGTCTCAATACCTGGAAATATCTGTCCTCATAGTACCACTCTTCCTAGGTAAGTATTATGAATCACTAGCCACCTCGGACCCATACAGCAGATTTGAGGAACACAGCTCAGCAGAAGTTTTGCAGATTCTTTGGCTTCTCCTATCAGGGAATAGACTCTATAGGCCCTGAAGCATGGATGGTGAGAACCACCACAAACCCAATGGTCCGTTCCGCCTCATAGTGCCTTCATGAAGGACTTGTTTAAGCTTTGCGCCTGATAAACCGTTGTTGGAACCCGATAAGACTTTGTACAACCTAGAAGGGGAAATCGGGCGAGCCTCCCCAAACCAAAACGGAAATATCGAGAAAACCAGTCCCTAGCCCTAAACCCTAAGTTGGGCCCGTCTTTGATTATCACTGCTGGAGAGACCGCGCCCTGCAGGTGGTCTTGGCGGCGGTGCGTCAGGAGCCGACGTGAAACCCCAAGCCCTGTTGAGCGCTTCGGTGCCGTCGGTTTTAAAGGCCGATTCGGACATTTAGGGTATTTTGTATTTTCGATTGGGGTTGGGATCTCAAATCGGGGCTAAGGGTTTAGCTGTTGTGGCAGAAGGGTTTTCGGGCGAACTCAGAGCGCTCAGCCCTTGTTTGGCTTGAGCCTGGTTATCCTTCCGCTACTTCTATTTTGGTTCAGGGCTCCTTTCAATCGCCCTTCACAAGGGCGCACCTTTGCCTTAATACTTATCTACTCCAAACCGGAATCTAGCCATAAACCCCTCAACAATACTGAATGTAGCTTCTGAACCCGGGACGCGAATAAACCCCACGCCACCAAAACAGCCAACCCCCCTAAACCCAAAAAACCCAAACCTTAAATTCAAACGCCCAAACACCCGTATCCCGCAAGGATGGCACATGTTTCCGATTCGCCTCCCCAGAACTCTGCGGGAACAGGTCCTTCGTCCTTCAGGCACGTTGAGGGCTAGGGCTCAGGTTCTTCAGCACTTCAAAAATTAAGCCCTACAGTCCCTTGCTTAAGGGTTCCTTCTCAACTGCAGTTCTTTTGCTGGGGGTCCTTATGCTCCTGAACCCTAAAAAGCCCCCTAAGCTCTAAACCCCTACCTAAATCCTTAACCCTACGCTCCCACGCCCTAAACCCTATAAACCCCCTTTAAAACCCACACCCTAAACCCTTGGAAGCCAGCCTCAATAGCACCGACCGTCAAAGCACACAGCACCAGAGACCTCGTCAGGCATGTCCGAGTTGCGAGAGCGTAAACCCTAAACTCCCACATAAGATCCGTATGCCTCATGGGGACCCTTTCAGGAACTTTACGAATCCTCAGAGCATCCCTTAAGGAGCCCTCTACAAGAAAAACTCCCTCGCGGGAGCCCCGGAGGTTATCCAGGACCTTAACATAGCTATTATATGTTCATTATGGGGTCCCCTTTTTGAGGGTCCCTCCTTTTCCCCTAAGCCCCAAACCCTAAACCCGAAAGATCCCTTTAAAGGAACCTTAAGAGCCCTAAACTAAGGGTCCCTCCTTTTCCGCTTCGACCGGAGGCTATCCAGGCGATATAGCTTAAATCATAATATGAGGCCCTATATAATTTAAGCCATATTCCTTAATTAAGGGGTGTTGGGCTCTCTGGGCCTTTAGAAGGAACCCTCTCTTGGGAGCCCCGGAGGCGATCCAGGCGACGAAGGCCTGGTGGCTTCTGAAATTTGCCTCCCCGAAGCTCCTTGCGGATGAAGCTGGGCTGCTAAGGAGCCCTTTTTCAAAGGGGAAAAAAGATGGGGACGCCTACCCCAAAATGGGCTATATAATTAATGGGTATATATATATTAGCTATATTAAGGGTATATACCCAGGGGTCCTTCTAAACCCTCCTTTTACCCTTGGACTTTTGGGCTGCTAAGCTTACCGTTGGTTAGTAGGGAATGAAGGAATGGGGTACAATTATAACTACTGTTACTACCATTCTTCCATTCCCTACTAACCAACGGTAAGTAAAGGAGCCCTCTTGGGTTTCGACTTCGTTTAGGGGCTTTAGGGTGTCGGCTGATTTTTGGGGAGTTTGGCTTTGGGGTTTAGGGCGTAGGCTTAGTTCAGGGGTTTAGGCTTAGTTTAGGGGTTTAGGGTTTCGATTTAGGTTACCATGAGGGGGATCTTTACACTTTTGGGGATATTGCAATTTCCTAGAGAACTGAAAGTCTACATTTCCTGGAGCTAATGAATTCAGCAACTAAGGAAAGCTTTGTGGAGGAATGCTGGGCCTGCGCCGGGTGGGGGCTTGTGAAAAGAGAGTTTTCAGTTTCTTTTTGTGTTTCAGGTGTTTGGGGTTTGTGTGCGTAAGGGTTCGAGGGTTTTTGAGTGTTTTCGGGTTTCAGAGATCACGGTTTGAGGTTTTCGGGGTTCGGGGGGGTTTCAAGGTGCAGCGCTTATGTTAGGGGATTAGGCTTCATGGGGTTTATTGCTGCCAGCTGTGGTGGAAGAGCGCTAGCAATGCTGGAGCCCTTGACCAGTTGAGAAACGATCCCGAAAAGACTTAGAAACAAGGGAAGTTCTGCTGCAACTTCGAGACGCATCAGTATACTGACCGTCTTCAGGGTGATGGTAATAGTACGAAGTCGGGTCACCACAGGATGAGCTTCCGAATCACTTTGACATCGGCAGTCCCAGGACCCTCAGCCTCCAACCAGCAATCCTAGATCCTTTGACATATTAAACCTCGAGACCCGTATACAAGCTTAGAGCATCAATATTGACCGTTGGGCGGAGCACCCGAAATCCTAATTTTAAACCCCAAACCCGAAATTCCCAAGCCCTAAACCCAAAAATCCTTGAATCACACCAAAAAAATCCCAGCCCTACACCTTAAAAGAAGGTTCGGCTTGGTCTTCACCTTCTACGAGAACTATGCCTGCTCTGCGATGATGCGAAAGCTCTTCAAGACCACAGGGGCCTCCGTCCCCGGAGGCGCCTCATGGTTGTCGCTGCTTTCATGGGGCCTTAGAAGGGTTTCAATCTTGTTTAAAAGCCTTCTAGGTATGCATAGGGTTATGCACAGTTTCTCGGGGGCTGAAAGCTAGCTATATGACTCTGGTTTCAACCAAAGGTATTTGCATTGCCAGCCCTAGAGGGCGTGAGGTTTTGCTTATGGTAGCGAGATGGGGGGTGCACAGGCCATCGTACTGCACGCATTGACGGTGTGATGTAAGCTTGCAATAGTTTTCGGTTCGCAGCACAGAGCGTTATACAATCGCCAATTTGGTATCATCTTGCTGTCGACAAGTAGCCTGAGTTCCTATAGATGCCCAGGGTCCACATGTGTTTCTAAAATTTGCGTCGGAAGCCCATTCCGAGCCGCGATCCTAAAGCTCATATAACAAGTGAAACACATACATGTTAGTGTATACATATATATGTACATATGTATATATATATATATGTACATATATATATATATATATGTACATATATATATATATATATATATATATAGTAACATGTATGAACGTACACGAACCCAACCTAAAGCACTGAACTCCGGAAAGAGACTTGAAGCCTAAAGTCCTGAGCCCCGGACGAAGATCTTGAGCCCTAGACCTTTTAGGGTTTACGGTTAGGGGTTCAGGGTTTAGGGTTCGGTTTAGGGTTTAGGGTTTAGGGTTCGGTTTAGGGTTTAGGGTTTAGGGTCTAGGGTTCGGTTTAGGGTTTAGGGTTTGGGATTCGGTTTAGGGTTTAGGGCTAAGGGTCTTTCTGCAGACCCACCCGGGTTTCGGTTTCCAGGCCCCGCCTATGCTGGAGTCATGGAGATGCTGAACGGAGCCGAACATGGGAGCGCTTGGCCTTGTAGTCCCCACATATCTATATGACAGTATGCGCCCAAACCCGATTCTGCTTGCGAATGCCCTTCTGTCAAGCCCTTGAAGGGGTTTTGGGTTCAAGGCTCACAGTTTGAATTTTGGGGGGTTGGGTCCCAGGTTCTGGATTCTATGCCTCATCACTTGAATCCACAGATTCTGCAGCAAATCCTGCATGATCCACAATGGATCGATCTATCCCTCGTATAATGAAGAAGTTACGCCTGCTTACCATCAATCTGTAGGATCGGGTCAGGTTCAAGAAGTTCCTGCAAACTCGACATTTCAATTCAGCTGCAGTAAGTGGACTCCATATGTGGTCTTGGCGTACGGTTGAGGGCTCTTGCCGCGCACATGCACAGAAATTCACAGCGCAGCTGAGCTTCCTGGTGTGAGCGGAATTGCTGTCTGCTGGGAGCAGCTTAGATTCGGACGCAAGCACAGTGTCATAAATACCACCACCATCCAGGCACTGCCACCGTCTGGTTCGGAGATGAGCTGGTCTTCGGGAACACCGCAGACGATGGCAACTGGATCCATCCGAGTGGCGACTGTGGCCGGGACCAGGGCCCCGGAACTCCCCAATCCACAGCCAAAGCCAAAACAATGTCAAAGTCTCGGGTTTAAAGCCTGCAATGCGTTCAAGCGTAGCCGCAAAACACACCGAAGCGCGAGCAACACCTCAACTTCCCGTGTCAAGAACACCCCAGACCCTATCCCCCAAACCCTGGACCCCTAAACCCTACGATGCACTTGGACTAACCCGGTCCCTATCACCAATTTATGTCATCCTATACCCTCGTAGTGTATTTACTTTATCAGCAATCATTTCTTATTCCTGTGCCCCACAAGTGATCTGCGATTTCATGATTCTCAAGGTCTTACCAGTTCTACATTTGCTTTACTTCTGTAAGACCTTGGGAGGGACGAAGTCACCGCAGAGCACAGTCACTTTAAGTGTTGGATAATCCTTTCGTTGCTTCCTATCATCATGACTCTCCCTTTAGTGTAGTCTCACCCTTCAGACTCCGAACCGCATGCCTCGCCTGGATTGTCTGAGTGCCGAAACCCTACATCACTAACCCGATTAACCCTACAGCCGAAACCCTTCACTACCCTTGCAGGAGTGTGCTGACGTACTCCTAAAAGGAATGCTGAAAGGAATCCCAAAATGGTCCCATTGCAGGACAACGTCCCAGTGCCCATCGGAGACTGCGATGCGAAATGGAGGTCTCCCGTGGAATCGCGAAGTGCTCGACAAGAGCCAGACCCCGGAGAAAGCTACAAGTGCCTCTTGCCTGGCGAGTCCATGTTATAGTTTTTTCTGCATTTTTGCATGGGGGGTTAACGGATTTGATACAGCTTGAATTGGTGTTTCTTCGAGTTGTTGTCAGATTTTGTCGGCTTCTTACAAGTTCTTTCATATGAGGTTTTGGTCTTGTTACTTGTTGTTGACCGTTGTTGATTTCGGCGGTTCCAGGGCAGGTATCAGAAACGTCGCAGTCAATCGGCGCACCTCCAGCAAAGACATTCCACATCATCAGAAGGACTCGACTGCTGTGTCAACCGACACATTGACTGTGCCACGGACGCCGCGAGACGTTGCGCAGGATGAGATAAGAGATAACGGATGGACATATGCAGAAGAAAGCTGCCTCTGACGTAGAATCTTCATGCCCGAAACCCTAAGCCCTGAGCGATGGGTTCGAACAGCTCGGGCACTGGCGGATATGTGGTGTGGATCTACCAAACGCAGACAGATGGGTTGAAGGGGGTTGAAACGGCTTTAGGGCATAAGATGGGTTGAAATGGAAGCTACCACACAGGCGGGATTGGTTTCCCAGATATGGCGGCTGAAGTTTTTAACCGGCAGGCTGGTGTTGCCACTGGATCCGAGAGGTGCTGAAGCACCATGAGAGCGGTGCCATCATCTGCTGCGCCGTTTCGAACATCTATGAAAAGGTTTCTTGGACTGTGAGGGGTTACGGTTACGGATCAAGGTTCCAGGGCCGTGGAACCTGAGCCCCCAAGCCCCAGAATCCTAAACCCAGAGGGTCCAATCTACTCCGAGGGAGTCGGGCTTTGGAGTTGTGGAGTATCATGGCCTGAAAGCACACAGGGCATCTTACAGGGCATCTTACAACAATCTGAGCATATTTCCTAACTTGGGCTTTCTCGGTCCAGCTGAGGGCCCTCGTACTAAACGTATACTGTAACCTTGCACCCCAAACCGTAAGCTCAACTGGTCATTTTGGGTTTTTAAGCTGCATAAGACCCGATCTACCAAGACCCGATTACGGCTTTATTAGCACCGTGTTCAATCACCTGGGGGTCTTGGCAACCTCTTTACAAACTACTAAAGACCCTCGACACAAATCAAGGCTCATTAAGACCCATGAAAAACATCTTCAGCCGAGGGTTGGGTGGAACTGTACAGCGCCGGCTCTTCCGAGCTCTCGGATGTGGACGCTACGGCTCTCGACCTACCAAAGTGTCTCGCAACGCCATGAAAGTGTTCTGAGCTTTAGGTTCTGCAGGCTGGTTGGTGTAGGGCCTTTTTGGAAAATGAAAAGCCGCCTCTGCTGCCAAGGGAAGTCTTCCGGAACGGCCAGCCCAAGGGTTGGGGAGAAGGGACGATAAGGATCTCCAACAAGCTCAGCTTCCATCGGAAAGCGCCCATCCACTCGGACACAAGGAAGCCATTGGGGGTGGGCTGTCGATGGGAGCGACAAGTTTTAGATAACCTCGGCTTTCCTGTCTACGCCTTCTTCATGCCCTAATTCACGCCTTTGGCGTGGGTCATTCTTGCTGTACCCGGATCGTTGAAGACGATCCCCCGGAACCTAGAACCCCTCAAGTCCCCTAAGCCAGAACCCCACAGCCCGAAGCTCCCCGAAGTCAGAAGCTCTCTGATCCCTGCGGCTCTGCAGCCACGTGCTGTTTGACTGCAAATGCGCAAAAGAGGGAGAAAGAAGCCAATGCTTCAGGGCTTCGCGAGATACCAGCCGCAACCTGCCTAAATTCGGCAAACCCGTCTCGAACCCCGAACCAGAAGGTTGGTGCGACCTTATCTCATGTGAGTGTTTTTTGAAAGCAGGGGCAGCTCTGGCCCTTTGTGTAGACTGCGGTGTGTGTGTGTGTGTGTGTGTGTATAGCGTTCAAGAACCTGATGTACGTGAAGGCAGGTGTCTGTGCCTATCAAGCGGCGCTGCGCGAGTGAGTCACATCGCATCTGCTTCTTTCACCTCGGTGGATGAAATCGCGCTGCACACCCGTCAACAACAAACCCAGCTCTCTCTCTGTGGACTTCGCCTGCGCAACGTGGTTCACGCAGGACCTAAAGTTACGCGGGCAGCCGCTGCACAGCCGAAGTGCCACGGGGCAGCCTTTCGGTCGCGACCGACGCACCGAGACAGAGCTGCACGTACTCCAGCGAACATACAGACGCACACGCGCGCGCATACACACGTGCAGTTGCACACAGGGTTTTGCGCATAATGAGGGGCGATGGGAGCATGTTCAGCCCGACAGTTTCGCTTCACTTGCCTGAGTTATGTACGTGCTGTACCATCCCGTGGACACGTCTTCGTGATCCCTCGTCTATGTCTGGTATGGTTCTTCACTGTTTGAGGATGTAGGCTGGCATACTGTTGAGAAATCTGAAGCGGGCTTGTACTTGCCGGAACATCGGTGACAGGTAATGGGCATTTTATTTGGAAATCCCCAGTTCAAGGCCTAGGTCTTGTATTTGGGTGGAGAGTTGTTTCTGCTTCTTGGGATTTCAACATTCTTGCTTCGGGGCCCTTGATGTGGAAATCCTGAAGAAACTTTTGGCGACGAGAAGCAAGATTTAGAGTAGCTTCTGGCTTGTTCAGAAAGGGATTTGTGAAGATCTCTTTGGCATGTTCAGGTTTTGAATCAGGGATTCGTGAGTCTGCCGTAGACGAATCGGAGTGTTCGGTGAGACGCTTTCGTTGAAGGGATCTTCTTGGGCTGGTCATCTAGGTTCTTGAATAGTTCATTAGGCTAGGGTTGTGCGCGGTATGTTACAGTATAGTTAGATTCAGGAACCCTGACGAATAGCACATGCAATCATTGTGGAACCAAAATCAGGTTTAGGATCCAAGATTAGGGCATAGAGGTGTTTGTAAGCACGTTTTTAAGGGCTTCTTAGAAATTAGAATAAGGGTCCTGCTATTATGATGGTTGTTGTTGCTGCTGCTCAAGTTTATCGCTGTTATGGTTACTGCCAGTTGCTGCTATATACTGCTAGTGCCAGTAGTATTAGTAATATTAGTATCACGATTTTCAAACTTGATTTGGGTCGTTGATTTAAACTTATGCGGCTTAGAATGAGGCACCTCAGGCTCCAGGTGTAGTTAGTGGTTTTTGCGAGGGCTTACGCTGAAAGGCTCATGGATCTTCGGGGGTGTGGAGGGATCACGGAGGGGACCTTCATACACCTAGTGGGGACTTGGGTACGAGTTTGACAAGTCTTGTTGAATTAGCTACTTAATAATGAGGTATAGTCCTCTACCCACCCTCTCTCTCACTGCCCTAAGTGGTCCTGAAATTCACGCACTTCTAACCCTAAACCCTAAACCCTAAACTCAGAGCCCCAATCAAGGGCTTGGGGTTTGGCCTCGGGGAGTTTCGCCAAAAAACGAGGGACCCCGCGCACAGAAAGACCCTACAATACATAACTACTAGTATTATTCATATGAATATCATTATTATTGTAATTATGATAATATTAGTGTTATTCGTATTAGTAAACGGTAAATGACCCTCAGCTAAGCGCCCGTTTGTTGCTGTTGATCCCATTGTGGTTCGGGGGCTTTCAAAGGCTCCTGGAGCTTAACGCTTAATTGTTTGGGGTGAAACAGGTTGAAACATTTATTTAAAGGTTTAGTTCGACAAGGGTGTAGAGGAACCACAAAAATCAACCTTGTAGGAACTGTGCAGAGCACATACAGAGCCCTTACAGAATCTTTATAGTGTCCCCTACACACGCTCGGGGGCTTCATGTCTTGAACCGCAGCGACGTCCAAGCCGAGTAGGCGCGGTAGTCCTTAGCTTCGAATTTCTGCCTGGCGGGAAGAAAGAAATGGGCTGCTGCGCAAGCACCGCGACGAACGCCGCTAGTGCTGCAGTGCAACTGCCTTCGAGCCTTGTTTCGCCGCCGGGACTGAATGTTTTAGGGTCGAGAGTTTGAGCGTCCCTCCAAAAAGGCAGCGTAAGATAAGGATCTCATCCGATTATTAGGGTTTCCACGGACCTGCTGCAATTCCTAGATTACATTGGGGCTTGGGGCGCAAGGCCCGTCTAATTTCAGATTCAGGTCGTTTCCCCCTAAACCCTCGGGACCCGTAAGATTCCGGTCCATACAGGAGCCCTATTATAGTATACTACAGAACCCAAAAAGGAATCTATACAAGAACCTTATCCCCAACTCCAAGTAGACCCGCTTGCATTCGGATTTCCTAGAGGCTTGGTCGTAGACCTGAGGATAGAACTGTCAAGAACTGGGGTGCTGCAAGGCTGCCCAGGAAGCTTGCCGTGCTCGCAGACAAGAGAGGGGCACATACAGGAGTCCTACTTTGAATGCCTGGTATCGTAGGTTCTTGAGAAGGATCAAGCCTTGCGCTGTTTTAAGTTGTAAGGGCTCCAAGACCGGCCCACAACAGTTGATGTGCGACGCTCTTCCACTGCCGAGGGGTTGATCCAACCAGTTCGATCCAGGGGCAGTATTGAGAAGCCCTGTCCGGAAGCGGTTTAGGCTCTTTGGGCCTTAACTTACCATAGCACGTTAACACAAGTTATATTCGAATATGATACCATGTCATCTGAGATTATACTATCTTAAATCAGACGAAGGATTCCTGAGCCGGCACCCAGGTATTTCCCCTCCATCGACGACCTCTTGAAGAACAGCAAGGCCTCCTTAGACCCGGCGGCAAGGACGGGAGCTGCCTTAGGGTCTAGGGTTTCAGGGGTTTAGGGTTTAGGGTTTAGGGTTTCGGATTTCGGGTTTAGGGTTTAGGGTTTAGGGAGGGTTTTAGGGTTTAGGGTTTAGGGGTTGGCAGCTTCCGTCCTCATGAAGCCCCTGCCGCCGAAGCCAAGCCAACAGAGAAATCATGTTGGTGAGTTTACGGGCGCTTTGGGTTCCTTGAAGGGCCCCTTAAAGGGGATCTAATTATAGGGGTTCCTTAAAGGGATCTATAGGGTTCCTTAAAGGGATCTATAGGGTTCCTTAGAGGGATCTATAGGGTTCCTTAGAGGGATCTATAGGGTATGCTGACAAGCGTCTGCGGAGCCGTTGGGTGTTTGCTTACACATGGGTGGCGCGGTTGTCAAAATTAGGGTCCCTTTTTTGGGTACCCTAAATAATAGGTGCCGTACTATTATAGGGACCCGAAGAGGGACCCTAATTTTGACAGCCGCCCACATGCCCGGAACGGTCGAAACGGCACTTTGTGCATGACTCGCACACTCCATCAGCCCACGAATGATCTAAGTCCAATCTGCATCCAGTGGATGGGCTCCCTGAGAAGCCGGGATCGGCGGTTCCTCCGCTTTCTGGAAATGCCAGATGATATGCAGTGGTTTGCAGGGCGCTGAGCTGTTGGGTGAGAGGTACGTAGGGAACTCATCTCTTTCGAAAAGAGCGACGACGCTCCGTGACTCAGAGCTACAGTCGTACGTCGGCATCCTGGAACCCCTAAAAGTCTTTGACTTTAAATCCCCGGGCTTTTACCCTGCTCTAATTACACCCTTGCATCCTTCGCCCTGAACCCTGGACTCTGAAACTCCTTAGTGTTTTTTCTGCGCATAAGAAACACTTGGAGCTGGTCAAAATCACAGCTCCGAACCCTGCGTGAAGGATCAGGGGCCCTGGTGGATTGGTTGTGAGTACTGGTAGGTTTGTCATTCGGACAACCCCTTCCTGGGAACCCTTAAAAATGACGTTCAACAAAACCCACGCATGAACTCCGGAAAGCACCACAAAACTCCAAAAACCACAGACAATTCAGAAAGCCAACCATGAACTCCGAAAGCAACCAACAAATTCCGAAGACTCACACACAAATTCAGAAAACCACCAACAAAAGCTTCCGAAAACCCACCTTAGACCTCCGAGCGCCCTTCGCTCTCTTAAACCCTCAAACCCCTAAACCCCTTAAAGCCCTGGCCCTAACACCCTAAAATCCGGAACCCTAAGCCGCGACAAGGACCCCCCAAGGGCCCTTTAATAAAGTCCTTATGGCCCATGATAGTGGGTATCTGGGATATATTAGAGGGTAGTTGGGGGGTCTATAAGCCCTAAACCCCTTAAAGCCCTAAGCCCTAAAACCCTAAGGACAAAAACCCTAAGCCCTAAAACCCTAAAAGACCCTATAGTACCCTATAGACCCCTTTAAAGGGACCCCTAAGCCCCAAAACCCTATAAGACCCTATAGTACCCTTAAAATCCTATAAGACCCTATAGTACCCTTTCGATCACTTTAAAGGCTTAAAATCCTATAAGACCCTATAGATCCCTTTAAAGGAGCCCTTTAAGGGAACCCTTAAGCCCTAACCCAGAGAGCCCAATACCCCTTAATTAAGGAATATGGCTTAAACTATATAGGGCTTCATATTATGATTTAAGCCATATTCCTTAATTAAGGGGTATTGGAGCCTTAAACCCTAGACCCTATAGATCCCTAATAGATCCCTTAAGGAACCCTAGGTATTCCTTAGTTAAGGGGCCCCTTGGGCTCTCTGGGAAGCTCGGATCGGAGGCCCAGCTCCCCCTGCTCGGAATCCTCCGCCTGGACCGCAAAGTGCCCGGTCCGACGCCTCGGCCGGAAAAGCCGCGGCGCGTTTTTCTTTTTTTTTGAGTTTAGGGTATGGTAGGTGTAGTTTTTCTGGTGTTCAAGGTTTAGGGTTAAGGCGGTTAAGGGTATGGTAGGTGATTGCACAAGTCCTGATGCACAAAGGGTATGGTAGGTGTAGTTTTTTTGGAGTTCAGGGTTTAGGGTTAAGTAAAGTGTAGGGTTTAGGATCTAGGGTTTCTGGTGTGGTTCAGGGTTTAGGGTGTTTGGGGTGTTCCCCCAAAGACGGGTTTCGGGGTTTTGAAAAGGTGACTTTCGAAACGGCTTTGTCAGAGTCCTTTAAGTGTTGTACTAAGTTTAAAGGGCGGCTTCGGTGTTCTCTTTGTTGAGGGCTGTTAGTCTAAGAAGTGGTTACAGGAGTTCCACCTGGCTCTTTATGGGGTCTTGAGAGCTTCGTTGAGGTTTTCTTAAATGACATATTGTTTAAAGGTTTAGTGTGGGGGGTTCGGAGCCTAGTTGTGGATTGGAGACTTAAACCCTAACCCTATAATACCTCATAATACGCTAGAGATCCCTTTCAAGCATCCCTCAAAATCCCCCAAAAGATATCCCAAAGGATCCCTTTAAAGGATTCCGAAACGAAAAGCCGCCCAGTGCAGATCCCTTTGAAGTCCCTAAACCCTAAACCCTAAAATGTGGGCTTCGTCCTTGCTATGTAGGAGGGGACAAGCCCTATAATAATGCCCCATAATACCCCAAAATACCCTATAGATCCCCTTGAAGGAACCCTAAGCCCCAAGCCCGAAAATACCCCATATTACCCTATAGATCCCTTTGAAGGATCTTGCGAAAAATCTCCCGAAAGCCCAGTTCCGCAAGTTCCGAAGGATTCCCGGAAGCTTCGATCACCCGGGGAGCTTCGACTATGAGGCGCCTTTGGCCCTTTCTTGGTTGGTGCGTCGAGTTTTCTTTTTTGGTGTGTTGTGGGGTTTAGGGTTTTGGGGGTGTAGGTTTTTTGGGGGTTAGGGTTTTTGGGTGGTGGGTTCAAGGTTTAGGGCCGGTTGGGGTGTTGCGGTTCAGGTCTTGGACTGGTTGGGGTTTTGGGGATGGTCGCGAAGCCCTCGGCCCCATCCCGAAACCCCTTAAAGGGAACTCCAAAAAGTTGGAATATGGATTAATGGTAGGATCCCCTATAATTTACCTTAAAGGGGTTACGATAATGATATTCCAACTTTCTGGCTTCTACTTTAGTTGAATCATGCCCTGAACCCCAGACCCCAAACTCCTCAAACCCAAAACCCTTAAACTCCTAAACTCCTACATCCTGAAACCACTGAGGTCCTAAACCCCTAAACCCGTATACCCTAACCCCAAAAGGAAATCCTTTGCCTTCCTCGGGTATGTTCATGGTTTCAAGATGCTGAAGAGGTTTTTGGTTCAGGACGTTGGGGTTTAGGGTTTCAAGGTCTCAACGGAATTGAAGGAAGTTCTTCGGAAGTGTTGGATCTGGGGTTCAAGTATTGCGGCTAACACAGCAAGTCTGTAGGTTTGTAGCTGTCGAGAGGTTCGGGAGGTTTGGGGGGTTTGGAATTCAGTTAGGGTGAGAAGAGAAGTGAGGAGGGGTTTTGGCCCGGTTATGGTTCAGGCATGTTGCGGACAGGGGATGAGGGAGTATGACATGGCTATTTCTGGACGTACAATAATTTGGGTTGTTTCAGGGTGTTATCTCAGATGTTGTGGTGTAATGAGGGTTCAGGTCGTCGGGTGCAGTATGAGAATTGCAGTTTCAGGTCTTGACTTGCTTGAACGTTGGAGGACTTCAGCTGGTGTTGAGGGCTCGAGAGTCCTTTGGGTCCGAGGTTTGGGATGCAAGACTAAGCTTTGCGGTTGGAGCTAGTGGTGGGCATCTCTGCAGTGCTTTTCTGCGGAATCTGGATGGTTCAGAATTCTATGGCCGCGTTTGGTGGTTTACTGTGCACAAATAAGATGCAAAGCTTATTTTTTGTGGTAGGGGGTTGAAGTTTTAGCCCAGTGAAACCTTTCAGATGCATTGCTCGATCAAAAAAGCCCAAAACCCGCAACCCCGAGGCCCTCAACCCACCACCCAAGACCCTCAGCCCATACTTCCATAAGCCAACTCCTGTCCCGAGCCGAAATTCTACAGCACCTCAAAGAGATTCCCTGCAAACCCCTACACCCTCATAATGAAGCCATATACTAAGGCCGTAAGCCCTAGACCCATGCAGATCCCCACAAGCCCCAAACCCTAAACTGAAAACCCTAAGTTCTAAGCCCCCTAAACCCCCAACAAACCCCAATCAGACACCAATCCCTAGGCCCCCCAAGCCCAACTCAGACCCTGAAGCCTAAGCCCCTTCGAGCCCTGAAATTCAGCAGCAGGTATCCCTACGCCCCCTAAAGCCTAAACCGCCTCGAGCCCTGAAATTCAGTAAACCCTAAACCCTCTTAAACCCCTAAGCCCTATTCAGGTGAAGCATCGCGTCGTGGCCGGGCTCACGCCTGAGCTTTGCCAGTCAGGAGAGCCTCTGAAGGGAGACCTGGAGGCCCGTGGCCCATCGTTCCTTGTGGGAGGTCTTCTTGGGTTTTGTGCTTTCGAGGGGTGTGGGGATGCTTGGGGGTTTACGGTTTTGGGTATTGTTCGCTGCGGTACTTGGGCCTGAATGATTACCGGTACTTTTTTGGTGGCTCCTTGTTAGAATTAATAGTATAATGGACCCCAAAACTCTATTTCATTATAAAGGCCCCCACAGTACGTTCAGGGTGTGCGTGTTTGGACGAGGACTGTTGCTTGCCAGAAATGGGTGTGTCGGTTCGGGATTTCGAATTTAGGTTTAATGTTGGTGCTGGGAGGTTTTAGGGTGGTCGGGTCTTGTGTGTTGGTTGGCTGAGGGGTTGTCAAGTTCAGGGTTTAGTGGTTCAGAGCTGCAGAGTTTCGGGTTTTTGGAAGGGTTTCAGGCTTAGCCCCAAGTGTCCAAAGGACCCAATAATTGGGAATTCGGTTTTAGGATAGTAGTAATGTAGGCTAGGATGTTGGGCAGTATACGATTATTGGGTACTTGGACCCTTGGGGTAGGGCTTTACAGGATTCAAAGCAAAGGTTGGTCTCTACGTCACCCTTCTCCAGCTGTGCGCCATCTTATCGTTTTCTGCTCGTCGTCTTGGCAGGGCTTTACCCGGCTCCGTGCACAGGCCTCCAGTGAGGTCTTATGCTTTCGGTGACGCCTAGTCGGGTTGACCCTGAGCCCTAAACAAACTTAAATAGCAAGCCCTAAACCCTGCTGTTGGGCCAGGGTTCATAGGTTGGGGACTATGGGTATTGGGCTTGGAGGATGTAGGTGCAGGACTGGAAGGATCGATGTCGATGTTATCCCTTAATCAGGGATGAACCAAATCAGTTTTCTCAAGCCCTTCCAGAGTGGGGGTGAAATGATATAGGGGCTTCAACAATTACCAATGCTATTTTGCGGGTTTCCTTATTACAGTTATAGTAGAATGGGCCCCGACACGCTATTCTAATTATGAAGGCCCCTTTATTAATCAGGGGTCTAAATTATGTTTTACCTGAAGCTTGGACAGCTTGCAGAGTCCTTTGGCCTTGCATTAGAGGCCCAGGGGACTTAGTAAGTCGGTTTTAAGTAGGGTTACTATAATTGGGGTAACGCCATTTAGGGTACTTATAACCCTACTTAAAACCTACTGGATGAGTCCCCTGGGCCTCTGAGTGCGCTGCTTAGTTACACAGTCCGCCTTGTGAACTGTCATTAAACATTACAAGGTTATGAGCCTAGTTTAGAGAAGAAGACAGTATGATATACATAAGATACCCGCCTTGTTGAAACATGAGCGGATGGCTTGGACAAGAATCCAGCTTAGTCATAGACCCACAGAAAACCCTTGAACATGTGTTGTTTCTCAGGCCGCCTTCCGCAAGGGAATCACCGATCTCCATGCGAAGGGCGCCTGCGTCATCACCGGGGATGCTTGGTCCGAGGATTAGGTCGTTTTTAGGAGGCTCAGAGGTGTTGGGGTTCAGGCAAAGGGTTTTGACTAGCCGTTGGTCTGTGTTGGGCTTGGAGTAGCTATACGTTGCAAAGTATTCGTGGTTTGGGTTTCGGGCCCAGGTTCTCGAGTTTGGAGTGTTAGCGGCTTAGGGTTTAGGGTTTTACTTCCTGGGGGTTTTGGGGCGTGTAGGATTTGCTCCTCAGTGCTGTGCTGTAGGTAGGGCCTGGTCACGCGCTCCCAAGGGCCAATGGATAGTGGGGCCCCATTACAGAAGCACATAGGCTTCTCTCTTGGGATCATAACATCGCCACAGCCAGGGTCCTTATGGAGGAATCATGCTCTGCCGGTTTTCGTAATTAATACTAATATTGACAGCAGCTTCCGTCAAATCTCGAAGCCCCGTGAAGAATACAGTTATACTTGTGGCCCAGCGCTCGAAACACCATTCCCGAAGCGTCAACGGGAAGCCATCGTCCAGAACGGGCTAAACCGGCTACGCCCTTAGCACTTGCAAGCCACGTCCAGGACACTGGCTTCATGATGTGGTATCAGTCACTGGCACGCCAGAGCACCAAGCTGCCGGTGACTTGATTCTTTTAATTCCCGAACACACTTGGGCCCTGAAACTAAGACTTTTCTTCCTGTTGGGCTCAGGGGGGTATCTTCTGGGGCGGTCCTTGCCAGAAAGGGGGGTTCTTCATACGTCGTGTTTGGATCCACCAAAACACCCTAAACCCCAAACCCTTAGGCCCCAAACCCGAAACCATCAAAACGGAGACCCAGGTGATCCTCTCCTCCTTGGCCAGTCTGCCCACCATCACCTGCTCCTATAGCATGTCGGCTGGAGTTTTAGGAGGCATTTCGGGCTTAGGGTCTATAGGGTTTATACTGTTTTTTGTATCCGAAGGGTTGGGCACAGGGCCTCTATAGCTTCAGCTTCGGCCAGGTTGGAGTTTCCGAAAACAGGGGTGCCTTATTTGGGGTTCTTACAACAAGGATCCTACTATTCAGGGTGCTATACTAGGGTCCCTGGGCTTTGGAGTACCATACGTCAATACTTTTTCCCTCCAAGGAACCCTTATGAAACACAAGTTCATACTTTTTTCTCCTTGGTTACTTAAAGGCCCAGGTCCCCAAAATTCGGAAAACTCCCAGGTAAGGAGGAGCAGGTGGCCATCTTCACCACCAGCGTCAAGACTTTGGAGATGATGGACGGCCTCCTCAGAGAGGAACCTTTTTTGGCGGAGTTAGGTGACCTTTTTAGTTAGGGTTCAGGGTACTATAAGGGGGGGGGTCCTTTAAGGGATTCTAGACGGGTACTATGAAGGGTACTGTAATTAAAAGGGTTCAGAGGCAACCTTTGGCCGTTTTGGGGTTGATGTACTCCTACCATCTTTGAAAAAGGTTAACCTTTTTTTGGGCAAGCAGCCCCTGAGGAATGTGGCGTGAGCATCCATGACACGCGAACCTCGGTGAGAGCTCAGAATCCTTGTCAATGTTTCGAACATTGCGGGGTCCGATAGAGGTACCTATGATATCCACAAGTCTAGCCGTGGTGGCCTTTTAAGAGAACGGAGGCTACGTTTTCGTGGGCATTGACGAGATACCGGGGTTCGAGTCCATTGCGCTTGGGCAACATGCGACTGAGCTTGATTTCAATTGCCCCCAAGCCCTAAACCCTACGCATGTTGATTCCTTTAAGGGGTTAAAAGCCAGGCACCCTATAGATCCCTTTAAAGAAACCTATAGATCCATTTAAAGGAACCCTCTAGATCCATTTTAAGGAACCTATAGATCCTTTTTAAGGAACCCTATAGATCCCTTTAAGGAGTTAAAACCCAGGCAGATTCCCGGACAATGGAAGCCGGGCTCTGCCAGAAGGCCGCGGAAGTGCTGGAGCAGCACCCGAAGGCAAGGCTAACGCTTCTGAGACATAAGCCCACAGGACCTGAATTCACGGCTAGAACCCTAAAGCCCGAAGAGCCTTAAGCCCCAAACCTTCGGACCTTGCACACAGACGAAGGTTCAAGGAACACAACTCAGGATTTATTGAAAGATTCTTTTGAACCCTGACAGTTTAATCCGCAAAGTCTAGTGTGCTTTATGGAACCCTACAGCAGCGCTTCTGGAACTCTCAGAGGTGCGTGCGTTCTTGCTGGAGTGCAACGAGCTCCCGCGCTACGCCGATGCACTCCGGAGAGCCACCGGAAGGAGACAAGGGGTTGGGGGGCTGTGATCCTAGAAGGGTTCCCTTTAAGGGATCTATATATGAGGGTTACTATAAGGGTTCGGGATAATTAGGGTTGGGGGAGTTTGGGCTTTAGGGTTTGGGCAGGTTGTGGAGTGTCGGGTTGTAGGGATTGCGGGGTGTTCGGGCTTTTTGGGAGTAGGGTTTATGTTTTCGCGTGCAGGGGTTTAGGGCTCAGAGCGAGATGTCTTTGCTTCAGTTATGTCACCAGCGACGGAGAACTACTCACCCGCCCGTTGGTGCCCACAACGTTCGAAGCATCCATACTTAGCGGGTGGATGTTGGCACAACAGCCACACCTGGGGCGAAGGCGATGCTGCTGACAGTGGACAGCGGAAACAGAAAGACGATTAAGGTGGAGATGATGATGATGATGCTGATGATGATGATGATGATGATCATGTTCATGATGATGATGATCTTGTTCATGATGATGAAGATGAAGATGATGATGACGATCATGATGATGATGATGATGATGATGATGCAGTATGAGCCGGCAGCACCAATGACAACGCCGTAGGCCCGTTTTCGATGCCATGAAGCTCTGCGACTTCTACATCGACAGCCTTTTGGATAATCCGCGGCCACCCGGCGTGCCCTCTTTGTCAGATTCAGCGGTTTGAGTGGCCAAGGTCGAAGTTTCAGGTGTGGCACAGTTGCCTTGAGCACAGAGTGTACGACTGTCGCTGCAGAGCCATTCGTGTCAGAAAGCTGAGTGTTGAGTGACTAAGTGTCACGGAGTCGTCAGGATGTTGCAGGTTATCCAGTCAAACCGAGTCTAGGGCCACAAGACTTGCAGCTTAAACCACAAGATGGTTTTGAACCGAAGCTCTAAGTCGATTCTAAACCCCTTTGCCCCCTTAAACCCTAAACCCTAAACCAAGAAAGCCCAACCCTACTCCCTTAAGCCCTTGGAAGAGGTTCGGAATCAAAGACTGGGACGACGCGCTGAACAAGAAGAGCGCTCCGTGGTCGCGCTGATGTGGGGCTTTAGGGTCGAGGGTCTAGGGTTTAGGGGCTGCATCCCTCGTCAAACGAGAAGGCCCTGCTGTTGAGGAGTGTTCGCTGGCGCACAATCCAAGCCCATGCTGAAAAAGGGGTTTAGGGTATAGGGCTTTAGGGTTGAGGGTTTAGGTAGGGTATAGGGGTTAATTATTAGTATCAGTAGACTGCTATCTGCCCTTATTTAGCAAAGTCAAGGATGTACACGAGTATGGATATGCCATAAAATGCCCCGAAACCCCCAGTTTATGACTATGTAGACGTCCTCTTCAAAGCAAGTGTGGAATCCTGTTCTTGGAGGGCTTAGGGCTTAGGGTTCAGGGTTTGGGGTTGTGGATCCGGTCAGCCAGTGGGGCTAAAGGGAGTTCAGGATTTGCGGGTTTAGGGTACCCGAAGCCTTAAACCACCAAAGCGGGTTTAGGGTATGCTCGACGAAGGGCTTTGGTTTGTGAGCCGCCAAAGGCAGCAACGGGACAGGATTACCCCAAAGCCCCAAACCCTAAAACCTAAACCTTTGCACCCCGAAGCCCCTAAACCCCTAAACTCCGTACTGGAATCCTCGCTGTGGTATGTCCGAGAGTGAGTGATGAAACCTCTAAACCCCAAGCCCTAAACCCCTAAACCCCAAACCCCAAACCCCAAAGCCCTACACCAACGCAGCGGTTTCTTTTGGGTGAGGCCGAGTTCGATTTCGGCCAGTCGCTGGCCGCGGCCACGCAGCTCCTTGCTCCTGCTTTCCCAGACCCCCGGGAGGATCCAAAAACGTAGATCCCTTAATGGGGGGTTCCTATAAAGTACCCTTAGTAGTATAGGGCCCCAAATTAGGGGATCTACTTTCTAGATCCTCCCGGTGGTCTGGATTGGAGCTAGGGTTTTAGGGTTTGAGACGCGATGTCCTTGGTGGAAGGTCTCAGAGCTGTTGGCTTCAGATTAAGATCAGGAGTTTATGGTGCGGGGTATAGGGTTCCAGGTTTTTGCCAGGTGGTTCATAGGAGTTTGGGGTAAAGGGTGTAGTCTGTGGTTAGGTTTGACTTCCCAGGAGTTTAGGGTATAATCTGGGCACGAACCCCACGCAGTAATAGTTGAATAGTGTTCATAATATAGATATATTAGGACCTGAATAGTAGCCCTATTATAGACTCTTACTGTATGGGGGCAGTACCTAAGGTATAAGGTTCAATGTTGAGGTTTCCGGGTTTACAGTGCCTTAAGAGTCTGATTGAGCGAATCTTGGGTCCTTGTCGGGACTCCTTTCATGGATCCTATTATGTTCGGGTTACCAGTTTTCTTAAGGTCGGAGGACTTTGTAAGTCGGTATTGAGTACGGGGCTAATTTTAGGGTACTTATATCTCTACTTATAACCTACTGTAATACGCTATAATACACTCAACTTACTAAAACATGGTATACAGCGCTACTCATAACCTACGAACTCAGTCCCCCTTCCTATACCCCAAACCCAAACCCTAAAGGATTGCTGCAAGGCTCCGAATAGTTAGAGCATGGAAAGTCATAGGGTTTCCGGAGCCCCTCTCGCTGATTTTTCGGCCCAGGCTCATCACAAAGCCGGTTCTCCTGGCACGGGATGTGGCGCTTCAGGCCAGAGCTTACTAGGAGCTCGTTAAAGGGATCCAAAAGGGTTCCTTAAAGGGATCTATAAAGGGTTTAGGGTTTAGAGTTTCCGAAAAATAGGGGTACCTTATTCCGGGGTCCTGATAATAAGGATCACAAACTTGGGGTGCTTTATCTGGGTCCCCTATTTTCGGGAACGCCGACTTTGGGTTCTCTGAGAGCCTGTTAGGGTTTGTGCTTTAGAGGGTAGGAATTTGGGGTTTGGGCCCCTGAGTGAGAGAGAGAGAGAGAGGGTTTAGGGGCCTGAGGGAGCTGTACTACAGACGCCTGAACAACCAGCTGGTGCTACTATTTTGTTGGGTCCTTCTTAATAATTACACAACACCTTGCAAGACGCCCAAGCCCTTTTCTAAGACGTTTCTGGCTCCCGAGGGCTTGGAGTTGCGGGATTCGGAGGGTTCGGTGCTTGGGCTTCGGGCAGGGCTTTCGGGATTAAAAGCAACTCCCCGTAGTTAGTTATACTTTGGGGCTCTAGGACCCATAGCAAAGGAGATTGAAAGCTATACCAAATCGACAACTAGAGATGCTTCAGGGTATTAGGAGACTGTTAGGCTGTGGGTTGCTAGGACTTTGGGGTATAAAATATGGGGGTGCAACCTTAAATCCTATACCCCAAACCCCTAAAATCTAGACTCCTGAGTTCATGTGCTTCGAGCCGCTCAATCCCAAAGCTCTACCCCCCAAACTAAAATTCGACCCGAGCTTCCTAGTACTTTAACTATAATATCCCTAAAACCTGTTTCAATTCGTAGGCAGTTTCGGCACTCGAAATCAGCTAGGGCCTGCAAACTGACTACCTTGTGTCGTCTCGTCGCCGCAATGTTGCGCATCAGGGCACTGTCAGGGGAGGAGGTCGCGAGCATACCAGTGGAGGAGTTGGCCGACGTGCGGGAGTTGAAGCTGCAACTACATCGGGTGCACGGCTTTCCGACAGATTCAAAGGCTGTTTTTGCGCGGCGATCCCATGGATGATTCTGCCGAGCTGGACTCACCTACAGACCTGGAGCTGGTCCTGCTTACATATTCTGACGCATCCCAGGCGGAAGCAGCCGAGCTGATGACGGCCGCTGCGAACGGCTCTGCATCACAGATTCCTCACACTGCAATAGGGTTAGGGGATGACGGCAAGGCATGTTGAGGCAAAAAGGGTTCACGGTCCACGGTTCGAGGTTTGCGGTTTGCTGTTTTTATTGATCCCTCTCGACCTAGAACCCTGGAGTGTAGCTAGTGGCTTGACTTTTCCAGGGAGCCTGAAGTCAAGATTCGAAGCTCGCAGGTAGTAATACTAGTAATAGTAGTAATAATAGTAGTATTAGTAATAGTAGTAATAGTAGTAATAGTAGTAATAGTAGTAATAGTAGTAATAGTAGTAATAGTAGTAATAGTAGTAATAGTAGTAATAGTAGTAATAGTAGTAATAGTAGTAATAGTAATGTTGAAGCTATGCTGCAGCTGCCCCTAAACCCGGACATGGCCAGTGCGCAGGGCGTTCGTCCGCTGATGGGAGCTTCAGCACCCGGCCATGTGGAAGTTCTGCGTTTAGTGCTGGGAGGCCCATGCAAACGCGAACCTGGGAAGCAACAATGGTAACGATGGCATCACGCCCCTGATGCTAGCTTCTATCCAAGGCCACCTTGAAGTTCTGCATGTGCTGCTGGAGGCCGGGGCCAACGCGGACCTGACAAACAGCAACGGCGACACTGCCCTGATGCAAGCTTCTTACTTAGGTCATGTTGAGATTGTGCGCGCGCTGCTGGATGCTGGCACCGAAAAAAACATGGCGAACAACAATGACCTCACGGCACTGATGGCAGCTTCCAGCCAAGGCCACGTGGAGGTTGTTCGTTTGTTGCTTGATGCAGACGCCGACAAGAACTTGACAAACACCAATGGGGACGCTGCCCTGACGTTAGCTTCTGACGAAGGCCACGTTGAGGTTGTTCGTTTGCTGCTGAGTGCCGGTGCAGACAAGAACTTGGCCAGCAACAACGGTTTTACGGCCCTGATTTCAGCTTCCTTCCGAGGCCACGGTGAGGTTGTTTGTTTGTTGCTAGACGCAGGTGCCGACAAGAACCTCGCCAGCACTTGCGGGCATACCGCACTAATGATGGCTTATGCTCGAGAAGTTCACGTTGAAGTGGTTCACGTGCTGCTCCATGCCGGAGCCGACAAGAACTTGACAAACACCAATGGAGACACTGCCCTGACATTAATTAGCTTCTGGAGAAGGCCGTGTTGAGGTTGTTCGTTTGTTGTTGGATGCGTGTGCTGACAAGAACTATGCAAACACCAATGGGGACACTGCCCTGATATTGGCTTCCTTACACGGCCACGTTGAGATTGTTCGCTTGTTGTTGGATGCATGTGCTGACAAGAACTTTGCAAACAGCGCTGGCAACACTGCCCTGAGACTAGCCTCTCAAGAAGGACACATTGAGGTTCTACATGTTCTGCTCGAGGCCGATGCCAGCAGGAACCTGGCAAACAACAACGGCTGCAATGCCCTGACGGCAGCTTCTTGCTTTGGCCATGCAGAGGTTGTCCGATCGCTACTAAATGCCGGTGCTATGAACTGGGCAAACAAAAATGGCATCGTGGCTTTGATTCTAGCTTCTGACGAAGGCCACGTTGAGGCTGTTCGTTTGTTGCTGAGTGCCGGTGCAGACAGGATCTTGGCAGGCGACAACGGTTTTACGGCCTTGATGGCAGCTTCTTGCAAAGGTCACGTTGAGATTGTTCGTGCACTGGTGGATGCAGGTGCCGACAAGGACTTTGCAGACAACCAGGGCGACACCGCCCTGATGACGGCTTCTTGCAAAGGCCACATTGAGGTTGTTCGCATGCTGCTGGATTGCGGTGCAGCAAAGAACGTGGCAAATAAGGATGGCAGCACGGCCCTGCTGCTAGCTTTTGAGTTTGGACAAGCAGAGGTGTTGGATTTGCTCCTGGATGCCGGGGCAAAGTTCTCAACGAAGAGAAGGTGCCACAAGGCGGAGTTCAGCTCCTCGAAGAGGCGACGACCAAAGTCTGCTGCATCCGAAGGATAGCGACACTCTCCAGGCTTTTCCACCAGCTTCCACGTCTGCATCCTCTGCTATGGCTGTCGTGTTGCCCTTGGCAATGTTTCAAAGGAGTTATGCTGAACCACAAGCTCGGATGGAAAAGCAACGTTTTCGACAAGACACCTCCAGGCGTGGTTCTAGGGTACCTGAAGAGGACAGGTCTAGGGTAACAGGCTTTGAGCACCAGCAGCTTCCAGACGAGAGCACTCAAAAGGCCTGGCTTGTCCGTAGTGGTGTGATTCTTCGTGAAGAGCTCCGTGCAAGCCTAACTAGGGCAACACGTGGGCGTGCGAATTTACGACTGATTGTATGAGGGTGTGTGATCCTGATTCCTTAAATTTAGTAGCGACATCCATCCAGCTTGCCATCCATGCATGCATACATACGTATACATACAATACAAGATGCATGAAAATAGAAGTATAGATACAGAACTACAATATAATGCAGATACAGAGATGTAGCATGTATTGACTTGTCTATGTATGTCAATGTATGTATGTTGCTTTTAATACCCATGGTTCACATTTAGGATCCTATAAGGTAATCCCCAAAAAGGAACTACTATGGGTATGGCCTAGGGCCTAGGCTGCAGGATTTCGAAAGCAGGCCTTTGAGGACGTACGGAAGCAACTCCTACGGCTAATGATATAAATCCTGCATAACCTCGAGTACCCCAAACTATGGGACTTATGGTATATTCCGTATTATGGGTAATGCAGGGGTTTATACCATCAACCGAAGTGCTGGGGAGGTGTATGCGGCGTCAATGCAGCACGCAGCTGGGCTGACCAGAAGGTATTTCCGCTGGCTTAGGGATTAAGTTGAGGAGGGTTTAGGTCAATTATCGCTCAAGGATTTCCGGCCGCTGACTTGAAATTTAGGATTGCAAAGTTGAGGGTTTCTGACACTTCTGGGGTTGGCCCAGATTAGGGAGGGAGCTTGTCGAGTTGCAACCATGGCCTGAAATTACTCCAAACCTCTAACTTTGAACAATCCCCTCCTTGACTATGTGATCCTCTACCATGGAGCCTGGGCTTTTCAGGGCTGTAGGGATTCAGGATGTTAGGTGTAGGGTTGAGGGTTTAGGGGTCAGGCTTTTGTGAAGTTCTTGACGTCGAGCTCCTGTCCCCCGAGTCCACCATCGTTTGCGAAGTTTTGGTCCGGCACGATACGAGGCAGTGTCGATGATGGTGCGCAGCCGCCGTCAAGGAATCAAGCTCGGCGTGGTGCGACTGGACCGTGTTTTGGGGCTTCAAGGCCTAAACTGGTGTAGATGGGAAGTGCGCAATTAAACCCCAAGCCCTGAAACCCGGTCAGAAGCCCGACCTACTAGTAGAGTTTCTAGGTAGCCTTTACTTTTTTTGGGCTGGGGACGCAGCTTATCTCACGTCGGGCTTTAACGTTTGTTGGGGGGTACTCTAATCCACACACACACACACAACACACACACACACACACACACGCAACACGCACAACACACACAACACACACACAACACACACACACGACACACACACACAACACACACAACACACACACACACATATGTATATGTATATATGTATATGTATATATATATATAGGTATATTCCCAATATGCTCCCAAAAGTTAACCTTTAGCTCCCCAGGATACTGGACAAGTAATGTAGGAACCTGATCAAGAAACCTTGGGCCTTTATTAGGGTTCCTTATACGAACCCCACTATTTGGGGTTATAGGCCCAGGGTTTCTTAGTCAGGTTCCTACATTAGGCTGTATATACCGTTTCAGCTTCGGGCCTTCACTGGTTTTCGGGTTCTGATTCGCGCGCCTTGCAGAGAGAACTTAATGCCACAAGGCAGAAATCTACCTTAAGTCTAGAGGGTTCCTTCAGATGATTTAAGATATATCCCAATCCTTCAAGTCAGGAATCCACTGTGAAGTACAGATTGAAAGAGGTCATTAAAATGGCTTAGATTTAACATATGTTCTGAATAAGCGAGTATAAGGCCTAACGAACTCGGTCAGGACTACCACTACGAGCCAGCTCCGGGTGATGTGGATCATCCAGGTGCCCGGGCAGGACTTTTGCACATGGGCTTTCCCCCTGTGGACACCCCAAACTAGGTGGCTGTTTGGGAAGCTCTTTAATTTCCCTTATGGTTCCTTTGGAGGTGCCCATTCATAATACTTTTCAGAACCCCAAAACTACAACCCGGAAAACCTTAAACTAACTAAGCCTAGATCTAAGCCCTAAGCCCTCGCACCCGAAGTTGGCAGTCTCTTTGCAGCCCATCAGCATCATTATTCTGTGGCAGAATACACCCCAAAGCGGTTTCGAAGAAGTCCTTTCTTTCCCAGTCCAGGCAGCTACGCCTACGAAGTGCACTACCAGATGGTTCCGGGGCTTACTTTCGAGCTCTGCCAGTCGGGAAAAATGACCAAAGAGGTAGAGGCCTGGCGGGAGGGGCGGCCTAAATAATTACCCAGACTATTTGTGTGGCTCCTTGTTATAAGTATAATCCAATGGCACCAAAAACCTATAATTCTATAATTATTAAGGCCCCTATATTGGGGCTTTGAGCGCCGGGTCTGATCGACTTCTTGAAGGGTTGTATTGCGCTTCCTAGGGTTGTGGTTCTTATAGGCGTTTAAGCCTGTCAGTGCAGGGTGCAGTGTAGAGTTGGTGCCTTTGGGAGTTAAGCATAGGGTTGTTGGTGGGGTTGCCCTAAACCCTAAACTTTGAACCCTAAATGCAGGCTTCGTCCTTGCTAAGTAGGAGGGAAAAACTTAAACCCTAAACCTTAAACCCTAAACCCGAAACCCCAAACCCTAAAAAACTCGGCTTGGGATTGGGATTCGCGCTTTTTTGGAAGCTTTGGCTCCCCTGCCCCTAGCGAGTCGGACCCCGAAAAGCTCCCCGAGAGACTCCATCTCTGAACCCCTCAACTAAGGAAGCTCTTGAATGACAGGAGTTTAGGCTTTAGGGTGTAGAGTCATATGACTCTACACCCTAAACCCTACTCCGGGCTACTGCATCTAAAAAAGAAAAGCCCTAAACTCCTGTCGTTCAAGAACTTCCTTAGTTGAGGGGTTCTGGTGTGTGTGTGTGTGTGTTTAGAAATTCCGAGGATCTCCAGACGTGGGGATTCACCGAACGCAGTTAAAAGATCACAGAAATTACGAATTTTGTCTCCGGCTCTGTATAAGCATAAGGTAGAAACCTGACTAAGAATCCTTGGGCCATTATGGGGGTTCCTTATATGAATCCTACTATTTTGGGGTTATAGGCCTAGGGTTTCCTATTCAGTTTCCTACATGAGTATAAGGATTCCTCAAAGGCTTCAGAAATTCCCCACTCGACAGACCAAGCTCTTGGACTCGAAAAGGCTCTTCCAGCGATCCCGGAATGTGTAGTACACTTAACCAGGGAGACCTGTGTACATCATCTTCTAGAGTCGGAACTCCGCAGCCCCAGGAATCCCTTAGATCCTAAGCCCTAAGAGTGTGAGTGTCAAAATCCGTTCAGACATTGCCTTAACTTCTGTTAGCAACTTTGGCTGTCTGGTGCTTAGTAGGGAATGGGGGAATGGATCCCTATAGCAGCCCCTACAGAATCCCCAATAGTAGATCCCCATAATCCATCCCCCCATTCCCTAGTAAGCACCAGGGAGTCTACTAAGAACCCTAAACCCCTATAGTATAACCCTTATAGTAGCCCTTATAGTAACCCTTAAAGGAACGCTTAAAGGCAGTTTCAGGGCCATCCTGAAAGGGAACCCCGAAAGCAACGCCATGAAGGAGCCCCGCCCCCCGAAGAGACCTCAAAAACCCCCTGTTTCGGATGATTACATATGGCCCTTAAGCAAGAACCCGTACAAAAACCCGGTTCGAGAATCTCATAGTACTCTTAAAGTACCCCTTTAAGGGTTCCTTGAAGGGATCCTTTAAGGGATCCCTTAAGGTATCCTTTAAGGGATCCTTTAAAAGAGCCCTCCTTCGCTGAAGACGCCAGGTGGAGCTCCTGAAGGCCATCGGAGCTCTGGAGTCCAAGGGCGTCTCCGTCACTTACCTTTGGTTAGTAGTAGTATGATAGTAATATGGTAGTAATAGTGGCTATATAGTAGTAATATGGTAGTGATATGGTAGTAATATGATAGTAATATGGTAGTTCTATGGTAGTAACAATAATTGTAATTGTACCCCATTCCTCCATTCCCTACAAACCAACGGTAAGGTCATCACCGGGGACTGCGGTTTCATGCGCCTCGGCTCGGGGTTTTAGGGTTTAGGGTACAGGGTTTGGAGTCTAGGGTTCCTTTAAAGCGATGCTTGGCGGATACTACTGTTGATGATATAAATCCTGCATTACCTTAAGGACCCTAAACTATGGGAATTATGGTATATTCCCTATTATGGGTAATGCAGGATTTATATCATCAACCGTATGGTGACTTTATATAGGGGTTCGGAGTTTGGGGCCTTTTGGCTTAATACACGTAGGCTCTAGGCATGGAGCCTCGCCGAAACCTAAGGATGTGGTACCAGGAGCTCGTCCGGACAAGCACCCGCTTGCCGGTCATCATGTCCTCCTTGGCCACCTTGCCCGCCATCACGCGCCTTGGGTTGTCTTCAGGTGGGTACATGTGGGTACTTCTCCATATCAGGGTCCCCTTTTAGGTCCCAAAACAGTACGACACCAAGGGACCCTAATTGTGTGGAACTACCCAGATAGCGCTAGGATGCCTGGGGAGTCCATGCGGTTTTGAGGATTTTTGGGCCTAGGGCTTAGGCTGGGAGTTCTAGTTTCGTTCAGCTCGACCTAGAGCAAACTACTCTTCTTTTCGGTCCGGTGTCAGATCGATGTTTGTCCAAGAGGTTGCTTCTCACTCTGGCTGGGTGGCCTGGCCCAAAGCCTTTCTAAACTCCGGATATAGGTGCGTAAATATAGCCTAGGGGTTGGGCACTGTTTAGGGTTCAGAGTTTATGGTGAAAGAGTGCAGTGGGTTTAGGGTCCATGGCTTCTGGTTGAAAAATGCTCTAGGGCCCAGGGTTTCTGGCTAGAAGCTTGGGTTTAGAGATTAGACCTCAGATGTTGGTGTGAGGCATTAGAGCGGAGGGTTTGGGATTTGCTTTCAGGCTGTAGTGCAGACCACAGCCAAGACTCTGCAATATGCTTGGCCAGTCTTCCCTATGCTCTTGTGTCGCGCAAGACCTCAATAATGTAGGGGCCTCAATAATTACCTACACCCTTGGGTTCCTTATTATAATTAGAGTATAATGGTCCCCAAAACCCTATTCTAATTGCTAGGGCCGCTATGTTACCTTGTTGGCTGTTTTGTCTCCCCGAAATTCAGCCTCAAGCACCACGTCCGCAATACGATCTTTGAAGCAAAGGAGCTCGTTCCACAAGGGCGAGCAGATTGCGATTCTTGGCATTGCTTTGCGCATTCTGCACCCGTAGCGGTTTCGGGTTTGCTGAACCTTAAGCTCAGTACCATAGCGCCGAGTTTCCTGTAGGGCTCAGGGTTTCAAAAAGTGTGGTTTCAAAACATAAGGTCTATCAGAGTTCACCTCCGCAGTACATCCGAAAAGTGAACCCAAGCCTCAAAAGCCGAAGTAAAACTCACTTTCAACCCAGCCGGCAGTTGACCATTACACACCCACTGGAACTGGGGGCTTGATGCAATAGAGTCGAGGAATTTCTGTAGGGCCTTGCGGTCGGTTAGTCATGGAGAATACTAGTACGAACTATGCGGACCCGTATCCCGTTGTTACATCCTCCTCACATACCAGTACCCAAGAGGCCTGCGACACAAGCGGAAAAGGGTTTCAGTCAAATTTCCAGATCCTTCAATAAGAGCCCTGTGCGAGCCATGGAAGAACTCCACAAAATCCTCAAATCCTAAACCAGAAGAATCCCCTATAAACCGCTGTAAACCCAGAAGAGAGGCCGGAACAACCCCAGTCAGTGTAAGTCGTAAGCACCCTGAACGCCAGGATCTTCACTGCGAATGGCAAGTCCCTACTGCCCATGGAAGAGCTTATCAAGACGGAGTGTGCAGTGGATCTCAAGGCACTCCGAGGGGTAGGGTTTGGGTTTAGGGGATTTGGGGTTTAGGGTTCGGGGTTTAAGGTATAGGGGAAATGCGGTTGTGGGAGCGGACGCGGAGCCTGTTGCAAAAGGGGGACATGCGGCAAGTTAGAGTTTGGGGAGCCGAGCTTGACGATTTCGTGGTTTTGGGGGTGTGGACTTCAGGGCTTCCACTGGGCAATTCAGATGCTTCCAAGTTTCAAGAGGTCTCCAGATGAAGCCCTACCTGTCGCCCGAAACCCTACCTGTTAAAGGAGTTGTATAAAGAAGCCGAACCATAATAAGGAGCCCAACAACGGTTGATGGTTTCGTCTACAGGCACCAACGGGACCCTGGACCCCTTGAAAACCCGCCTGCCCCTGGAAGTATCCATGTGTTTGGCTTTAGTTCTTGCTAGGTTTCTATGGACTGCGGGTCGTCCGGATTTTGGTCCAGTCGTAGTTTTGTCAGGGGAGAGTCCCTAAACAGAGTCGACGCCCCTAAATCCCTGCATGCCCCGGAGGATGAGCGAGAACCTTTCCAAGGTCTTGCATGAAGCCCTAAAAAGGCACCAAAGCCCCAAAACACTCAAACTAAACGTCTGAAGCCAAACTTAAAGTATAGAGGAACCTTATGCAACCCCTTTAAAGAATCCCCCCAAAGGGTCCCTTAAATTCAAGGGCACCCATGAGCCAAAGAGGATGAGCGGTACGTCTTCGTGGGCTGCGAAGACATCCCGGGGTTTGAGGCAGTGGCCTTGGGTGAAAAGGCGCCGCGGTGGCCGACCTTCGTGGGCTGCGTCTTCTGGGTTTTTCAGGAGTTTGTTTACAGCTTACATAAGTCAGAAGGGTTTGTGACATGAGCGGTTTCAGGAGTGTTGTTTACAGGGTCCGGTGAATGTTTGCTCCCAGATCCTTTCATTTGGAACACACTTTCTTTCTTACAGGTTTGAAAAAGGTATTCCCAGGTATCTTATCGGGATAGGAGTGTAGGCGGGTGCCCAAAAAAACGAGGACGTCGTAGGAGGGTTCGGGAAAGAACTCCCGACCCGAGAGCCCGAAGCCCCAAAGCACCAACTCTTGAGCCCTTTGAGGCGTAAGCCTACTTGGAGGGTCTTTAGGGGACTTAGTAAGTAGGTAGTAAGTAGACTTATAAGTACCCTAAAAGGGACCCTAATTGGGGTTATGGTACATATAAGTCCCTAAAATAACTACTTACTAGGTCCCCCGACCCTCCAAGTAAGCCCTGAGCACTAAGCGTTGTAAGCTCTAGGCCCCAACCCCTCGGGCTGGTCAGAAGCCAGGTGGACGTGCGCAAAGTGACGCCGGGGATGGTGAAGAAAGCCCAGGACGTTCTCCGAGAACATCCGAAGGACACCGCCGTAGAGACGGGTGTTTGTTGAAACTACACGTACTATAGGGGTTCATGACAATGAGGGTCCTTCCTTTTCGTGCTTCTCAAACTCCCATATGTAGTGTGTCCGAAGAGCGGCGATTGAGTTTTAATGTGCTGAGGTTGCTGGGCTGATGTTGAACAGCAGTACCTACCCTTGCTTGCTACGAGAATCTTGCGGGATGCTGTAACATATGGGGGCCTTAATAGTTGACCATTTAATTCCGTAGGGTCGTACTAGAGTTCAAACATATATATATATGTAACACATACCTGTGATTTTTTCTGTATGTGTGTATATACATATGGCTATATATATATACATGTGTGTATACACATATTCAGCATGCATACATACACATGCACACAGATAGTAATTACATGTATGTGTGTGGGCACACATCTAAGCATTAATAGTCAAATGGAAGGCACGCGTGCAAAAGGGACAATTGATTCAGCCCCGCACATGTTTGCATCCGACGGTGTGTCCAAGGTCAGAGCTTTCCTGATGGAATGCACTGAGCTTCCACCGTATTCCGATGCCGTGCGGCATGCAACTGGCCTTCCCGCCACTTGGCCTGTAGGCCCTTGATATTTTCGGCAATACGAGCTTAAGGACGGCGGGCATTACACTATTGAACGGCGGGTACTACTGCACTATTCCCTGAAACCCTCAACTTGAAGCCCACCCCAAAGGCCCGCATCCTGAACCCTCAAGTTGAAGCTCCCTGCAAAACAGAAGCGAAAGACAAGCAAGACCTGACCCCTGTAACGTGGAACTCTCAAGTTCCATTGGCTCACAGCAGCTGGGCCATCGAAGATTGTTATTGGCATTGCAGGTATTATAATAACCTATGATGGCTATAATCGCTATTTTGATTTATTTCGGTTATCAGCCTGAGATGCTGCAAGGTCTTCGATGCGATCACAGCCTGCGACTTCTACATCTCCAGCCACCTCGACAACGTGAAGATGGCAGTGGATCTCTCGAACCCCTTCTGGCTTGTTTGAGTTTGAGAGCTGAGCCTCCATCTCTTTCGTGGCTTGAAGCTCCCAGTGCTCGGAGTTCAGATTGAAGGCTACAATGCTACAAGGGGGAAGGGGGAAGACGGCAACTATACGACAGTCCTTTTCAATGCCTGGGCTCGATTCTGGCCACCAGCGCCATGTGGGGCCACTAGGCAGAGCGATTTGAAGATGTGCTGTCTCGGAAGATGTGTGTTTGACATGGCTTCTGCACACACACACACACACACCGGCGATCTGTTTGAAGTAAGTTGGTGTGAGATTTGAATGTACCTGTGCTCCTGTTGCCATTATCGATTAAGCGGCCTGTTCGTTTTAGGAGATTCAGGATGCAACCCGAAGTGTTCATAAGGCCAATGGTGAGTAGTCGCATCTTCGAGATTGCAGCTGCGCTGGTTTTAAGCCTTGTGCCAAAGTGCAATGCCATGATAAACGCTAGGCCGCTAGAAGACAGCAGAAGAGAGAAAAGCGCGAACCTATGTTGACCAGGTTCTTCGTGCCAAGGGAGTAGTGCATTGCCGTGGTTTCTTTGTTGCCTTCAATCGTCCGCAAACTTCTTGACGAAGCACTTAGACGGTTGCCATCGCTCTGAGTACCCCCAAGCGCTGCAGCATCGCAGAGTCCAAGAGCCCGTTTAATCGGTATTTGGGGGTCCCTCATTCGGGGTCAAGTGTTTGTAGTATCGTTAAGGGTTCCCTTACAGTCCCCTAAGGATTCCTTATACCCTCCCCCCTTGAACCACCCTCCCTTAAGGATCCTATAAAGTGTTGTCTCAGCCAGGGAAAGTGTAAGGACTTCATGCTTACAGGGGCGATCTCGGGTCAGCCTTGGTCCGTTATTGTAGGGGCCTTAGTTCTTAGACGAGCCTTTGGGGGTATGTTATACTCTACCTGGACCCCAAGGAACCTACCTTTTTAGGATTTCCTAATATGATTTCTTTATATAAGTCCTTAAAAAGGTAGGTTACGTGGGCTTAATTAAGGTAGGTATAATAAGGAACCACAAAAAATTAAGGCCCCTACATTATATTATTGCTCAGAGCATCTTTGCTCACTCGCAGTGCTTGATGCTCAGGCCCATCGTGTGTGCACTTCATGCATGAACCTTTGTATCACTTCGGGGGAAGAAAGCATTACTTCGAACTAGTACCACCGCAAACTATGAAGACATTCGTAGATATCTTAGAGACTTTCTGGTCTTGGCCAGCCCTCTTCAGATGGAACGTCCGGCAGGAACTGGAGTAGAAAGGGCTGCTACATGCAAGAACTTTATGCAACCTAATACGTAACACCATACTATATTGTAGAGATGTACTTTCGTATCATTTGTAAGAAGTTCACAGCTGAACCGTTAAACCCTAAACCCCTAAACCATAAACCCTTGTGCCTAGCCTGGATTGTCCGAGTGTGAGTGCCCAAACCCGAGAGCGGACAGCCAGCAGCCGTCATCGCAATGCCTGGTCACCATGAGGCTCTGAGTTTCGGGTTCTGGGTCCCTTGTGGTATAGGATGTAAGGATGAGGGTTTACAACTTAGGGATTAATTAGGGTTTAAAGTTTAGAGTCACTGAACGGGGTTCTTCTGGCGTTTAGAGTTCAGGGTACAGTGGTTTAGGGCAGGGCTTGGAGGTTCGTGGCGTTGTTAGAGTTCAGGTTTCGGGTTTAGGATGGTCTTGGGTTGCTTGCTTAGTGGTGTAGGGTTCAGGATTTAGTGGTTTAGGGTGTATGGCTGGGGGGTATACTCTTTGAAGACTTCGGGGTGATTGAGACCCGGCTTTCACCATGGAGAGGCTGTTGAATACACCATCACTATCCCCACTGCTTTTTTGTCTGCAACCTGCTCGAATTCTGTCTGGGAAGAGCTCTGGTAAAATCCTCGAGGAGCACTTATAGAGGAGCCCCAACCTGTGATACGGTTGATGATATAAATCCTGCATGACCTTAAGGACCGTAAACTATGGGAATTATGGTATATTCCTCATTATGGGTAATGCAGGATTTATATCATCAACCGTAGCTTCAAGCCCTTGCACAAGCCCTTACAGTATAGGTAAAGCTTGAATATGCAAAGGGCCACAGCAGCAGGAAGTCAAGCGTGAGTTCATTGAGATCAAAGAGGAGAAGGTGAAGACGGAGGACCAAACGCGATTCGCATTGTCAGGGTCTGGAGCTCGATGCTCAGCCCTACATGATCGTATCGCGCATGTCAGGACATGTCGCAGCAGCCCTTCATAAAGTCGCAGACACTCGCGGAGGCAGTCGAGGCAGAGCGGGTCGATGCAGAAGCAGTCGAGGCAAGGCCAGTCCTGATGCCGTACTTGCAGAGGAAAGAGGTGGCAGGCCTTCTGTGATTTATGTATGCATTCGGCACATATGTATACATACATACCTAATCATACCTACATACACATCTACATACATGTTTTCATACACAAACAGATGTGTATTATATGTATATATATATATATATACACACATATCTATGTTTGTCCGTGTGTATATACACATACATATACATGTTTATGTATACATGTATGCATTTCTCTTTTCATACAAGTATATGTATATATGTATATGTATATGTAGGCATTTTCTATTCGTGTGTGTGCATACATACATAGGTATATATATATATATACATATTTATATATATATATATATATATATATATGTATGTATGTCTGTATGTATAGATGTATGTATGCATGGAAACATGCAAGGATGCATGTGTGTATGTAGGTATGTAAGTTATGTAGGTATGTAAGTATGTCTGTCTGTGTGCCTGTATGTAATGCACTCATGTGTGTATGCTTGTATGTATGTTTGCATGCTTATACGTATTCAAGCATGTATGTTTAGATCTTTGTATGGAATGCACGCAATCATTGCATGACAGGTGTTTATTTCTCTTCCGTCCACAGGTAGAACTTCAGCTCCAAGGGTTTGATGTAGTCAAGTTTTTTGGACGAAGATGCCCAGAAGGAAATCTCAGGTGCAGCTGGTCTTGGAGATGTTCGGGGGTTTGGAGCCCGGCTGTGTTCCCGACGGCATCCGTAAGACGTGCCCATTACATTGAAGCAATCTCCAAGTCATCAGTGAAACGATCAGCTCGAAATGCTTCACCATGGTATCACCTCGCCGTCCTTTGAAACTGGTACTACGGTGCACCCCAAATCCCTGTTTTTGCTCATTAAACCCCCCCATTATAGTTCTCTTATTGAGCCTGCAAGGAACCCTGTTGTAATTAGTAAGGCCTCCATACTACTTGGAGGCCCAGGGGGCTTAGCAAGTAGGTTATAAGTAGGGTTATAATTGGAAGTAACTCCAGTTAAGATGCTTATAGCCCTATCTATAACCTACTTGCTAAGTCTCGTGGGCCCCTATACTAGGGAAGGCCTGCGGGTCTGTTACGAAGATGTTTCCGCAGAGGTACCTGAGGCACCAAGTCTTCTAGGCGACCTTTCCCCTTCCCCCACCCTGATCAGGGTGTAGGGTCGAGGGCC
This sequence comes from Symbiodinium sp. CCMP2592, assembly GCA_905221615.1. NCBI lineage: Eukaryota > Dinophyceae > Suessiales > Symbiodiniaceae > Symbiodinium > Symbiodinium sp. CCMP2592. The sequence continues at coordinate 187,580 of CAJNDT010004558.1, forward strand.
CAAACCATAAACCCGAACCATTAATAACTAAAAAGCAAACCGTTGCTTCCAGCGCCAAACCCCAAAGCTTGAGCGTAAAGATGGCTCAGGCTTTACAAAATTTTTAGTATTTGAGGTTTAGGGTGCGACTTGAGTTTAGGGCCCAAATCACCATCAGTATCCACTCCAGAGGCCCATTCGCCTGTGGCGTCAAGCACCCGGAAGCGCAAGCGTCCAGGCACAACTACAACTCCAGTGGTTTTTGGTGGGGGCTGTTTGCGGGTTGCAGGCTCGCCAGGCCTGCTTAGAGGCCCAGGGGTCTCAGTAAGTAGGATATATGTAGGGTTATAAGTACCCTAAATGGAGTTACCCCAATTATAACCCTACTTATAACAAACTTACTAAGTCCCCTGGGCCTCTAAGTGTGGCTCTTCCAAAGCCTTTTAACGCTCCAAGCTCCAAGCCAGAGCCCCTTTGATTTTCAGCACGATGTTTTGTGCTTAGTCCCGAAAGGACTGGGGCCGCCCCCCCATCAACATCAGCCTTGAGGTGTAGGATAATCAGCCACCACAACGGTGGAAGGCTGCCATGAAGTCTGGGCAGCAGCACCTGAAGCCGCCAGGAGTTACTCGGAACCCTCAGCCCGAAACCCGAAGAAACTTGCCGTAACGGACCTGGATCCCAAGCCGAGAGGTGATGACCTGGGGGAGCAGGCCATCCGCAGAATGAGCCGCCTGCTTGAATTGCTTGCTCCTGCACTGGGAAAAGATATATACTTTTCTAGGCTTCTTATTTTATAACATGTTATAGAAATAAGAAGCCTAGAAAAGTATATATCTTTTCCCAGTGGGTTACTGAAGAGCCTAGATGGGGGCCTAGATGAACTTCTGAGGTTTCGCGAGGCTTCAACCCCAGACCCCGTGAGCCCTACGGAAGCCTTCGACTCGACATCCGGTTTAGGGTGTAGGTGGGAGAGAGAGGGTTTAGGGTTTAGGGCCGTATCCTTCAACCCCCTACCCCTATTACGCCCTCAAGCCGAAGAATGCGCAACCACCCACCAGGCAAAGATGGCGTGGCTACCGACACGATCGCCGCGTGGCGCCTCGATGTCTTCAGAGCTTCAAGTTCCGAGCTCCCGAGTTTCGGCAGGTGTTTGCATATGGCCCTAACCTTAGACCCCAGTATGTATGTATGTATGCATGCATGCGTGTTTGTATGTACAGAGACAAAGGAGCCCTCATGTGCCACCGCCCTTTTTGTTCTTGTTTACTTCCTAGTTAACGAGCCGAGCTCTGCGGATTTGTCAGTGTTCAAGTTGGCTTGCTGGCTTCATACGTCGTGACAGGCTCGAGTTGGCGGCTGGCTCAAAGGGCGATTTTTTCCATGCTGGAGTTGACTTCGACCACCATAAGCGATCTGAGATGGAATGCGTAAATTCTATCAGAAACGAAGGGAGCCCTGCCTTTTGTGGCACTACCATGTTGCAGACCTTAGCTTGCAGGTCTCCGGCTAGTTGGCTCACGCATGACTGGGACACGCATAGGACTTGCTTCTACTCTCCATCCTGCTGCAGAGACAAGGTTTCGCCTTCCCGTCAGCACGGTCGTGGCCTTCCTCGCCGAACCAGGCAGCAGCGCTTGTGTCGGGCTTTGGTGAGACCTGAACCCATCTGTATCAAAACCTCCTACCAATTCTTGCGGCAACGCCGGGATTCATGAGCACCAGGCTGCCTAGTGGGCGATAGATGGCCCACAAGCCTGAAGCCTGAACACATGCTTCTTTCCGCATGCGGTCGTGTCTTCATGAAGAAATAACTCGAAGTCTATCCCCATGAAAGGGGTTTGGGGTTTAACGATTTTGCGCTTCAAGTTGTTCGCTACTGTGCGGGGTTTCGGCTCGGGCTGCGGCCGCCTCCTTAACAGCTTCAGTTATGGGAAGAGAGGGGGGTATAAAGGGGCTCCCTCGTGCTCCCTCAGGTTCCGTAAGACTCCCGTACTTCAGATCGCTTGGGATTTCAGGGGAGTTCTTTTTCGGGATCTACGCAGTTAAGCTGGGGCTTTTAGTAACCTCAGTCCTCCGGCTGCACGCTGCTCCTGCCCAAGGCAGCCTTTCGCAAGCCTCTACAACTCTTCCTTATTATGGAACCCCTACCAAACCATACTTTTTGTAGGTTCTAACTATGAACCCTAATATGGGATTTACAGGGGCCCGACAAAAAAGTAGGTTCCGGTGGGTTAAGGTATAGTGCCATTAAAGGGAACCCCCTTGTAGAACCCTATGCTTCATGGCGACCGAACTCTTTGCACGGGGCTGAACATGTCAAGGTACGGGCCCCCAAAGCCAAGCCTTGAATCGTGAGCAGCATTTTTGTGTTTCAGTTTTAGGGTTTAGGGTTTAGGGTGCACCATACGGAACACCACCCCGAAATATCGAGCATCCCTCATAGCTATAGGACGTATGTTATGTGACGCTTCGATTGAGGGCAGAGCCCATCTTTGAAGTTCCTTGCAATTCAACGCCCACAGACTAAAGTGCTGGGATCAGCCAGGAGTTTTAGGGTTTAGGGCTTGCTGTGGTGCCCTTACGTCATGGAAGGAAGCCGAGATGAGGATGATGAGGGCGCTCTAAGATGTCTGGCTGCTCGGTAGAAGCAGAGTCCTCGTTCGGCGTGGCACGTTGCATGTTTTGGAAACCCTAAGCCCGAACTTCTTGTTTCAAACAGAAGCACCTATTTCTCTCTACAGACCTCGCCTGGTATTGCCGAGTGTGAGCATCAAGAAACCCTTGTTTCAGAGGTTACTTGTTTTGGTGGAGGCCGTTTGTGCGGATGTGGGGCCAGGATGCTTGTAGCTAGGATCGCCCTTCAAAGGTCCGAAGACCCAAAACCCGGAGAGCCTACCACCCCCTAGGCGCAACCCCTAATTTGCGGAAATCAGAAGGAGTCAGGGCTCCTCCCTAAAGTAGAGGACAAGTTCAAGGCTCTTTAAGTCTTTGGTATGGGATTCCTGTCCAAAGGATTTGATAATTATTGGAGCAATGGGAATCCCAAGACGGTGTTTCGTCAGGTTCGCCGCCTGTTGACAGATCCCGACGACTTCGTGTGTCCTATCAATCAGGATTTGATGAGGCAGCCAGTCGTGGCAGAGGAGAGCAGTGCGTGCTTGCAGCAGCAGCTTCAGCACAATATTCATGATATGACTGCTGCATGACCATAAATCCCCCCTTTAGACTCCAATAATCAGGACAGCCCCACAATGCTAAACCCTCACAAAAGTAGTCTTCCTGCAAGACCTACTTCAACTCGGTTCCTCTCCGTAGGTTTATCTGAGGACGCCACAGATAGTTACTTGGAGACTCAGGATACTCGGTACTTAGGTTATGAGTAGGGTTTAGGTTAGGATAACCTCAATTAGGTACAAGCCCCAAAATGTCGAGCTGCTTGACACAGAGGCACCTCCGGGGCTGCATCAAGAAAAGCCCGGCACCGTGAACATGGGAAGTTTAGAAATGGTTGAGGGTCTATACTGGGCCGGGCCGCTGTATGGCTTCATCCCGGAGCAGTTTCGACTTCTTATAACTTTCGGCTTCAGGTTTATAGAGTTTAGCATTTAGGGTCTTATCTTTATGCCATAGCGGTGGGAGACGAAAAAGCGAGCTTTCCATACGGCTGGGTTGAAAAACCCGGAGGGTGTGGGTTCTCGCTGAAGGAATTCAGTCTCAGGGCAAAGGTGTCAAAGGCAAGGGCGCACGATGTACACGCAACCAGACACCTGAAATCCGAAACACAAACCTGGGTTTTGTCAAGGAATTTTTCGTTGCCCTGCATAGGAAACCATATTGTCTACGATTATGTTATCTTAAGTTAGTTCTTTAGCAAGAGCCCAAAAACCCAAAACTAAATCCCGAAACCAGAGTCGTCAACGCGTTTCAGAGTTGCACAGGACGGCTTCACTTACGAGCGAGAGGCCATCGAATCTGCCTTGGGACATCGTGAGCGCAGCCCGAAGACGAATCTGCCAATGGGGAGGAAGGCACCTGGTCGTTTTCGTGATTGCCGGGCTTTTTTGCAAGCTTTGCATGCTATAGCCCATATGACGTTAAGTGGCCTTTGGATTCGAATTCTTCTTGAAGATCCGGAGAAAGTGCTGGAGAACTTCAACTTTTCATGCAGCATGGCAACTTGCAAGAAGTGGCCTCTTTGCGTTCGACGGAGCTGTTTCAGTGCTTTCCCATGTTCTGTCTTGGTGGTTGGCAGGGGGCAGGTAGCGTGCTCCTGGCAAGTCTTTGGAACAATGCATCTGTACCTTTGCAAAGCAGGTTCATGCAGCAGTATAGGTGTGCACTCGTGTCGAGTATCCGTGCATACAGCGGTAAAAGCGCAAGTGTACATACCATGGAGGAACAGGTTGGCAGAGTAGGCAACGAACACTGTCTAACGTGGCAGTGGTACTGTGAATAAGCTCACAGCCCTTGGCTGCAGGTCATCCCGAATGTCCTCCAACAGGCTTCCATCCGCGTTTTCATGGAGCGAGTCGTTGAGGAGATTTTTGCCATTGCGCATTATCTCCCAGCTGCAGATGCACGGTCATTACTCGTGCGTGCTGAAAGTCTCATCCGCCCTGAGCCTTGTGTGCCTGATTGCAAACTGCCGACAGCTGTGCGGGGCAAGCTGCTGAAAGTGCTGCGGTTGAGGGCCAACCTCCCTTCAGCACTGCAGGGCAATGCCTTGCAGGAACTGAAGGCCATTCTTCTTCAGACTCCGATGCGGGAGTTGCTTGACAACTTCAGCGCTTGGGATGCTGAGCCGTTATTGTCCTACTGCTGTGATCAGAAATGGAGTGGATGCATCTTGCCGCGCGGCGACGAGGGTCCTTGATACATGCAGATATTCTGGAACGGGAGCTTGCCTCCAGACTGGCGCACTGTTTGCCCCAATCGCTCGAGAAGCTGTGGCAATTTGTGCTTTCACTGAGTGCCGAAGCCCCAGGAGTTTGGTTGCAGGGTGCTGCGCTGGTTCTAGCGGCTTTCCACAGCGAGCTACAAGTCAAATTTCGTGATCTCCCTCCAGCACTTCTGGATAAAGCCATCCGCTGCCTGCAGAGCCGTGAAGCATCTGCTCTTGACGCGCAGTCCTTGTTCAAAGCAGCTCTGGGCTTTCGGTTCCAGCCAGACCCCATGTCCTACCTAGCCTTCGCAGACCGGCTTGCTGCTTCGGAGCTTTTGGAGCAAGCTGCTCATGTTGCAATCCTTTCTGCCAGGGCCTTCGACGCGCTGGGAAACAAAGAGGCTTCACAGCAAGCATACACCCTGGCGTATGGATTGGACCGGAACAACTTTGAGGCTTTGCAGGGCTTGTCTGCGGGCGCTGCAAGCATCCTCGGAATGCTTTTCCGAAGCAAACGTGTCGAAGCCTTCGACATAAACGGGTTTCGAGTTTAGCTTTCTCACCTGCCGACATTTAACACACTTTTAAAGACTGTGCGGCCGTAGGCGATGGGCTGGGCCCCCGTGTACATGACCTGGTCGAGTCACAGGATGCAGCTCCGACTCAGCTTGGCCAGGATTTTCAAGTCGCCACGTCAGAACGCAGAAGCGAAGAGGCAGAGTGCACTGCGCCTAAGGGCCCGGCGGTTCCGGCCTGTGCAAGAGTTTAGCTTGTAGGCAGCTGCAGACGAAGCCGAAAGTCCCGTAAAGCCCAAGCCACCGAAAACCATGAATACACATCGTCCCAAATGCAGAGAGCCCAAAAACCTGAAGTGCAGCAGACGGGAAGCCAAGGGTTGTGAGGTCCAAAACACACCCAAAAACCCGAAGATTCTAGTCCCTTAAGATCTCTACCATGATGAGCCAGAACCCTATTGAAACTAGCTGCAATTGGCTATCAAGATGCCTAGGTAAAGCGAGAGCTGAGGGCATCGAACTGAGGTTTAAAGTCTTCTCGCAGGGCTCTCTTCTAGGTGCCTGACCCCGTAGGGTTTAGGGTTTGTCAGGGGTTCGATTTTGAGAGAGGCTGGGTCTATAATGTTACGGGGAGAACCGTAATGAAAATCCTATATCATGTCATGCTAAGATGGCACACACACTTTTTGCACATGAGCCCTAGGCCCTAAACCCTCCTCTGCCCGGACTGAGTGTTGGCAAGTAGTTATATGTCGGCTTTCTGATGAGATAAGGACAAACACGCTAAGTAAATCTCAGCTGTTACGCAGTCTCCTGATCCTACAGCAAGCGTGGTTTTCATCGTCAGGTGATTCGCTGAGAGCTATCTTCGAGAGCACTTGCAGTGTTGGGGTGGTTAGTATTCATATCTACGACCATCCAGGTCTGAATATTTAGCAGTTGTTTCCCTGTACAGTCGCCTTAGAAGCATGCAGTACGATACTGGGGTACTAGGCCAAGCCCCATTCTAATTTCTGAGACCCCAATAACAAGCCCGAGCATGAAGACACCTATAGCGCAAAACCGGCAAAACCTATATCTGAACCCGAAGCCCTAGACCCTCTGAGTCCTAAGCCCTAAGCCCTAAACCCTCTATAGGCCAAACCCCAACACAAAATCCCGTGACAGCGAATCCAGGGGACTTGGAAAGTAGGTTTTAGGTAGAGTTATACGCACCCTAAATAGAGTCACTCCAATTAAAGCCCTACTTATAACCGACTTTCGAAGCCCGTTGGGCCTCCAAGTAACGCTAAAATTCCTCCTCATAGGACCACTACTGATCCCTTTCAAAGATCCCTTTAAGGAGCCCTCTAAGTAACCCTCTAAGTAACCCTATCAGGAACCCTATAAGGAACCCTATAAGGAACCCTCTACGGAACCCTTTAAGGAACCCTTCAAGTGCTCCTGCCGCAACCCTCAATGCGCACAGGATCTCGGAATGTGCCCATGTCCAACACTGATCGGGGTTATTTTGAACACATTCTTGCAGATGTATGTATAGATATATATAGATACATATATATATATATATATACATATATACACCTACAAAACATAAATGAATAAGCAAATAAACAAGTATATACATACATACAGATATATATATATATATATATATGTACATATCTGTTGTATATATATACACATAGTTATACATACTATATGGGTAGATAGATAGATCGGTAGCTAGCCTGCTTACGAAGTCCCCGGAGCCTCCAAGTAAACATGGCACTATTCCTAGATCTGATGAGCCGTGAGCTTTTTCTTTGGACTGCAGGCTGAACACGGGCGTCCGTAAAGACATAAAGACAGGCAGTAAAGTATTGCTTGGTTCACAGTTTAGGCTTTAGAGTTTGCTGTGACGCGCGCCAAATTACATGCCGCACTGTGGTACTTGCTCTGATGTTTGCGGGGGGGGGGGGGGGGCGGACTCCTCGCTTATACAGCGCGCAGAGTATGCATGCTTAGTTTTACGCGTGTGGCGCCATGGCCCTGAGCGAGTGCAAGGGATCTTCCCCTCCGAGCCAGAAGGAATCTCGGCAGAGTCTGCTAGACGCGTGTGCTTTGCAAGGGATCTTCCCCTCCGAGCCAGAAGGAATGGCAGAGTCTTAGCGCTGCTTTGGACAAGTGGGAAGGCTCTCGCACTCTGCTGGCTCGGACGTCGCTGACAGCGGTGCCTCACTGGCAGAATGGCAAGGAGCACGTGGACCCGCCGTACTGGACGGATTTTCTACATAGCACCGATGACCTGAAGAGGACCATCAGCAAAGCACTGCAAGGGGTGATGCCCGCCGAGGCCCGGCTGGCAGTATATATACTTGCCGACAGGTTGATGGGGCGCAGCCGCTTCTGTGCCAGCCGAGGTTGGTATTTGAGCAGCCGGCGGCACATCATCAATGAGCGGGAGTTTGCGGCCCTGCAGAAGCTGATTGCTTACACCCTGGGGCCCAGTCCAACATATCTCACACGCATTGATCGTGACCGTGCAATGATCACGTCATGTGGATGCAGTTTCCCGCTGTACATCTCAGCAACAGTATCAGAGCACCGCCGCTTCGCAACTTCCCGAGAGCGGTTTCTCTATCCATGTGACTTCTTGGCGTATCCGATCCCTGATGCTACTTTCTACCAGGACCGTCGGATCATTTGCCCATGGGTTTCTTGGACTGCCTGAGTAGGCTAGCACTTCAACGTTTCTGATTTGCTTCTGATTTCGGGCCTGTAACCCAATGTAGCTTGGTGTGCTGTGCTTGATTCCACCTACATTCGCAAACTGTGCAAAGTTTGGAGGTTTTCGAGAGCCCTCAAGTGCAGCTCCTGTTTCAACTGCCGTGTATACAATCTCAGGTCGTACTAGATCCTAACCAGAGTAGTAGGTTCTTCATAAATGTAAAGGCCCTGCTTCAAGGTCCAGCCTGGAGGTGCCATCGACGTCTGCCAGGGCGTGCACTTGTCCGTCTCCGTGGAAAGCCCCGGTGCCATTGCCATGTCCTGCAGCCAAGCGAGCGGCTGTCCTCCAAACTACCGGCAGCAGCTGATCAAAAGGTGGGGGGGCTTCCGTTTTGGCTGTTGTGCCCTGGGGCTACCGCACAGCTAGGTAGGATATAGTGACAAGGTCTCCGTCGGCAACGGACGACGAGCTGCAGCGGTACATACAAAAGGCACAGCGCATGGAATTTGTAGTTTTCGTTGGCAAGAACTTGGGCTCCTTTGATGCCGAGCACCCATACTCGCAGTCTTCAACCGTCGTCATGGTGGACGATGCTGATATGGTTGAGAAGATCCTGCAGGTTTCAGACGAGCTCAATCTAGGCTTGCGGACCGATGATGTGACGCATCTAGGGCGAAGTGCGGTTTTCCCATTCTCTTTTCCACCGGCGTTGTGTGACGAAGACAGGGTGCTTCAGCAAACATTGATGGACACTGGGGAAGCTTTCGCCACTTCATCTGCAGCACAAGTCTTCGCGACAGACACATTGGCACAACATGGCATTGATTCGAAGTCTTTGCTGGACGTGGGCGAACGGGACTTCGAGCAGATGCTGCATTTCGGCGACACCGAAGACGAAGTGTTGACAAGAGCACGCGAGCTGGTGGCGAATGCAATGAAGCAGCTGCGGCGAGTTGAAGCGCTTGCTCAGTGGATTTCGGAAGACTTGCTCTGCCGGGACCTGCTGGATCAAGTGTGGCGCGAGCTGAAGCTGAGGGCAGAATGGTCCGAGATTTCGGACCGCTGGAGCCAACACTTTGCGCCGCCGCCTCGCAAGTCGAAGAACAAGAAGACACGACAGAAGGAGCCTTTGCTGCATCATGCAATCGTTCAGCATTGCAGTGCACCGCCGAGACATACACTCAGAAAGCTTGCGCTCAGCTCAACCGAATCTTTTACGATCCAAGGAGAAGGAGGGCGGTGCTGAAGCTGTCGATGTAGAGAAGCTGCCCATGCGCTTGCAGCAGGCGGTAGTGGACATGGACAAGAAGGCCGCCCTTCGAGGAAAGTAGATCAGAGGTCGTGACATTTTTGGGTTCATTGCGGCCTCGGGTCGGGGTGCTTTGATTTGTTTGTTTTATGGCTTTATGGGTAGAAGACATATGCAGTCTGATTGCTTTTTTTCGCACAAGGGGTTGCAAGGATTTGACGCAGTCTTGCACAGGGGCTGCGTGATCTAGCGTTGCTGACCCCTCAACCCCCCAACGCCGAAACCTGCAAACCCTCAAATCCGACGGCCCCGTGATGACTAGGTCTGGAAATGCCGCACCTACCACAAGTACTTCTGCCTGCTGCAGCGACGGGGCCTCCTGGACACCCAGCATACGCGCGTAGTACTCTTTTTGCGTTTTTTATTCGGGGTCTCTTGATTCCAAAAGAAATCGTACTAGGGGACTTGCGTCTCGCAAAGCCTAAGCCCTTCAACGGTTCATGGTTTGTGTTTTGATTTCGTGTTCGAAGCGATTCCAAGTCCCTTGAATCCTGCACCCGCTACTGAGCTGGCTGGCGGCGCCGATACGTTGTGGGGACTACTTCGACAAACGCCTTAAAGCCTGAAGGCCAAACCCTAAACTCTTTCGTAACCTCACACTGTTTCCTCCAAACGGATCACCCCAAATAGTAGGATCCTTATTATAAGGACCCCATAATACCCAAATTTCCGGAAACTCCCAAATTTCAATCCTCAGGACTACTTCGACAGACGCCTGCCACTGGAAGATGGGCCGCGGGTGGTCCTTCACGGACCTGGCGTCCGGTCAGTTTCTTAACAGCTGAGTGGATAGGGTTTAGGGATCAGGGTTTTTACACTTGTTGGGATAATATTCCCCACTATAAAACTGAAAGTTTACACTTTCTTGGGGGCTTATGAACTCAGCAACTAAGGTTTCCTTCGTGCGTCCACATGGACGCAGCAAGCCGGATGGGCGACCACCGAAGATTTCCGGTTGAGCCTGAGCCGCCTGCCTTTAGGGTTTAGGGGGTCCGGGAAAGTAACTGTAGTCTTTCTATTGTTACACCTACTATTTCATCTAGAGCCACTCTGTCGATTTGAGGTTTTCGTGGCTTCAGGACTTAACATTGCAAGGGTTTCGGCTGCAGCCCTCAGCGATGCAACATTTTGAAAGATTGCAAGGTCTGTAGGGCCAAGCAACGCCTTCGGGCGTCGGTTTTGGCTTGTATTGTTATTGGGCTTTGTTGGGTGTAACAGATTGAGGTTTTTGAGCTTTCAAGGTACGGGCTTCAGGATTTGAGGCGTTTTGCTTTAGGAGCCTTGTGCGCAGCTTTAGGGATGTGAGCCGGCCTAGCAGGCGTTGCAGTAGGGTTCAAGGTTTAAGGTTTAGGGCGGCTTATATAGCTTTTTGCTTCTGTCGGGTGCGCTTGAGCATACAAGAGGTGAAACTATTCATGCCCAGGCACGCTTGCTGCACGGTTGCGTCGGGGGTAGGTCACATCTGTCATGCGTACAGATGCTCCGTCCTTTTTTGGAAGATCATGCCTGAGACTCCTCGTCCGAAGATGTCCGGAGCAGTTTGACACGAGGTCCATTAGTGTTTTCATTCGAGATATTGCATCAGCTTAGGGCAAATGACGTTGTCGGTTCCTCTTGCTGGCTTTGCCTATCTCGGGCTCAATGAGGTTCATGCAGAGTGCCCCGGTGCGCATCAAACCACATGGCGAAACTCGACACTGCAGCTTCTTGGAAAATGAGCTCTTCTCGCCTCACAGCTTTATCCCCAAACCTCGGGCCCGAACCATGGTTTCAGGCATGGCGAGGTCGGTTCAGCATCAGGAAGGAGTGGCCTTTCGGTCGGCCAGTCGTCAGAACTGCGAAAGGTGTACTTCATAGTTTTTCGATGCCGCTTCTGCAGAGGTGTGGTAGCAAGGGTGCCGATGTGTTGAACAGTTCCGGATCAGGATGCAATGAACCATAACGGCGAAACCCTAAAGCCCTGTAGCCCTGCACCCCTAAGCCCTCAAGCCCAAGACCCTGAACCCTTAGGCCGATGTTTCGGGACTGGGTGGCCCGGGTCTTTCATTGTTGGGGCTTCAGCTTTTTGGACTGCGGGGTAGCATCCTGAGATCTTCCAAATTGCATCCCTGGCTCGAGGGATTCAGAATTCATATAGGGCCACATGAACCCCCAGCCCTCAACACCGGGGCCCTTGACCCTAAACCCTAACTAAACCCAAGCCTCATACCGTTAAAAGCGACACAACGCCAAAAGAGAGCCATGACATGAGATTCGATGTATGTTTATGGTATCGTGTTAAACTTCGTCACCTAGAAAGGCGGATGATGTATCACGATCGTAGCAGACAAATTTGGTGCATGCTGCATGCGATTGGTCTTGTCACTAAACCTCAGATAACAACATGGCGACTTTAGTGTTCTTGGGGTTTAGGGTTTAGCGCCACAGACCCGATGCCCAACCCTACTAAGGCCTGATGCCAGGCCGTAGCCCAGAAGGGGCCATCTCAACAGGAGTATACAACAGGAGCAGGTTTCACAATTCACCAAAGCCTAAAGGACCCCATTCAAAGACAAACTCGCCTAAGTTTTCACCCTAAACCTTAAACCGTTTAAGCCCCTAAACCCTTAAACCCTAAACCCTAAACCCTTAAACCCTAAGCCCTATGCTTGGGCCATGGCACTGGGATCTTCGCTGCCTGGTTTCCCTTTGCATCCTCGAGCTCTGTAGAGGCCCACGCCTGCATGCCTGTAGAGATTGCTTTTCGGGGGCCTCAAAAGGTAGGATGAAGGTAGGTGGGATATTCCCAAATAAGAGTCCTTATGTAAGGGATCCTGAATCCCACCTACCTTCATTTTCTAGCTTGTGAGGCCTCCGAGCTTTCGGGTTCAGAAGGCTTCAGGGTTTGGTGCTTAATGGCCTAATGCTTATGATTGAGGGTTTCATGCCTAAAGAGATTGGTCCAGGGCTCAGAAGGGTTTAGAACCAGGATTTAGGGCGTAATGTTTTTGGCTTAAGGCTGAAATGGATTGAATGTTTAAGCTCTAACGTTTGAGTGCGAGATGCAAAGGACGCATCGATGATGTATCATCGTGCCGGTACGGTTTTAAAGTTGTGGCCTTGCAGGAGAAATCACGAACAGTGCATCAAGAGTATGTTTCGGAGTTGAGACGAAATAGCCTGCATGTTGATGATGGTGCTGATAGCGTTGGTCACTGGTCACGATATGCTTCTCTTCATTTCTTGCGTGTTCGTGCTTGCCTGACCACTCCCTTTTTCAAGATCTCTAGGTTTGCCCCCAAAAGCCAAAGCCTAAACCTTACTTAGCTGCAAAAACCCTAGACTCCATCGCTTGAAACCGACTAAAAAGCGAACCGCACCGACTCCCCCAAGTGCAAGCCCTGGTCAAACCCCTTATAGAACTCTGTCTAGAATCCAGGAAATCCTGGGCCTTAAGCAATGAGGGAGTTTCCGAAATTAGGGGAACCACATTTTGGGATCCTTATAATAAGGATCCTACTAGTTAGGATACTAGATTAGGGTCCCCTATTTTCGGAAACTCCCATGAGCCCCAAAGCCCCAAAACTGCCGAAGCGCCTCTCGCGAGGCCAAGACTGAGACACTAAAGGCCTTTTAGTTTAGGTGGACTAACTACCTCTACTATATTGGGGTTCCTTGGTGTACCTATAGTATAATCTCTCACAGCACCTTATATAGTGCAAGGAGTCTTCTTCATTTCGATCAGGCCTCGAAGGCTTCGAAGATCCTGGGGCCGCTGTCACAAACCTCCGAGAAACAGCTCAAAATGGTTTAGGTTCTTGGGGTTTAGGGTTCAGGGTTTAGGGGCTTAGGGGTTTGTAGTTTGGGGCTGACACTAGAAGCCCAGCCGCAAAAAAGGGTTGAGGGTTTTGTTTACTGTTTGTCTCGCTTTCTGGGAAGGTTTGGTGGTCAGCCCAGACAGCATCAGCGCCTTCTCCGCTCATCCAGGCGTCCTTGGCATGGAGTTTTTGTATCAGTGTGATAGTGCTGACGGTGTCTTCGGGTCATTTTGGAAGTTTCTTAAGGTTTCAGGCCTTTGGGGTGTTTTCGAGCCTTAAGGGTTTGGTTGAGTCTTGTGGTTTGGGGGTATGTTTGAACTGTTCGTGATGTTAGGGTTTCAGTAAGGCTTTACGCGCAAGGATGTCGAGTTCCGGGAGCAAGCTGCAGTCGAGTCCTTAGTCCCGAAACCCTAGGGGGGACCCCCGTAGGGTTTTCACAGGGTTGGTAGCTTGTGACAGCGGGAGCTGTGAGATTAAGCAGGGCGTGAAGACCCATGAGTCGAATCGCTAGCGAAAGCAGGCTTGGGGATCGAACGCTTGGTAGGGTTTCAGGTTTAGGGTCGAAGGTATCGGGTTTAGGGTCCATTGCATATAAACAACATATATATATATATATGTGTATATATATATATATGTATATATGTATATATGTATATATGTATATATGTATATATGTATATATGTATATATGTATATATGTATATATGTATATATGTATATATGTATATATGTATATATGTATATATGGTATATATATATATATATATATATATATATATATATATATATATATATATATATATATATATATATATATATATATATATATATATATATATTGATTGTGAGGTCAAGCCCGACACGTGTCTGATATTTCGATTCATAGGTTGGGGGGTCTCGAGCTCGCGATGCGACAGTCTGCCAGGGGTTGAGGCGTCGTTTCGGGTGCTCACGGCTTTGGGCGCATGAGAGCCAGACGATTCCAACATTTGTACAAAGGGCTTGAGCAATTTAAGCAATTGGTGCAACCATTCCTTGGGGTTTCCAGCATACTTCTAATGATTTATGGCCCGAAACCACCGTTCTATTTCTTCAGGCCCGCTTCCAGGCTCGAGATTCAGAGATTTACTGACCTGGCGAAGCCAGAATGTAAGCAGACCACAAGGCCTTCTTCTAACAATTCAGACTCCTATACTAGGTATCGAAGTAAAAACCTATCGATTTGGGATATTGTCTACTTTCCCTTATTGTTTAATATACAAAGCCCTAATTATAAGTAGTTTTGGGGACTGTTGAAGTCGACACCTTGCATATTATGTTCGGGAAGCAGGATCTCTTGGACCCAGCTTGGGAGGCCGTTCTGGGAAGCCCAGGATCCTTAAAACCGCAGCAGTATAATATAGGGGCTTCGGCAAAGAGAGAGAGAGAGAGAGAGAGAGAGAGAGAGAGAGAGAGAGAGAGAGAGAGAGAGAGAGAGAGAGAGAGAGAGAGAGAGAGAGAGAGAGAGAGGGAGGAGAGAGAGACAGGAGAGAGAGAGAGAGAGAGAGAGAGAGAGAGGGAGGGAGGGAGGGAGGGAGGGAGGGAGAGAGAGAGAGAGAGAAATATCATCACCTATACTATTTTGGGGGTTCTTTGTTATAGCTATAGTACCATGGGCACCAAAGAAGGCCCCCCCGTATTAGCCCGCTGTTTGGGGGTTTAGGATTTGCGGTTGAAGTGTAGGTGTGTTAGAGAGATCAGAGAGAAGTTCGGGTTTCTCCATGTCCCTACACCGTTTTGCAGCTCCAGGGGTGATCCATCGCAACATCACGCTCGAGAACCCGTGCCTCCTCGGAAGCCTATGGCGCGGGTTTAGGGTCTAGGGTTGGGTTCCCATTCAAGTGATTCTGATGTCGATCATTGTCAAGCGGAGCCATGGCAATGCTGATCAAAGCGCTTTAGGGAACGGTCGCACGAGGCCACTTGTTCTATATACCAACATTGCTTATGTCATCATGACCGGCCATAAGTGGGAGTTTCCAAAAATAGGGGACCCTAAATAATATCCAAAATAGTAGGCTCCTTATTATAAGGGCCCTAATTTAAAGTATCCCTAAGTTTCGGAAACTCCCAAGTAGTAGGAGGTAAACACCCTCAACCGTAAACCTGATAGCAACGATAGCCAGAGGAATAGTCGCAGCGAGTAGCACGAAAAGTTGTGCGTTGGCCAACAACTGCCAGAATACAGAAGCCTACATAAGTACCAAGATGATTCCTCAGAGTTCCTTATCATGAGTGTGCTACATATGCCCCAAAACTCTCTTCAAACTATGAAGGTCCCCATAGCAACCGTTGCAAGTTCAAAGTCACACCCCGGAGAACTCCCATGAAGCATTGCCCCGAAAGCCGCTCTCCAGATCTTATTCCCTAGACCGAAATCACTAGAACCGTAAACCATTCGATGCCCTTTGCAAGTCTCGGAGTACCTGTTATAGAGCCGTGATGGTATTCCTGTTCGAACCCTTAGGTTGAGGGTCTAGGGTTTAGGGTTTCGGAAGCCCTGAACCCTAACCCATAGACAACGAGAGCAGTTCGGGTTCGAGTTTGGCATTGCTCGTAAAAAGGACGGCCTCCGACATCACCGTGCAGCTCGAGTTGTCGCCCCTTGCCGCATTGAGCTTGGTTTCGGGTTTAGGGGCGCCTACCTGAACCTCCGAAGGTAGGTAAAATAATGGTTCAAACCCTCTAAAGGGCTATTATTCTACATATTTTTGGGGTCCAGGTTTGCCTTCTAAATCACTTATAGACCTTTTAAGGTAAAGGAACTTGGATATAACCCAGAAGTGTTGGGTTCGTGGTTTCTTAGCAGGCTGAGTTCGCAGTTTGCACCGATAAGGTGTAGGGTCCCCTCAAGGTTCAGCAGTTAGTCGGTCGTAGGGCTTGCATGGGTTCGGGGTTGATTGGGGTTTGTTTTGGTCTGGACCCGGGGCTTTTGATTGTTGCACGCCTACTAAGACTTGGCACTCTGGCTGCCGAGGGCAGTGCTGCAGGTTTTGCAGCATGCTACGAACCAGGCATGCATCCAGGAAGAGGGCGATAGTGGGGTTCGAGTGTTGAGGAGCCGGAAGGCAAACCCAAAACGTGAAAAGTCATCGAACCCGTAGGATCCACAAGGCGCAGTGCCGAGATCCACAAAAATACAGAGCCTTAATTCCGCGGGAAACTCTGCCTAAACCCAAGCCTGTCTGTCCGTGCCTGCCTCGTGCGAGTGTGTGTGTGTGTGTGTGTGTGTCGAAACCTGTCTATGCTCCCTGAAGCCACCCAAAACCTTTCGACAGCTTTGAACCCTTGCCAGGAAGGGGACGGAGAGCGGCACCCGTCGGCTGGCAGCGCTGTCGGGAGAAGTTCAATCCTTCAGCAAGGCTCCAAGCATAGTTAGCTTTCCTCATGGAGCGGTGCTAGTAATAGCAGAAATGGCAGAATACCATCGCCACCTTCCCTACTACCCCTGCTCTCGCGACCCCAACACCAGCCGCACCAGCCCCACCACCCACCACCACAGCAGCAACAGCATGGTAGCGAAATGGTAGTGCCAGCTGAAATAGCAATGGTCGCAGCAGGTCTCAAAAAAAGCGTTGCGACATGTATATACATAATACATGCATGAATGCATGCGTACATCCATAGTTACTTCCATACACAGGACAGACATTGTTGGAGTTTAGTGTTTAGAAGTTTTTCCACCGCGGAGGACTCGCTGTGCAACGGTACATCGAGGCCGTGAGGGGCGGGCTCTTTCTTGTAGTCGTCGAAGCGTCTAGCGCAGCGGGTGACGGTGGTAGTCCTGGCGGTTCTGCTGCCATGACAATTGAACCTGAGTGCTATGAATTCGAAACCCTAATCCCGAAATATCCTAAACCCCAAACCCTAAACCCTCCAGTGAGTCTGCTGTCATGTCAACATAAGAGTATGGTTGCTAGCTGCTTCTGGCTTACGAAGGAATGCTGACATGACAGCGGTTGTCGAGCTTGCAATGACAAGCTCTGTAAGCGTACGCAGGCTATGCACCATAGGTGTATGGCATGGTCACCCGTCGAACTGAAGTCTCTCTACAGACCTCATTGCCGAGTATGAGCGCCAAAAAAACCCAAACCCCGCCCCAGGACCCTAAACCCTAAACCCTATATTCCGCTGGGATGGTGGCCAATGTGCCGTTGTTGGGACTGGGAATCCTCGCTGTGGTACGTCCGAGAGTGAGTGCTAAAACCCCATATTCCCGCTTCGCTTTTGTTTCTTTTTCGCTTTTGGGCCCATGTCTGAAGGCTTGGGGTCCTCGAGCTTGGGTGCAGGCTTCTGGGTTCGGACGCGAAGGGATACCTTCAAAATGGGGAGGGGGCCTCCTATTCAGGCCAACCAATGTAGCGGTTATTCTGTAGGTTGTAGGTCGAGTTACAAGTACTCTAGATGGAAGTATCCAAATTATAACCCTACTTGTAGCCGACTTGCTGAGTCCTCTGAGCCTTCAAGCAACCGTAGAACTCTTCCTTATACCAGAATCATAGATCCCTTTTAAAGAGCCCTTTAAGGAACCCTCTAAGGATTCTGCAGAATCTTAGTTACTAAATCCCCTGGGCCCCCAAGTGCGAGCGGGGCGCAGGCTCCTGCTGCGGTGGCGGCAACCAGGCGCTTCGCTTCGCTCCCCGGATTTCGCTCCCCAAGTCCCAAGCACAGGGTTTAGGGTTTAGGGTTTGGGTTTTGGGGTTTGGGGTATAGGGTTTAGGGTTTAGGGTTTAGGCTAACCGCTAAGCCTCTAAACCCAAAGGCCCCAAGGCCTTGGGCCCGAAGCGAAGGCTGTATTGTATATAGGGGCCTGAGTAGGCAAAAACATACCAGCAATGTGGTTCGTTGGGGTTTCTTGAGGCCCCTATTTGTGGCTGCAGGCCTACACCTTGCTAAACAGCGTTGCGCAAGGTTTCGAATGGAATGGACCTCGCCCCTTTCCGATTGAAAGTAGCTTCTTCAATTCAGCTCGACAGGCTGCATATGCCGAGCCCTAAACCCAAAGCCAAGGATCAAGGCCGATAGACCAAAACCAGACAGCTCAACTGGCGCCTGACAGCAAAGCGTCATACTTGAGCTTCCCTCCTAAACTGGTCATAGACGCCATTGAGAACTGGAGTAGGGCTTTTGAGCTCTTAAGGCGTATTATAGTCGAATCATAACAACTATAGCCCTAAGGAATACGACAGCTGTTCATTCAGAAGCTTGGAAGCCCACGAACCCCAGACCCCGTCGAAGATGCGCGATAGGCTGCACCTTGGCACTCCAGAACACGCGGTGCACTTGTCGGGAGGTGGAAAGGAACGGCAACACGATGTGAGGAGGCAGAAACACGAGCCAAACCCTAAAACCCTAAGCCCTAAACCCTATGCAACCCTCATGCCTAAACCCCAGGCGAAGCCTCTCCAAATCCGAACTCTGGCAGGTGGCCAGGCCGGGAAAGCTTACCGGAGGCTCGCAGAGGAGCTCGGGGGCTGGAGAGGGAGAAAGACGGAGAGACAGGAGAGAGGGGTATGATTGGTTCAGGGTTTGAGAGGGTTGAGGGCCATGTGACTGTATGTCTAACATATTATATATACATGTATATGTAGAGAGAAGAGCGAGAGAGAGAGAGAGAGAGAGAGAGAGAGAGAGAGAGAGAGAGAGAGAGAGCCAGAGCCAGAGCCAGAGCCAGAGCGAGAGCGAGAGCGAGAGCGAGAGCGAGAGCGAGAGCGAGAGAGAGCGAGAGCGAGACCGAAGGAGAGAGCGAGACGAGAAGAAGTCATGATTCGATTTTCTTAACATCCTGGCGTTTGCATTATGGGGTTTTGACACCGGTGCCTGGTGCGTGCATGTAGTCGTGTTGTTTGTGCCTTCAATGCTCTGTAGCTACAGTTTCAGAAAGCAATCCTTCAATGGGCCGCGGGGCATCTTCTGACAGGAGACCACGACAAGCGAGTCCTTCTGCAGACTGCGCCCGTTCGTTCCATCAGTGCTGTAAGACCAGAAGAACGAAGCCCCAAGCAACGACAACATAGATTTAGTGAGTGCAAGGAGCCCACCATTGTCCGGTGGCATCACCTTCAGAACTTAGACCTGGACATCGTGGCACCTCGGCAAAGGAACATGATTATCTTGCAAGGTTCTTGTGCATGGGTTCGGTTTAGGACCTCTCTACCACGAAAGATCATCGACACAGCTGTCTTCCCGAGCCTCAAAATCGTAGGCTAAAGCAGCGAGAATCCGACAATGCCCCGAAGCCCTGCCCCCAAACCCTAACAAACCTTAATCCCCTACACCCCTAAGTCTAAACCCTTAACCCGAAACCCTGTCAACCCTACATCCTACACTCCTAAGCTTGCAGAAATTGGCCCGGCCTGCAGACCAGGCTTGACACTCTTTGCGAAGCGCCTAGACCAGGATTCAGGGTTTTGACTTTCAAGGCTGACGGAAGGGCGTAGGCTTCTGTGCTGTAAGTATGGGAACCTGCAAGCATGGGAACCTAAACGAATGGTGTTTCACTGAGACTGAACTGAACTTTTGTCATGTGCAACCCAAGATTGCTGTCGCTGGTTGCCCATTTCCCCGCTCGCTTCAGATATACGGGATATACGTAGTACAGAAGACAAATATTCAAGCTTATCACTCCGGGGAAAATCAGTGTCGCCTTCTCATGACCTACATTTTGCAGAGCTCCTGTGTTGTCATTGCTTTGAGAGCTCCTGCCAGCATTGCTGCTTACTGCTAATGCTCAGTATGAAGGTCCGTGCTCACACTGGGCATCCGGGTTTTGGTGTGATAAGAAAGCCGCCTGCTGGGCTTAGGACCCTTCTGTTCGCGATACTATATTGCTAGTTCTGCTGGTTGTCAGTCATACCCAAAGCAGGTAACGCCCTAAACCTTAAATCATAAAGCCTTGCATGAAGAAGCAAGCCCCACCCGAAGACAGACAGAAAGGCCCGAAACCAGAAGCCCCCATCTTCGTCCCTCTCGCGAAAAGAACCCAGGATCTAAACTGCTCAGGGCAGACGCCCGAAGAGACGCTAGGCGTGCCTGTCATTTCGTCAGTTCGTCAGAGCAACCCTGAGCCCTAAACCCTAAATCCTAAACCCTGATGCTCTCAAGGGAAGCCGTTTAGCTGTTCTGACAGCTAGCTTGTTGATTTTCCACGGATGTAGATTGGACAAGTCGTTAAGGTGTTTGTGGTCTAGATGAGGTTTTCGACTTCGGGTTCGGGAGTTTAGGCTTTAGCGTCGGGGCCGGGCGGAGGGTTTCCAAAGGATTCGGGAAAACTTCTCGAGGTTTTCGAGTACTTCGACTCCGGATCGAGGATTCTTTGGTTGGCTTTCTGGGCTTCCATGGGGTCTTTTCGGGAGAGATGGCTTTGGGGCTTAGCGTTCCGATCGGATGTTGATTCTTGAGGAGTTTGGTGTATAGTTTAGGCGCCCGATTTGGGGCTTCACATGCTGTGGGGGCATTTGCACAGTTTGGGAGCAGTGCCCAGTGCTGCAGTCTTTCGTGCAGGGTCTGTGCGGTGTGTGTGTGTGTGTGTATATGTATATATATATATATATATATATATCTATATCTATCTATATATATATATATTCATATGGGTGGTTGTCAAAATTAGGGTTTCATTTTGTCTCCTCATTATAGTACGGCACCTAATATTTAGGGTACCCAAAAAGGGACCCTAATTTTGACAACTACCCATATGTATTTTTATAGAATACATATGTGTAGATATATGTATATACCTGCATACATATGAGATGAAGCGAGTGTTAGGGCCACTAGGGACCGTTAGTGCCGTGCAAAGGTTGAGGAGTCGAAGCTCGGACATACCCATAGGCCCCATAGTTGTTCTTTTTTGAGACTACCTTATATAGTTCCTGTTTGGGATTACCTTAATAGTTCCCTTTTGGCATTACCTTAATAGTTCCTTTGGGATTACCTTATAGGATTCTATACATGTCAGAGCATCAGTTTGAGTTTGTGCGTGATTTGCCCCTGGTGAGACTCGCTATGCCAAGACCAAGTCCGAGATCCTGCAGGTGGCAATGCGAACCTTCGCGACCTTGGGCTGAATTTCAGTCCGCCGTGACTGCATTGGAGCCTTTGGTCGGCTAGCCAATCATCGTCTGGAGTCCCAAGTTCGGCCAACCGCGGCTCATAAGACGCCTCCTCCCGATCTCAACAAAAGACAGCCCGCACCTTCCCATCAGCATGAAGATGTATCCGATGTACATCGAGCGATGGGCATGCCTCAGTCCGCAGCTGCAAGGTTCGTGCGGAAAGAAGTTGACAGAGAAGTACCCAGAAGAGTGAAGCAACCCAAATGCGCGGAATCTCCAGATTGCAGTCGTTTTCTTGTTTCTAAAGCCACCCTCGCATTTCGGACCTCTGATGGGACGCGAGTGCAGAACTGTCCTGAGAAATAAACCTAAACCCTAAACCCGTTCAAGCGTTTGACTTGCAAGTCCCGTTGCTAAGCACCGCCGGACTGCGGGCCAATCTCCAAGCCCGAACCACCAAAAGAGAACCCAATGTAGGGTACTGCCCAGCTCATCGCCAGATCACTATTTACAATAGTGCAGTGTACTTACCCTAGAACAACTAGGACCCTCGTAGCGAAAGAAAGATGAAAGTTCCATTCTGTCATAGTCCCCACATACTGATACTTGGACGCCCAGGGGACCTGCCAAGTCCGTTTTAGGTAGGGTTTGGGTTAATTGGGGGTAAAACACCATTGAGGGTATGTGTAGTTCTACTTATAACCTGCTTCATAAGTCCCCTGCACCTAAAGTAACCCTAATCTCCCTTATAGAACGCGTATGAATCATGAATCCCTTGGTAAGGAAGTCCCCAATCTGGGCCTCGAACTAGAGCTTCTAAGTCTCTAGATTCGCACGCAGGCGAAGTGAAGCACCGGTTCGGCCACGAGTTGAGCTTCGTCGAACTCGATCAGAAGGCTCTTGGGCTTCAGGGTTCGGGGTTCTTGGGTTTAGGGCCCTTTACGGTTTAAAGCTTCAGGGTTTAGGGTTTGGGTTTACACAGGTCGTCAGGCTTCAGGGTTTCGGGTTCTTAGTGGTGAGTTTTGGGGTTTGGGATCTTGACTTTACTTGAAGCTCAGGGGACCGGAGCGGGTCGGTGGTGATTTGAGTCAGAATTGTGTGCAGTAAGGTGCGCATAGTTGAGATCTCGTTTATACCAAACCCCTAAACCCTAAACCCCTAAACCCTAAACCCCTAAACCCTAAGCCCCGAAACCCTAAACCCTAAGTCCCCTAAGGCTTTGAATTCAAGGCAGGAGCCAGCTCTGGAGATGTCTTAGTGTCTGTTTGGGGGGTGCAGGGTTTAGCGGGGTAAGATCCAGAATTTGTTTCCTGGTATGCAGGATGAACACGAACGCATGCCTCCCGTTCTTTTGGGAAGCAACCGTTTCTCCTTGTTCGCGTGCCTGCAACCCCAAAATTAGCTGCCCGGTTCCTCCATCCAGGCTTCATTCGTGCAGACGTCTTGTGCTTGGGGGTTCGTGCAGGCACTCGCACATAATTATTCGAGTACCGAGCGAGCTCATGGAGGAGACTACATACCGACAACCGAAACATACAGGGATGTGTCAGGGAAATCCTGCGATCGAGCGCCGAGACCTAGAACCCGAGGTCCATGAAGCAAAAGTTGCTTTGTCCAGCCTAGATCCCTCCTCGAAACCGAGCTAGGATCCAAAACACCGTGGACTGTGGCACCCGAAGTCTTCGATCTTGTCTTCCACAGCATGAACGATGCTGAGAGGTGCACCTGCTGGACTCGGGTTTCTCAGCGACGCCGAATGTCCCGTGGCGATGGCAGGTTCAGGGTGCAATGGAGGTGTTAGATGGCGGCAAAGGGAGGTCGTTCTCAAGGCTCTCACTCGGGTTTAGGGCGTACTCAGGGCTTCTCTCATTATTTACACTTCCTCCTGTGCAGATGTTCACAGTCCAGTGACCGTCCTAGTGTATAGCGGTGGGCAGGCGTAGCAGGCGTCTCCGCATCATGTTCAGCTGTTCTTCGTCTCGTCGGTTTCGTTCCGACATTAGCCTGACAGGGTTGGTTTATATGTGACGTGCACGTAGTAGCTGCTTGGCACTGTTGCAGTGCTTGCTCCTTGGTGGCGTTCTCCGCTTGCACCATGTTGGTGCTTTTGTTTCTTAGTTGTTCTTTGAATCGGCAATATCATCATGGTTTTGTGAAGACAAGAAGCCGTAAGTCCTGTAAATGCAGGTAGAACCCTTTCTTGAACCCCGACTAAAGGCCCGATCAAGACCCTCAAAGCAAACCCCGGCCTTGCCTAGGAACCCTTGGAAAGGAACCCTAAATCAATAAGAAAAGTCGAAATCAATAAGAAGACAAAGAAGACAAGAAAACGTCGATTAAGGAGCCCTGGCTCGGGAGCCCTTGTAAACGGCGCACTGAAAGGATCCTGACAAAGGAGCCCTGAGTTACGAACCCATAGCAACCCCGGAAATCCTAACCTTACAGGCTCTTCTTAAGGAGCCAAGATTGCCCCCCTAAGTTCCTGAACCCCGAACTTTCGCTATGCTCCTCTGTGTCCCTTAAATCCTCCCCCCTGACCCTCAAACCCCAAAGCCGTCGCTTGGCAGAAGGGTCTTGTAGGGAGCCTATCTCTCTAGACAGTTTCTGGCATAGCATGCGTGTACTTAGAGGCCCACAGGACTCAGTAGGTCGGTTATAAGTAGGGTTATCATCGGGTGACTCCATTTAGGGTACTTATAACCCTACTTATGACCTACTTACTAAGTCCCCTGGGCCTCTAAGTAGCCTATGTAGAGGAGTCAGCTTTAGGGTTGTCGTTGGTCATTCTATTATGTCGTACAAAACCCTTATTGAAGATTCCTTTAGGATCCCTCCCCTTAAAGCGAAACCCTCATCATGACTTGTCCCTTAACCCTAGGCCCTTATCAGGTGTCCCTTCGGATCGAAACCCGAGACCCTTATTGAAGGTCCCTAGCCCTTGCTAAGGCTGCTAAGTAGAAGAGCAAGAAATTGAAGATCCTTAAACCCTAAACTAAACTCTTATATTATGCGTCCACGAGGGTTTAAACCCTAAACCCTACGGTTGATGATATGAATCCTGCATTACCCATAACAAGGAATATGCCATATAATTCCCATAGTCGAAGGTCATTCAGTAAACCCTAAGACCCTAAGGCCTTATAAGAAGCCCTTGCTAGGTAGGAGGGAAAAATAAGGCCTTATTATGTGTCTTTTAGAGGCGAGACCCTAAACCCTAAACCGCGAGTGTTGTTCTAACTCTCTCCCGCTAGATGTGTCTCACTCAACAGACTCGGAACCACATGCCTCGCCTGTATTGCCCGAGTGTGAGCGCCGAAACCCTAAACCCTAAACCCCTAAACCCTTAAACCCCTAAACCCTTAAACCCCTAAACCCCTAAACCCCTAAATCCCTAAACCCCTAAACCCTAAACCCCTAAACCCGTAAACCCCTAAACCCTAAACCCCTAAACCCTTAAACCCCTAAACCCCGAAACCCTAAAGCCTTATCCCTTTAGGATCCCTCCTGGACGAACCTTTGGGGCATGGCCCGCGTGGATGTGGAGCGGGCCTGGGCGCGTGTGGAGGAGCTCGGGGTGCAGAGCCAGCAGGCCGCGGAGGGGTGGTTTTCTTTCTTGGGTTTAAGCTGTTTATATAGGGTTTATGGAGTTTTTCTTTTTTTGGGTTTAGGATTTAGGGTATAGGGTTTATGGGGTTTAGGATTTACGGTATAGGGTTTAGGGGGGGCTTTTGAGGGGGCTCATCGGCTTTTTGAAAGTAGTTTTTGCTGCAGATCTCGTTTGGAGCGGATCCATACAGTCCAATATGATATGACAAAATCTCCACACATAGAAACAACATAGAAACAAGCTTCCTTGTTCAGGCTTCCTAGGTAGGTGCCGGCGGTAGGGCGTTTGGGGTTTCGGGGCTCGGAAAAATGGCATGGGCTTTGCTGCATGTTTAAAACAGCTCCATCTTGATATTCTGTTTGTTTTAGAACTAGGTGGTCTGAAGGACCATGGGTTTAGGGTTTGGGGTTTAGGGCCGAGAAAAGGATTTAGGGTGTTGAGGTGGGATGGGCGGGGCGCCGCGGGGCCTGGTCCAGAACCTTAGTTTTCTCTGTTTCGGGGTCTCGGCAAGCCCTATACTCTAAACGTGAAACCCAAACAAACTCCGAGCCCCTTCAAGGGTTCCGTTGAGGGTGCTGTGAGGGTTTCGTCTGGTTTTGGGGTTCCTCCTCTGTTCATATGAGGTTTTGAGTTTGTATGCGATCTCGTTTTTTGATACGTCCATCCAACAGGTTTTGATTATAAAAGAGGAGATTCACAAAAATATTCAACACATCCACATGAAGACTTTGATGCGGCTTTGGGTTTTCAGCCCCAAGCAGTTCCTCCAATACAATCCATTGCTGTCAGAACGTATCAGCATACTCCGCACATGAGGGGCGGCATGCTATCTGCTGAGCACTGCGAGAGAGGACGGGATGCATAGATTTCACAACTTTACTGCTCTACGTACACACCACTATTGAACCCCGCACGAGAGCACTAGCACTTGCACATGGTTCGAAACCCTAAGCCACCCTTCATTGGCAAGGTCGTGGTGGCCGTGATCGACTCGGGGGTACAGCTCGACCATCCAGTCACCTGGTTTTGGCACAAGAAGGCTTCATTTCATATTGTTGGTTGCTTCTCAACGTCATTGGTGATCTGATCTGGCGCTGCAACGATTACAAGGAGTTTCGCGACCTTTGCTCGAGTCTGCACAACCCAAGAAACCCCGCCCGAGAACGCCCCGAGCACATGTCCTCTAGGCATCCACGCCGAGTAAATTTGTATTCCGGACAAGACAAAATCAGTAAATGCCCACCGTTCAACGCAGCAAGACGTGCACTTACAGGTTCAGGGCCTGTATAAAGCTCACAGCCTCAATCTTTTAAGCCGAGAATCCTTCTGCGGTAAACCCGTAAATCCCGAAGCTTACACCTCAATCCCTAAAACCGCGAAACCAAAAAACGGCTTACAGCAGCAACAAGGGTCCTCTTAAAGGATTACACAAGGGCTTCTAGTTTTTGTTGAAAACTTTTCTGCAATAGGGACAATTCAAGAAACCCAGATTTTTAGGATTCTCTTACGTAAGCCCTTAAAAATGTAGTTTTTGGTTTGGGGAGCTCAGGTGAACCCTAGTTTCAGCGGTGCAGAGAGAGGTAGGTGTCGGTCTCATGGCAGCGCCTTGGGGGTTGACTTCGGACTTTGACCCTAAACCCTAAACCCCTAAACCCTAAACCCTAAACCCTAAACCCTAAACCCTAAACCCTAAACCCTAAACCCCTAAACTTAGCCCTTCTCTGGCTTCGGAAGCTTCTGACTCGGTGTGCAGGGTTTAGGGGTTTCGCGCTCGTGCTTGAGGGTTTGGGGTATAAATGCTAGAGAGATCGATGAAATCATACTACCCGAGACACTGCAGAGAGACCTCGTTCACAAAGGGTATCCATCAAACCCCTAAGAGGCGGATGTAAAGTTGAAGCCGGGCACCCAGGACCTGCAGGACATGCTCTGGACCAACCCAGGCGAGATTCCTGGAAATGGAGCGGCGCGACCGAACACTGACTCCGTTTCCGCGCGAGGACCCTTTTTCGGGCTATCAGGATTGTAGGATTGAAGCTTGCTTCACATGTTTCTGTTATAACTCTCAATGCATGACTTTGTCAGCGTGCACAGCGGGCGGTGTCCAATACCAGGAACGGTTTGAGTTGGCAGATTTTCACTTGCTCAGAGGAACGTGATCATGAATTCGCGGCTACATTCGGTTAAGTGGTTCGGGTCTTGCCTAAGTCGGCTGCAAGGGTAGCGCAGCCATCTGGTGTTGCAGCCCATCGGTAGGATTTTGGGCTTAGGGGTTTGGCAGTACTGGCAGTTAGCATCAGATTTTCTGATTTGTAGACAGCGTTGCCCTCGAAGAGATCGTGTAATTGGAGATCGGAATGATTGTTCATCGTATCCCCTTCTAGTTCTCATCTGACAGTCTGGTGGATGGTGAACTTTGGAAGGGCGGGAAACATTGCGGATGCTGCCAGCTAGTGTGAGAGTCCTGGTTGCAAGTTAAGGGCCTATGGAGAATTATAGCATCGGCCTCAGTACGGGTTCAAAGGAGTATCATAAAGTGCTTGCCCGTCCTCAGGTAGATGATGACGGCAACGGCTACGTCGATGATGTTCACGGATACAACTTCTTTGGTGGGCTCGGCTGCAGGCAGAATTTGAAAGCATGAGGCCCAAGATTTCGCGCCTCAAGCCAGTTAAATGAGCCTAAAACCCTTGAACCCCTAAACCCTAAACCCCTAAACCCCCAAACCCTAAACCCCCAAACCCCTAAACCCCTAAACTCTAAACCCCTAAACTCTAAACCCCTAAACCCCTAAACCCCTAAACCCTGATGCACATTCCAGGCCTGACAGCTACTACACCCTGAACCCTAAACTGCTGAGACTACAATGGGAATCCCGATGATGACGATGGTCATGGGACCCACTGTGCCGCCAAGCTACACTTTAGGGTTTGGGGTTTTGGGATTGGGGGCAGTGATGGCTGAATCCAGACGCATGTTAAGATGAGCCATGCAGTTTTGCATCGTTCGTACATCCTTTTTTCGGTTTTTTGGCGCCTCTGTTCATATGGATAGTTGTCACAACCTCTGTCCGATTATCCGAGGTCCGAGGTGCCGTATGGAGATAGGGAGGGTTTCATATTATTAATATCAGCAATATTACTAATAACAGACATAGTAGTAATATTGAAACTACTGTTAGAAATAACAGATAACAATAACAAGAATGATTTTAGTAACAAGAGTCATCTGGAATCTTGAGCCCCCGTGTGACAACGGGTACAGCGCTGAGGCCGGTGTGGTCGCAGCCACTGCAAACAATGGCTCCTCGACGAACCAGACTACCCCCGTAGAGTGGGTAACGTTCAGCCTTTTTGGGGAAGTACAATCCCTAAATATTCCCAAATACTCTTAAAGGTGAACCTTTAGTCCCGCAATGATCCGTATATGTTAAATCGAAGGAAGGACGTCGCTAGAGTCAAAGGGCAGATCTCCGGGCTTGCGGGCTAAAGTGGGCTGCCGTAGAACTGCGAGGTTCGTTTGGTAAGGATTTACAAGTAAACCCAAACTTTTGTGCAATCCCGAAAAGCCTGACCCCGGAAAGCAGAACCTAATGCCCAGAGCCTTAAACCTTAGGGACTAATGTAGGAACCTGATTAAGAAACCATGGGCCTATAACCCCAAAATTTTAAAATTCATAACCTTATATTATAAGGAACCCTAATAAAGGCCCAAGGTTTCGTGATCAGGGTGTCAGGTTCGGGCTGCACCTTTGACCCAACACCCTTGAAACTCGAGACTGGTGGAATGCAGCTTGGAAGTACAGAGTACCCAAAGACTCCAATTCCCCTTCATTATGGAATATACCTTAAATTATAGCAGGATCCCTAATATGATGTAAGGAGTATTCCTTAATTAAGGGGTATTGGAGTCTCTGGGTACCTTAATGCAGACCGCTGACGGATAGGCTTGCCAGGTCCTTCAGAAGATTGTTCAAAGCTTCTGTAGGGCTAGAGCGTTTCATAGGGTCTTGTCATGTAGACCCGTGATTAGAAGCCTCTTGTTTGCAAGGTCCCTATGTTTCTCCGAGTTTCTCCAGCGGCTGGAAACCTGAAACACACACCAGAACAGACGCGACAAATGCGGAAATCCAACCCAAGCAAAATCAAAAGGCTACAAACTATCAAGAGACCGCACTTTCAAGCGCAAAAGTGCGTAAATTCCAGAAACATCCGTAGAACGGTCGCAGCAAAGAATGCAATCTGAATGCAATTATGCGCGGTTTCTCCACAGAACCCCGAAAGGGTGTCAAAGCCGAGTGTGAGAGCCGAAAAGACTGTAAAAACCAAGCCAGGGCCATAAACCGCTAGAAAGTCACAGAGACTCCAATATCCCTTAATTAAGGAATATATTTTAAATTTTAGTAGGATCCCTAATATGATTTAAAGAATATTCCTTAATTAAGGGGTATTGGAGTCTCTGGGGTATCGTAGCTTTCCAATTCCCGAGCGTAGGGGCGTAAATAACACGGAAACGATCTCCGGCCTGGAGCACCCAAAACAACTTGAGGGCATAAATGAGGCTCCTGCGACGACGCAGGCAGACAGTACATATCCAGAGCCATTCAGAGCTGGATTCGGAGCTGGTCAGTAGACGATCGGATGTTTGACAACCGCGTTCAAAACATCACACCAACTGTCTTTATATTGTGACTATGCGCATACCAACCCTAAACCTAACCCCACATACCCTTCGTCCTTGCTAGGTCGGAGGGAACCAAAAACCCCAAATCCTAAACCCTTAAAACCCCCAGCCCCCGAAGGGCCCCGGACAGCCCGAAGACGCCCTGAGTGCCATAGCCGAGGAATTGGTGTCGCCGGCGTTGCCAGCAGGCTGGCCCAGGCCTGACAGAAGTTGATATAGGGTTTATAGGGTTTAGAGTCTAGGATTTAGGGTCTAGCTTCGGGAACCAGATTACTTTCTATCAAGTCCCAGGTCCTGATATTGATCTCGACCGGGGTGTCGCTTTCCGTATGTTCCTGCTTTCCGGACTAATTAGTGCAACTGATGTCGTCCCAATTGCCAGTGTTCTCGACGGCTAAGCCTTCACTATGCTTGAATTCCCGAACTGCAGTTCCTACTCACACCACCCAAAACCGGAGCCTAAATCTCTAGTGCCGAAAGTACCTTGGGTGCAGCTGGGTTGCTGTCATGGTAGGTTGCCAGCCTTCAGGCACCACGAACGCAAGAGCTCTTGGATCGTAACTTATGGGTCTATGTTTGTGGGATTCCATAGCTTTAGCATAGAAACCCAAATTAATAAAGCCTCCTCATGTATATCCGGAGATTCTGGACCTCGTGCAACCTTCCACACTTTTTTCACAGCATGCATACCAGCTCTCAGCCCTTACCCCTTTCAGTCACTCGAGTCGGTAATCCAACCCTGAAGCCCTAAGCCCTAAACCCCTAAAGCTTGAAATCCTGGCAGGCCGGACAATCTGTCAAACATAGGGTTGATGAGACGGTTGTAATCACAGTCTGAGGGCTGTGGGTGCCTTAACACTTCGAGTTGGCTTTTGGGATTTCATCGTAGAAATCTGGTAGTAAGGAATCGGCTTTGCGATTCGATTTCTTTTGACTTCACTGAAGCCCTGCGATGCTGTATGGGTTTAGAGTCTTTGAAGGCATATAGGATGTAAGGGTATTAGGCTGCAGGGGTTTTAAGGGTGTAGGATTGAGGGTGTAAGGACAGGGCTGAGGCTTGTTCTGGATCATGGTCTTCCTGGATGTGCTGGGCAGACACTTCAGGTTCCTTTAGCAGCTTTTCTTTTTGGGAGCTCCTCTGCTCAACCGGGGTTTCGGGATGTTTCGGGTTCAGAGTGTGGAACCTGTGTGTCTGCCTTAGAGTCAGAGCCCCGAAGCCTAATAAGAACCGAGCCAACTCCGGAGGCGCGCATTATGGCGATTCGGTTCCTCTCCACCGAAGGCGGTCGCACCAGTGATGCCGTCCTGTCGCAGCTTAGCACGAAGCTTGGGCTGAGCGTGCGGGGTTGGAATGTGATCCTGGGTACCCGTCGCTGCGATAATTGTAGTCCCAAATCTCGCATTCGTCCCCACGCCGAACTTTCTCCTGTACCCCGGCTGCTTCGTGTCACGCCGCGTGCATCTCCGGAGAAGTGCATACCCTCAAGCATGAAGTCCAGACCTCACCCTGCATCTCTTATAGCACCCGACTTGCGCCGCGGGTAATGAACTGCTTGAGCTCTTCACTGAAGAGCCACCATGTTTTCAACCCTAGAGGCTCTAAACTCTCAATCCCAGCCGGTACCTACCTAGACCACCCAGCTACCCTCTAATATACCCCAAATACCCACGATTAAGGGCCATAAGGACTACATTTAAGGGCTCTTGGCCTGGTACACCCATCCCGGGGCTTCAGAAACATCGAAGCTCGATAGTCCCAGAACCGCTGGGAGAAAACCACGAAGAAGCCCCAAACCCAAACACTACAATATTAACGTGTATTATAGCATATCAGAGTACATTATAGTATAACATTGCATATCATAGGATTTCGTACTATGTTACTGTTATAGCAGATCATAGCCTTTTTTGTTATAGCATGTCATGTTACAGTATGTTAATACAAATCATAGTAGCAAGGCTGGAATATGCCATCGCCAACGGCGCGCAGATCTCGTCCAACAGCCTCTCGGACGAACCCTGGCAGGGCCGACGGTGATGAAACAGCCCTATGGAGATTTTGCAAAATACACGGCCACATACTAGAGTTTGTACTATATATATATATATATACGCATGTATATATAAACATATAGGTATATAGATATATAGATATATAGATATATAGATATATAATGACATGCTATCTATACAGTAATATAATATTTAGAGGAGTCTTGCGGCTGCTTGAGAGCTACAACGATCAAAAAGGGATGTTGCAGTCTTGCAACACCTTACTGACAACAATGACGAGGACTACTGCCAGCACGACGACGACGACCACTGAATTTGTGCTGCGCCCGACTACTCCCACAATTCAACATAGTGCCAAGTGCCACTGCTGCATGCCCCCAGATCTGATGGTGTCAGCAAGCACAATACTAACACCTCGGAGAGCAAAATGCAGAAGAGGCAAATTTTGCCCTAAACTCTAAACCCTAACCTTAATCACCGGAGTCCCTTCGACCTTGAACCCCAAATTTTGAAACCCCGAGCCCTCAGCCGCAAACCCAAAATCCTGTCGGTGAGAGCACCGCTAGCTCCGCAGCCATTGTGCTTCGTCGTACGTACCAGGAGCCTCTTCAGGCTTGTCCCGGTTGTGAGTGTTGACCCAAACCCTGAACTATAGAAGCCCTGCAGACCCTGTAAGCCCAAACCCTTTTGTCATAGCCTATAGCTTCAGGCCTTAAACCTAAATCCTAGAACCCCAGACACCCTATAACTAAATCCAAACCCTATAGCCCAAAGCATAAACTGCACACCGCTCAAGCCCCGAGACTGGGTTCTTGTTAAGAATTTATTTTAAGTTACCATAATAGGGGGGGTCTATAGTAGAACAATACGGTCTCCTTTAAATTAAATCCCGTAATTAACAAGAAAGCAGCAGAGGCTCTTGAAGGGACCGCAAGGAACCCTATTATAGTACCCTTTAAAGGAACCCCTAAGCTCTAAACCCTAAACCCTCAGGACTCAGAAGTGTGAGCGCCGAAACCCTAAGACTCTTTAAAGGAACCCAATTATAGTACCCTTTAAAGGAACCTTTAAGCTCTAAGCCCTAAACCCTAAGACTCTTTATTACAGTACCCTTTAAAGGAGCCTTTGAAGGGAAACCCTAAACCCTAAACCCTAAACCCTAAGAGGCTGGGGCGGTGGCGGCCAGTCGGCCGCTCTGCGTGCCGCACTGGAGCGTGCAGCCGAGGCGTCCGCAGTGCTCTTTTCAGGGGCTCTTTAGAGGGTACTATGTTAGGGTTCCTTCAAGGGTTCCTTTAAAGGGTACTATTCATAAAGACGGCGTAGGGCTATATAAGTTATATAAGGGTTTGGGAGTTAGGGTCAGGGTTTGAGTTTAGGGTGTGGGGTGTAGGTTTAGGGTTTAGGGTGTAGGGTTTGGGGCTTCGCTGTCTCGGAGTTTTCGAGTTTCCTCGATAAAGGGTCTACGACGGCTCAATATCAAAATCAAGTTGTCGGGCGTACTGTAGTACACGTTGATCTATACGGACTGTGAAGGGTCTTCAAAAATTCTTCAGACGTTCATATTGGATATGTAGGGCTTTGGGTTGTGCGGCTCAAGAATTTCGGATTCAAACATCAACAAAGCCTCGACTTCAAGCCCGGAGCCCTACTCTAGATCAGGCAATAGTGAATCTTAAACCCTCAGCCCCTTTGAAACATAGGGGGACAAGCCCCTCCGATGCCTCGAGTACCCAGGAACATTCACAGAATACTTGGAGGCCCAAGGGACTTAGTAAGTAGGTTATAAGTAGGGTTACAAGTACCCTAAATGGAGCTACCCCAATTATAACCCTACTTATAACCTACTTACTAAGTCCCCCAAGCCACCAAGTAACCCTAAACCTCCTTTATAGAACTCTTATAGATCCACTTTTAAACAGCCCTTTAAGGAACCTAATTACTAAGTCCCCTGGGCCTCCAAGTACCTGTCCTGCCGGAGTTTTATCATGGCCGAGCCCTGAAGACAAAGTTCCACTCATATGGGAGTTTCCGAAAATTAGGGGTACCTGTTTTGGGGGGGTCCTTATAATAAGGATCCTACTATTTAGGATACCATATTAGGGTCCCCTATTTTCGGAAACTCCCATGTCTCACGCCTGTGTCTCTTTGGTTGGCCTGGGGCTTCACTATGGGCAGTTTAGCTGTTTGACAGATGCTTGTACGGATGCAGTGTCAATTTAAGACGTATCCCTAAACCCTTAACCCCAAATCCTAACCCCTAAACCCTTAACCCCAAATCCTAAACCCTGTCCGAACCCTGTAGAACCTAGCTAATTTATGGGGTTATTGTGAAACTTGAGAGTGTTAACAGGAGCATGCGCGATGGTGTCTTCCCTTTCGAGCTTTGTTACGACAAGTCAGACCTTCCCGAAAGTTGCTGATGCAGTGTGAACATCCTGAAGGCATTTGGTCCGAACGTGTGCCAGAAAAGACGGGAGCGCTTGCCGTGCTAGTGCGTAGCCCCGACCCTGGCCGTAGCTAGTTTCATACTGGTAGCGGAGCTTCGGCTCCTGTAGATCCTGCCTCCGCTTTTGCTATGTCGTCTGACGGTGTTCAAACCCAACCTGATGATGTTCGTCAAGTAGATGATAGACCCCCTCCTGGCTTCGATTCAGCAGACCGAAGATCAGGAGCTCCAGAGAGTCCTCCCGAACCCGTCTTCCGCAGCAGGAACGACCATGCGGCAGGGCCTCAGGTTGCACCCGAGGCCGCTAGTGTGAATCAAGAGCGTGGCGACCGACTCGCCAATGATCGCGGTGATCATCGTGAAGATCGTGCTGACGCCACTCGGGGCGAGTGGCGTGACTCTGTTTGGAGTCATTGGGATGGCGGCGAAGCTCGTTCATGGGGAAATGGACGGGATAGTGGCGACCGCCAAGGGGACGATCGTTCCGGTTGGCATCGGAGAGCTAGCTGGGATACGTCGGCGAGCACTGCCCCTGGCACTGGCACCGATCAAGGATGGCAGCCAAAGGACCCAGACCCATGGTCCAATGGCGACGACCCGTGGACCAAGGCAAAGCATGACGACCAATGGGCCCCACGAGCTGGACGCGGCGATCGAGGAGTTTTCCAAGCAGCTCCCTGGGCGGATGGTAGAGCTCCTCGAGACCGAGGTGACGATTACGAAGGAGGCCGCGGCGGAAACTGGGGCAATGGAGCGTGGAGTGATAGTGACGGAGTCGCATGGAGTGGCTGGTCGCACTTCGACGGCGGTGGCTTCAGCTCCCAAGGCGGCCGATACGGCAGCCAGTCAGGAGGCGGCGGGCGCGCTTCAGAGAAGCTTACTGTACCCTCTTTCTCTGGAGAGGATGCCGACGACCTTGGAGGTTCTGCAAGGTCGTATCTTCGACAAATTGAAGCGTGGCGCCGTATGACATACTTGCCGGAGTCCCAACAAGGACTCGTCCTGTACCAGAACCTGACTGGGAAGGCGTGGATCTCGGCGGAAGAGCTTTCGCTTCCAAGGTTGGGATCCAACGATGGCGTGAGCTACCTGGTCTCGTGGATCAATGCCCGGTTCTTGGATCTGGAAGTGGCAAGGATTGGTCGGGCTTTCAGTGACTTCTTCAGACGTTTGCGTCGCCGACAAGGGCAAACAATCCGCGAGTATAACACGGAGTATGACAGGCTGCACGCGCGCTTGCGCGAGGTGGGATGTTCTATCCCCGAGGAGTGCGCGGCATGGCTCTACTTGGACAGGCTACAGCTCGAGGAGAGCCAAGAGTTGAACCTCCTGGCGAGCGTCGGCAACTCCTACAGTCTTCATCGACTTCAGCAGGCCGCGGTGCTCCACGACCGCGGTCAGAGGAAGCCTTGGGAGACTACCAAGGGCCGGCGCGCGCACACGGCGCACGTCACCGACACCGCGGACGGCACCGTCTCAGAGGGCGACGGCTCAGAGCTCGAGGATGGTGTCCCTGAGGACGTGGCGGTGGCGTATGCGACCTACCAGACTGCCAAGGAGAAGTACAAGGAGCAGAACAAGGCCAGAGGATACTACGGCGACCGCGGTGCAGGGGACAAAGGGAAGGCGAAGGGCAATGACGCCTCTCGCGACGAGAAGATCCGCCTCATGAAGAGCAAGTCCTACTGCAACAGCTGTGGCAAAAAGGGCCATTGGCACAAGGACCCAGAATGCCCTAACAACGGTCCTGGCCAGAGTGTGCGAGACGTGGAAGTTTGCCATCATGTTCCTCTGGAGGTGTACGCGGTGCGCCATGACGGCAGAGGGCTAGTTGGAATCACAGACACGGCATGCGCCAAGTCGGTCGCAGGCACTGCTTGGCTCCAGAACTATAGCAACGAGATCTCCCGCGTCTACCAGAAGCCCGAGCTCGTGAGGGAACATGAAGCCTTCAGGTTCGGAACCGGGAAGGTGCACCACTCATCGTTCCACGTCGTGCTTTACTTCGAGATGGGCGGCCAGGTGATTGAATTGAAGGCGTCAATCATCAATGGAGACGTGCCGCTGCTTCTCTCAAAGGACTCGTTGGCCCAGCTCGGGATGGTCTACGATGTTGCCGCTAACCGTGCGGATTTTCGAGCATTGGGCCTCAAAGGCTTCGGGCTCATCACTACCACCTCGGGACATCCCGCAATTCCTATCATTCCAGCAAGGCCCGGCGAAGGAGCTGGTCGTCTTGTGATTGCAGACCGACAGGCCCCGAGCGATGTGCAATACACGGCCTTTGCGGTATCAACAACAAGCCTCAAGTCCCAAGGCCCCCCGAAGAGTGGTCCAAGGTTCTCTACAAGTTCGCCGAACAGTCCTCCTACATCAAGCCCCAACCAAGCCGTCAACTACAAAATCTTCTACGACAAGAAGCTTAGTCCGGAAGCCAAGAACATCCTCACGCAAGATCGTCTTCATGAGCAGTCCTTTATCTCGTGGTGGGAAGGCAGCAAGGTGTCAACGGACTTTTGGTTGGAAGGTGAGCACGCATGGTATAGAGTACATGTTACCCCAAGGAGAGCCCTATGCAACCCATCTACTTGGAAAACCAGTTCCACCATCCAGAAGGACATGTTGCTCAGTTCGATTGCCGACACACGCATCACGGAGGGTTTCTGCTGTAGGACAGGCAAGCCGTTGGAAGTCACAGTTGATCGTTGGAGTGAGGGCCTTGAAGAACCGACCTTCCCGCTGTTATGGATCGGCAGAACTACCTTTGCCAAGGACGGCAATAGCGCCAAGCATCCCCCCGAGCTCTCTCCTTCAGGACATGGCCTCGCAATGCAAACCGCCCGCGATCAGCTCGATGACGAAGGCCCAGCTCCTCCAGGAGTGCGAGAGAGTCGGATTGGTGGTCCACCGTACCTGGACGGTGGAAGAGATCAAGGCAGTCATTCAGGAGTACCGTATGACGAACGCAGCCTCTCAGCCCGGACACCAGATGAAGTCGATCACCTCTCTGAATCTCCCGGAGCTCCGCATCAAGGCCGACGAGCTTGGGGTGGAGTACAACCACACCACCACGAAGGGCAACCTCCTTCGCCTCATCAGGGACTCTCTGTCCACTCCCGGGACCGAACTGATGAAAATCGGCAAGTACAAGGGGTTCGAGTTCCAGGAAGTGCCTCGTGGCTACGCGGAGTGGGCATCCAGAGAAGTGAAGGCGAGCTCCAATCCTCACCCGGAACTGGTGAGGTTCGCTCGCTGGTGGGACAACTCCCAAGAGAGGGCGTATGTGGAGGAGAGGACCATCGAGGCGAACTCCGTGATCCCCTTTCCCGACTCGGAGACGGACACCTCGGCGTGGGGCAACTGGAGCGAGTGGGGAAGGGAGTCGCCGAAGAAGCAGACCCCAGCGAAAGGGGCGTCGAAGGGCTACAGTCGGAACACCGACCTCATGCTTCCCCGCACCAACAAGCGCGGGAGCTCATCCCAGGCGGAGAGCGCGATGGACGCAGAGGGCGACCCGGAGACGATTGCCGAGATCGAGGCGTTGGAACAGAAGCTCGCGGCCCTGAAGGACAAGGCGAAAGTGACTGCCAAGGCGGTGCCAAAGGCACCGTGAGCGAAGAGGGCGGGACCCTTGGCGACCTCGCCGCCACGGGCACCCAGGACCACAGCGAGGACACGGCACTACGATCCGACGGGAAGGCAAACACCAATGGAGGCGCACCACCAGGTGATCTTCCTCGCCTCCATGTACGCTTTGATGAGCATGCGGAATTGCTTTCTCCGCGACCTCCCCGTCGAGGGCTATGCGACTATGAGCGTGAGGGCAGCCATTTTGGAAGTAAGACCTTCGTGCACAAGGACGGGTGTTGTGGCAAGGAAGACGATGTCCTCTTCCACGAGGCCTTCATCAGTCAAGAGGAGTTCGCGAAGGCCCTTGCTAGCAAGCACACCAACTATGCTTGTGCCACCACAACCCAGGACAACCAAGATGAGTTCGCGCGGGCCTACCAGGACAATGACTTCACCTACGACAAGCTCCTCGACCTCCTCAACCAGGCTGGCCTACGAGAGGTCCGTACCGAGAGAGACGGCGTCATCGGGAAGACCGGCAAGGCTGCTACCTACCACACTCTCGGCCTCTACACGCATGGTGGAACTTTTGGGATAACTACCCGCACGAAGGAGCAAAGTGCCATGGCCCGGTACATCAACGAGTTTGGCAAGCGGCATCTTGGAAAGGGCGCTACGTGGACCTCGGTTACCATCGCCTTCAATACGGAGACGGATGTCCACCACGACTTCCACAACCTCAAAGGCACCTACAACCACGCCGTTTCCTTCGGCCAGGAAAGCGGCGGCGGTCTGTGGATAGAGAACAAGGAGATCAACGAGGGAAACCTGGAAGCATCTACAGTCAAGTGGCGCCAGGATAAAGCCGGGCGGTGGATGCCGGGGAGAGTCGCCGACAACAAGGAGAAGTTCGTGACCTTCGACCCCTTCCTCAAGCACGCTACGGAGCCCTGGGTCGGCGGCAGATGGTGCTTGGTCTACCATTCTACAAGGAACTACACCAAGGTCAATGACGTTCTCCACGGCTACCTCAAGAAGTGCGGATTCCCTCTACCCAGGAGGAATGGCGCCGCTCCCGGCGATGCTACCAGGAGGAAACCCTGTGTTTCAACACGAAAGAAGATCTTCAACAATGCCGCTAAAGTTGGCGTGCTGATGGCGACTCTTCTGACGGCGGCCTCCAGTTACCTTGCCAACCACGTGTTCCCGGATCCCATCGTCGAGCCCATCGTCATCTTCGAGATCGGCGGCACAGCTGGCACCGAGGAGGCCGTGTCACTTGGCAAGGACGTGTTCGAGCCCATGGACTGGGCTACCTACCAATCTCCGGAGGGCAAAGAGACCGCCTACCACGTGATCAACGGCGGCGCACCTCGAGAGCTACGGGTGAACCTCTTCGGGAAGAAGGATGCTTGCAATCGACCCGTTCTCGAGCTGATGCAACAGCAGATCAACGAAGGGGGAACGGTGGTCGTGAAGGGGAGCAGCCAGGACACTATCTACGACGAAGAGCTCTTCAAGTACCTGCGCGACAACTACACCCAGTACAATGGCAACGAGCACGGGGAGGAAACCTACATCTTGTACAGGGCATGTGAGCGAAGCGAAAAGATGCCCGGACCTACGAGGTGTCACCAAGTCTGTGTTGTGGATCGTTCTGGAGAAGGAGACGGGCTTGCACACGATGTTGCTTATGATGGTACAGGTATCACCTTCGGAGAGACCACCCCTCCGATGATAGCGTCCGCCCTTCGGAGGCTACACCAGAACCTCGGCCACCCGCAGAACTGCGACCTCATCAGGCATCTACGGCTTGCTGGGTGCGACGAGCCGGTCATCAAGGCCGCTCGCGGGCTTCGATGTCAAGTCTGTGAAGCCAATGCTGCCCCGCGGATAGCCAGACCTAGCGTGATCCCGCAGCTCTGTGATTGGAATGACACAGTCGGGATCGACCTCTTCTACGCTCACGACATCAACGACGTGAAGCACACCTTCCTCTCTGCGGTTGACTACGGGACCACGTACCACCTTGCCGTGAAGGTCGACGGTCAGTCTGCCGAGGACATCGAGGCGAAGTTCAACGAGATGTGGATCGTGCCGTTTGGGCCTCCTAAGAGCGTGGTTGTCGACCTCGACGGCGGAGTACAAGGAGCACTCGGCCGTCTTTGCGACTGGCACAATATCGCTATGAAGAGCATCGCTGCCCAAAGCCACTGGCAGGCCGGGATGATCGAGCGGCAGCAAGCCTGGTGGAAGAACATATGGGAAAGACTAGTCTACGAGCTCACCATCGGCGAGGACGAGGCGGAGATAGCGGCCCCCATCATCAACAGCGCCAAGAACGATCTTCGGAGAAGGTGCGGACACAGTCCTTCACAATGGGTGTTCGGCAGGGCACCGCGCATCCCTGAGGACCTGCAGGACCCCGACGGCGGCAACCACGTCACATGGGATGTGAGTGAGGACTCGCGGTTCCAAAGGCAGGCGGCTATGAGGGCAGCCTCGCGTGTCGCTTTCCATAGGAGCCAGACAGTCGTCTCCGCAAAGCGTTCTTGCAAAGGACGAGGACGGTGCCCAGGCCCCACGAAGTCGGAGAGAGCGTGCACTTCTGGCACAAGCCTAAAAACAGACGGAGAGGCCATTGGACCGGACCGGCCGTGATCGTCGGCAAGGAGGGCAACAACTACTGGATATCCAGCAATGGCAGGTGCAGGCTAACCTCTCCCGAACACATCCGAGGCTCCACACCAGAGGAGGTGGGCGCGTACCTATCCATGAAGGGGACTCAACGGGAGGTCGAAAAGCTACTTGAGTTCGACCCTGACGGAGACGAGGCGTTCGAAGAGGACCCCGAGGATGTCGAGGTCGGCGAGGACGACGAGATCGGCGACATGGAGCTCGACCACGACGAGGACCTCGTCCTGGAGCCGGCCCTGGTCGATGAGGACCTACCTATGCCTACGCGACGGCTCAAGCGCAAGACCAACATGACCCAGCTCGACGAGACGGCGAATGAGGCCATGATCCTCAAGAGTGACCTCACCCGAAGGGGAGTCGAGAAGCGGAAGGAGAAGGAGCTCAAGTGGACGGAAATTCCAGAGGAGGTCCGGGAGAAGTTCCACGACGCGGAGCGCGTACAGTGGGAGGAGCACTTGTCCTACGACGCCCTGGAGCCCTTGACGACCGAGGCCAGCGATGAGGTACGAGCTCGGGTCGCCCCAGAGAGGATCTTGCGCTGCAGATGGGCGTATAAAGACAAGAACTGGGCGCGACGAAGAGAAGGAGACGCAGAGGCGCCATGGCGATGCAAATCCCGCCTTGTCATCGCCGGACACACCGATCCGGACTTGGGCAACGAGCATCTGTCTACCGACGCGCCCACCCTTTCCAGAAGCGGACTGGCCTGCCTTCTCCAGCTCACTGCCAATGGCCTTGCGCAAAAAGACCGCTGGGAGCTGTCTGCTGGAGATATCCGATGTGCATTTCTGACAGGAAGCTACCTCTCTCGAGAACTCTTCATGCACCAGCCGAGGACGGGGTTCCCGGGTATGTCACCAGGGCAACTCGTGCGCATAAAGAAGAACGTGTTCGGCCTCGCCACCAGTCCTCACGAGTGGTGGGGAGATCTCCAAGCCGGCTTCCGTGAAGTGAAGATTCAAGGCGAAGACGGCAACGAGTACCGCTTTGATCAATGCCCTCTTGATCCTTGCATTTTTATGCTTCGCCGGTGGAACAACGAGGAGTTCATCGGCAGCCCGATTGCCTACGTGGGTTGCCATGTCGACGACCTGTTGGTGGCTGGTCCCAGAAGTGTCAGAAAGAAGATCGAAGAAGCACTCTCCGTTGTCTTTCCGATTGAGTCTTGGGAAGAGGAGGAGTTCGAGTTCCTTGGGTCACAGATCAAGGTGGGCCAGGAGGCAATCCAGGTGGTCCAGGAGAAGTACGCCACTACCCGCCTCTTCAAGCTCGAGATCCCCACCGACGCGAAGGACGAAGAGGTTGCGAGCGATGAGCTCGCATGTGACAACAGATCATTGATAGGTGCATTGTCGTGGATGGCGGGACAAAGCCGTCCGGACTTGACTTGTGCCGTGAGTATGGCACAGCAACTCCAGAAGCAGCCCACGGTCGGCGACCTCCGCTTCACGAACGCGACGGCCTCCAAAGCGCTACAGTTCAAGAGTCAAGGCCTGGTGTTCCGCCCTGTTGCTCTGGAGAGGCTGATGCTGGTGATCTACCACGACGCGGCCTGGGCGAACGTCCCCGAGGCCGATCCCTACGAGGACTACTATGTCTTGACCCCGGAGGACGATCTCGCGGGGCTCCAGACCGAGGGGCCCTACGTCAACAAGAGTGATGGGAGAAAGGCGAAGAAGGGGAGCTCTAAAGTCGCGTCGCAACTTGGAGTCCTCGTCACCTTCACCGACAGAGGGGCCCTCAACAACGAGCCCGGGAACTTCAGCATTGCCGACTGGAAGTCACGTGCCGGCCAGAGGGTCTGCAGGAGTACTTTCGGTGCAGAGACTCAAGCATGCGCAGAAGGATTGGAAACCGGACAATACATCCGGTCGATGCTGGAGACCCTTGTCAAAGGGCCATTGGTCACGGTTGAGCAGGCCACGACCCCGCTCCTTTGCCTCAGCGACTGCCGATCACTCTACGACCACCTCAACCGTCAAGGAGTACCTCGTGTACCGACGGACAAAAGGCTTGCAGTCGACCTGGCAGCACTGAGGCAAGCTCTACGAGCTGAAATGTGGTGCGAGGATCTGCCAATCGCCTGGATTCCAGGTGCTGTCCAGAAAGGTGATGTTTTGACTAAGCCCCAAAACCCCTCCGATTGGTGGGAAGCTCTTCAGGGCAAGTTAGTTTTGCCTCTCGCAATTGGCGGAAGAGGCGGCCTAATCAGCAACAGGAAGGTTAGAAGTAGAACCAGTGTGAAACTTGAGAGTGTTAACAGGAGCATGCGCGATGGTGTCTTCCCTTTCGAGCTTTGTTACGACAAGTCAGACCTTCCCGAAAGTTGCTGATGCAGTGTGAACATCCTGAAGGCATTTGGTCCGAACGTGTGCCAGAAAAGACGGGAGCGCTTGCCGTGCTAGTGCGTAGCCCCGACCCTGGCCGTAGCTAGTTTCATAGTTATCCCAAGGGTCTCCCGTCACTAATCAGAGGATACCTTGAGCAGGCTTGCATTTAGGGTTTGTAACGTCGTTGAATGAAATCTGAATACAGCGAAAAAGGGAGGATTGTTGGTGAGGCCCGATTTTTTCGCAGAGTCATTCCATTGGCACCATAGTCACCAGAGGTTGCTGTAGGTTGCTTAATTCAGTGGGTATTGCGCTAGCCAGGCGGGAGGCAAAATACACGGACCCCAGTAAGGTGACTCCTTCAGGAAAACAAACCGTTGACAAAAGCGCCCATTGCCAGCTACCCCGTAAACCTAAAACTTCAAGCCCTATGCCCCTAAACCCTGCCCTTGCGAAGTAGGAGGCCAAAACCCGGTTCTACCTTCGCAAATCAAGGTGGACCACTTGTTCATAGCTGCTGCTGGCAACGATGGGACCTTCGGCGCAAAGGGGGCTCCTGAATAATTGGTTAGGGAAATTTGTTGAAGTCCCTCTATGTTTTTATCAGAATAGACCCCGAAACCCGACTCTACGTATTGAGGGCGCCATCTTTTGGATCGTCTTCGAGTCCCTTTCTTCCTCCG
Source organism: Symbiodinium sp. CCMP2592 (assembly GCA_905221615.1). Classification (NCBI taxonomy): domain Eukaryota; class Dinophyceae; order Suessiales; family Symbiodiniaceae; genus Symbiodinium; species Symbiodinium sp. CCMP2592. The sequence goes on from CAJNDT010004558.1 coordinate 230,900, forward strand.
ACGGTTTCCTTCATATTGTAGTTGTAATGGTACGAAAGTAACGAGAATGATAATCTCTATCAACAATAACCAGAAATGCCAACAATAACAATAAGAGCAATACTTAACCAATACTTCCTATCTCATGACCCCGAAGAGTATTCAATCGGGATCCGCTAGTATAGCAGCTGTCGTCAAGGCTCCATAATTACAGGAACGGACCTGCCATACTGCCATTGGACAGATTTTCTGAATTATTGGCAATTCTGGCTCCGATTCTGGCACGTCATCATTCATTACTATGGGTTGTGACAAATTCCGGGATTTCACCCTTCATGATTTTGTCCTGTTTCATTGCGCAGCCCACCCGCCTACAAGGAAAGATGTGGACGTCAGCAACATGGCTGCATGGGAACATGACATGTCGGCATGGGAGTTTGAGGTTGTAGAACCTGTTTAGGATTCCCGAGCTTCAGTCAAGCCTTCCAATAAGTCTAAGGCAGAGGTCGGAGGCCTTTCTTTCAAGCCTATCTTCCCAGGACCTGGATGTCCGATTGAAAAAGCTTCCGAGAGTCATGAGAATCTCTTTCATTCCCTTTCAATGAATGACGTATGCCGTTCAGAAGGAGTGCAAAGTAGACTCCTATAGAAAATCCGCTTTTGATTGCACTCTTGTGATGCTGCAAGGTTTAAGAGGCTTCGGCCCTTGGAGATTGGGTTGCCGCTGGCTAAGTCCACCTTTAGAACGACGCGAAGCCCTGACACCCGCCGTCATTTGTCCTTAGGGATTAAGGCTCTGGGAGCGGCTTACTTACGCTCTGGGAAGGGTTCAAAGCTCTGGGATCTTAGATTTTAAGGCTTATCGTATTTCCACGCCGGATACATGCACCCTTCAGGTGCCAACTGCACACAGGGAAGCATGCGAGCAGCTTTAGCCCAAGCCCTGCACGCTAGACTTGACACCCCGCTCTCGTATCCCGGAGTTTCTCGAAGAAGCCCTAAGCACTACATCTCCATACAATAGAACCCGTATAGTAGAACCCTTACAATGGACCCCTAAACACTAGAACCCTTATAGTATAGCCCTGGCTTTCCTGCCACAACGAGGCCCGGATTACCCCTGCGCCTACAAGGGACCCGCCGCGGGAGTCTCAGTGCTCGAGTATTCAAATGGGAGTTTCCGAAAATTGGGGGTACCCTTCATGGTTCCTTTAAAGGGTACGATAAGGGTACTATAAGAGTTGCTTTAAAGGGCTACTCTAAGGGTTTAGGGTTTCCGAAAATTAGGGGATACCTTACTTTGGGATCCGTATATTAAGGGTCCTACTATTTAGGGTCCCCTGTTTTCGGAAACTCCCCAATTTCCTGGGGCCCTGGCGCGTTTAGGGCTCTGAGCTTGGGGCTGGCTTAGGTTTTGGCCTGGCTTTCGAGTTTCGTCACGTAGGCGTTTGAGAGTTTTGGGTTTATGGTTGCAGTGCTCATAAGACTTCGTACCGCACGGCCGCGGCGTGGAGCTCCTCATCGTAGTTGAAAAGGCGGTACCGCGTCCGGTCGTTTCCAATGCAGAGTTCCCTAAAGCCCAAATCAAGGCCGTCAAACACAATCCCCAGCAGAGCCAGTGTTCCGAGCTATCCTATGCAAAGAAGAAGTCCATAAGCCCTATAAACCCTAAGCCCTAAACCCTAAACCCTAAGACCTTAGACGCGGACCCCACCCTCCATCGGCCACACAAATGCGTGAAAGGCATTCTCCCAAGGGCTAAAGCACCCCGTCTAAGTCGCGACAGCTTTTCAGAAACTACACATCCCGACTCTGTAAGACTCCTATAAAACCGTCTGGCATCCTATAACGTCCGAAAAATGACCCTTCGACACCGGTGTAAAGCCTGCATACAATCCCTTCAAAACCCTCGCAAAAGGGGCCCGTCCGAGGAGTACATTCAATTCTTATGGTAACCTTTGTAGTAGCTCTTCTTGACCCCTTTAACGGAACCCTATTCTAATTATTAAGGCCCCTATATCAGAGTACCCTTATGGTAACCCCTATAGTAGCCCTTATAGACCCCTTTAAAGGGAACCCTATTCTAATTATTAAGGCCCCTATATCATAGTACCCTTATGGTAACCCCTATAGTAGCCCTTATAGACCCCCTTTAAAAGGGAACCCTGTTCTAATTCTAATTATTGAGGCCCCTTTTCCAAGGCCAAAGCAAATCACCCTCGTAGGAGCTCTGCGTGGCCGCCACACAAGCGGACGACCAACTGGCGTGGTACTCGAACTTTGGCCCGGATACGGCGCCGCCCTCTGGGGTTCCGTTTTGGGGGGATCCGGCCATGGTAGTGGTACCATAGTGATACTACCGCAATACTATCATGATACTTTTCTGATACCATATTGCTAGCAGTGGTACTTGTACTTATTGGAAAGGTGTTGCTGCTGCTTGTCCTTCATCGCTTCCACGAAAGGCTTGGTGCCTCGATCCCCAGCCTTCGCGAGAGCCTTGATGCAATCCTGGCCGTCAACGCTAGACTCGTTTTGGCTCAAGTCTGACAGCCGACGGGCTTCAGTTCTTCACAAGCTGGTGTATTCGGCTATAAAGGCAGCGGCAGCCCTGCCTTGCATGTTTCGCCTTGTTTTTCCGGGACCGGTGAGCAGATATGGTTTGGTCGAGGCACACGAGCTGCGAGGATTCCGTTCTGAACATGCAGGTACCGTGTGAGAGGCAGAGTTCTCCCAGCCAGAGCAGCTGTAGCAGCAGACTGATGACGATCCCGAACCGTGGCATTACAACAAGTCCTGGGCATATTCGCCTGGTTTCGGGGGAATCTGAGCCAGACCTGACCATTCAAGAGATGGTGCCAATCGTGGTGGAACGAGTGGCCCAGATGGAGGTGCTTAACCCAGAAGTTTTGAGGGTGACGCCTGTGTTTCGCGCTTTGGAACATTTTGCGATAGCATTGCGATTTGGATCTGCAGGAGATTTCTACCACAAGAGTCGCAAGGCTCATAAGATATCAACATTTTGGAGTCACTCTTGGCACGGCGGGCACTGGAAGAAGATCTTTGCAATTATCACTTTGTACAGCGGCGCCGCTGCAGTATGGCTGGCTTTGCTCAGTGGGGCGTGTGTGATGGTGCTGTTCAGCTTGGGAACCCTCCCTGGATTTGACCGCGGATTTTGGTTGGACAGTTTTCAGTGGTCTTGTTGGTCAACGTCTTCAGGGCTCGTCGTCGCCAGTCTGGTCATGATTTGCTGGCGACCCCAGACTGGGGTCTTCCTTGATCGTGTCTTAGAAGCTAAGTAGCTAGCCTTTCACCTTTTCGGGTGTATATCTACATAGCCCAACCATAAACTACAGTAAGCCATAGCCTTGAATACTACGAAGCCTCAACCCCTGACCTTTAGTCAGCTGCCCTAAGCCCGAAAGGCCCGAAACCTCGAGGTATTTGTATCAGCCAAAGCGATCCTGGCTTGAAGACGGATGCCATCCTTAGCCTGGCTGGGCTTTTGAAAAACTCCGACAGAAGCTCAACAGAGTTAGAGTTCAGGGTGTAGTCTTTTAGAAAGTGTGAGCAGCCTTTCTGGGCTTACAGGGTTTGGGGTTTAGGGGTGCCTTTATGCTTCTTGGCTACTTAAACTCGCCTGGGAATCCGGGGAGCCGAGGAATGCTCATTCTCTGGGATCCAACGTGGACAGAGAGGTTGCGGCGAGGTGTGTCATTGGGAGACTTTCTATCTTCGCTGCTGAAAGCCGAACAGGGTTTGAACCACGTGTCGGTTTCTGGTTTAGGGTTCGGGATTTAGGGTGTGCGTGTGTGTGTGTGTGTGTGTGTGTTATTCCGAGAGGGCTTTAAAGGGCCAACTTAGGTGGTGCTTGTTTGAGCTTGCTGCCTTCCTGAAGAGCAAGAAGACACAACAGCAACACCTTATCGTCAGGCCCATCTTCATGGGACCTCTTTCCATCTCAGTCTTCCTTACTTTTGGTGCCATCGCAACGTCAATCGCAACAGTACCTGTCGAAGACGAAAGAACGGTTGTCACACTACTGGCGACCATTGCGTTTTCGGCGTTTGTCGCTGCATTCCCGACGGCCAGCACCATCCGAAGATACTTTCGAGATTTGGACACCATGAAGCTGCAGTTGTCGTCGATTTCCGTTGATTCTACGAGGAGTACATGCTGCGACTTCAACCATTTGACTCCCTCGGGTGAACCTATGCTCTGTGATCGTAAGATCGTGAAAGAGTGCTTGAATATTTGGTTTGGTAGCGAATCAAATTTTGAGGACACGGTGCGCACCGAGGTCCTGCGCATTTTGAACCGTGATCTCACCGAGAAGGTATTCAGTACTCCATGGGCCTTGGGGGTGACTTCTCCATCATCATTCTGGCTTTCATGGATGTCTCTGCAAGCTGGACTCAAGTCGACGATAAGTTTGATCCGCTGTGGCATCATCCTGCAGCTAGGTGGCAATTTGGCAAAGTGTTTGTCCAACTTAGTGCTTCGGGCAGGCTTGGTGAGTTGATTTCATTATCTGAGTGCATTTTGGATTGTGCTGCACATGTTGTCGCTTGAGCATACATGTGCATCCGCCGCCGTTTCCTCTCAAGCCAAAATAGCCAACAGAACACTGGAGCACCTGAGTCGCAGGAGTGTCCTTTTTCATTCTGTGTTGCAGAATGGAAGTGTTCATGGCTGTGAACGGTATCGAGACTCGAGAGGAGCTCGCGTTCTTTTTCATGAACAGGGCAGAGGCCCTTGAAGCTGCTGGTCCGGAGGTGGCAGCAGCCGGGGAAGTGGCCTCCCAGGAATGCCGGGGAGGGCTGGCAGTTAAGGTTCGCGATCTTTATGCCAAGCAGGCTAAGGATGCCCTTCCTACTGTCCCAGTTGAGGGACCCAGGGCCTCTACGGCTGTTGCGCCGTCGGCTGTGGCGCCTTCATCCGCCTTGCCCCGTGTCAAGCGAGTTGCGCCTGGCCGACCTAGTGCAGCACCGCTCCTGGAGTCCAACGAGCAATTCAAGCCGGTGCTCCGCGACATCCTTATCTCCGGGAGCAAGTATGCGAGCCAGCTGCAGGGGCAGAACGTTGATGGGATCGTGAACCAGGTTCTGCTTCCCGTGTTGCGGGGCACGGAGAGTAGTGTGTCGCACCTGGACAGAGCTCAAGCAGTTCTGCGATGAGCACGACCTCCCCGTGGACAGCCTCACCGCCATAGCTGCGGCGTCTTTTGTCATGAATTCCGGTGCCCAGTCGAGGGTGTTGCCGGCTCTCTTTTTCATGACTAAGAGGCTTCACCTGGGAGTTGACCTGGGCTTGGCCAGCAGCATGCGCAAGGCCAGTGCAGGTGGCGTTGGGCACGGAGCCAAGCAAGCTCCAGCTGCCGAGCCCGTGATGTTGGTTAAGCTGGAGGCTTCGCTGCAGCAGGCTTACGAGAATCGCCACGAAGACTTTTTGGCATATTATGCCACATGGTGTCAAGCCCTGGGATGCGTGAGATTGATTCACGTGCAGAGGAGCAGACTGCTGTGCATGGACTCCCATACAATGTACTGGGAGTGTCTTCGCGGGAAGCAGCGTCACCTGCGTGCGGGATTCCTCTGGAGCTGCCCCAGGTTCAGTGTGATCTCTGACCTGGACTTTGGCGGCTACTTCGTGGAGGCGCTCTCCAAGCGGCTGGCTCCCGCTGATATTGAATGTGTGGGGTTTAATGTTACCAATGGCTACGAGATCCCACCAGCCACTATCCGGAGCATGGTGTCACTGGCGATGGCTCCGCTTCTTGAGGAGGGGGACGCCGACAAGATCTCTTCTAAGAGCTGGCGGGAGCTTCCTGTCACCCTCGCTTTCCTGGCTGGGTTCGAAACCTCCGCGGTCTGTGCAATGGGCAATTGGCTGGACACTACGTCCAAAGGATGCAATGTCACGCCTTGGCGCTATCACCGAGGCAAGCAGAGGCAGGCCCAGCAGATCAAGCATGTTTTGAGGTTTTCTTTAAAGGAGCTGATCTTGGACCAGGCGGCGCACACATGGTCCTCCATCGACACCGAGATCCTCACCGCTTCGGTGGCCAGAGCCCAGGAAGCAGCAGCTGCCCTTCCTAAGGAAGGCCAGGACACAGTGTATGCCTGGGTTGGGCCGCACAGGCTGCGTTCGGAGCAGGGCATCAGGGTGCGTTCTCAGGTTGCAGCCCTTATTCTTCGTCACCAGCGCCGTGTCGCGGCTTCTGAGCCGCTTCAGGAGTTGCCTGTCGCGAGGAAGAAGGCGAGGAAGCCTCGAGCGGGGCTTTCCGGGCAGCCCTGTACGCCACCTCAGCCAGAGTCGCCTGGCTATGGGCCATCGCCTCACGAGGAGCCAGCTGCACCAGCTGTGAGTCTCCCTTTGGCCCAGCCGGAGTTGCCGGCTCCCGCTCCCAAGATCATGACGAAGAAGATGCCTAAGGCCAAGCCATCATCGAGCAGTGGAGCTCCGGCCAAGCGTCCACGGGTTGAGGCAGTTGAGCCGGCCCTTCGTGTATCCGAACCTTCCTCCTCTTCGGATGCCCCTCCCAGAAGAGTGGAGACAGCTGAGGAGCTGTTCGACCGGCTGGGCCGAGAGCGCTGGGCTCGTCCCGGCCACGGGGACCGGCCTGAGCCGCCTACGGTGGTGGCCCGCTTTATCGCGGAACAGGAGTCGCCTGTGTTGATCCTCGGTGGGCTCCCTCATGAACGTGACAGCCAGCTGTTCACGCGTTTCAACGTCGGCCTCGTTATCTCTTGTTTTCGAGAGCCGCTGCGAGATAAAGGAGGGTATGTGCCGCCCCGAGTGTTGCTCAGGAACCTGGTTATTACCCACCAGCCGTCTCGCAATGATGATTGGGGGCAAATCAAGCCATGCATCCTCAACACCCTGCGTAACGGGGAGTCCATCTACGTCCACTGCATGGCGGGAGTCCACCGAGCACCCTGTGTTGCAGGGATGATCTGTGGCTTTATGCGCCGGTGCTCTTGGGATGATGCAATCGGGCACATCCGTACCCTCCGGGCAGTGGAGCCCGAGGGAGTTCTTAAGCGCACCGCCCACGTTGGGAAGTGGCTTCGTGCCGCCACCGACTCCAGGGCTGCCCCGCAAGCCACAGTGAAGCTGCCGTTGCAGTTTGCGTGTGGTAGGCAGCGCGGAGCTTCCATTCACGCGGTGGCTGAGGGTTGCTCGCCAGACCGCCTCCAGCCCGCTTGCTGTTGGAAGCAAGCACGATCGAATGTGGCCTCCTTTTTCCGCGGTACACCTTGGGTGTGCAGCGATGCGCTTGAGGCCATTGGCTGGGGACGCCCGTGGTGCCGGGTGTGTACAACTATGCTACCTGCCAAAGTGCAGGCCCTCTTGTAACCTAGGCCCTGAGCCTCCCTGATTCGATCAGGTATCTTCGCGTCAAAAAGGAAGCCCTTTGCGCGTTGCTTAGTGCTTCTTGAGTGCATGTTCAAGTTGATGCTTTTCAGTTTTGCTTCAGCTCAGCGGACCTCCCCTCTAGCACACCATGGCACAGTGTGGAACACAGGGATGCAATCGCTTGGCGTACGGAGGTCACCTTTATTGCTGCGGACGGTGTCGTGACCTCATGGGCCACGAGCAGACCAACCAGGGATATGGTAGGCGTGCGAGACCGCGCTCAGCTCCGCAGCCCCGTACGCACACTTTTCGAGTTACCGTGCCACCAGTCATCCCTCAAGCTTTGCAGCAAGCCCTGGATGACCCGCTCGAGTCCCCGTACACGAAAATCCTGCTGCTCTCCTTCTACATGATGGCCCTTCACACTACCCCTGAGAGTCGCCGCAGGTTCTTCCAGCAGTTGCTGCTGGTGTTTCATCCCGACCGGGCCCCCGGAGTTGTGGAGGCCCACGCTGTTGCTCGGGTGTTGACCCAGCTGTTGCGCGAGTGGTAGATTTCAGTGTGAAGGCAGTATAAGCAACCGGTCGGAGCACCAGGGAAAAGTCACTCCGAGCTGTATGCTACAGAGTGGAGAGTGCGAGGGAGGTTTTACTCGCAATTGCCGTAGCCGTTTCTGTGTAGCAGGTGCCGTAGTCCCCCTAGACGCTTACCTTTTGCGCCATGGCTACTAAGGAACAGATTTTCGAGGAGCTGGCCCAGAAGTTCAAGCTGGAGGACCAGATCAAAGAGCAGATCCTGAAGCTGGGAGTCACATCGCTGTCGGAGTTTCGCTACTTTGTGAACACCGACGAAGAGCTCCTGGCATCGTTCTTCACGCCGGTCGAGGGTGCCCTTACAAATAAACCTCTGCAGCGTGCACGGCTCCGCCAGGCTTGGAATGCAGTTTGCCAAGCTGAGCGGCAGAGGGAAGATAAGGGCACACACGTGAGCGTGAGTCTGGAGGAGGAGGACGTGTTGCCGTCCCCTCAGCTCTCCAACATCCGCGAGGCGTTCTGGAAGAGGTACCATGTTGTTATGCCCCCCCCTGAAGCTACCCCTTCCGACAAATGGGTGACGAAGGCCTACCGCGCTATCACCAAAAGGACGCTGGATGTCGTGAACGTTTGGGATGTGAGGTCCGTGATGAATCAGCGAACCTCGGGGTCAGCACGCAAGCGCAAGGTGGGAGAGTCCCTCTACCTGACCGAGAAAGGGGATGAGGACGACGCCTCGGTCGGTCATGGGTGGCACTCCTACCTCATCCAGCTCCGCCTCTACATGTACTCCCTTGCCATCGCAGGTGCTTCGCCCATTGAGCCAGCCCCGGCAGGGACCGAGACGGCCGAGCGCAGCACGGAGTTCGTGCAGGTGCCTCTGAGCGTGTTGCTCCAGTACTGGCACAGGTGCGAGAAGCTGGTGGGTGATCTGGGGGAAGGGAGTCGCCTTTCCTACATGGAGAACCTTGACCGAGCGGAGCGCGGCGAGTGGGCGCAGCGCTTCGCTATGGGCACCAGCTCTCTGGGGACTGTTATCCTCACGATCATGAGAGAGCGTGACAGTCACTGGACGGCCCCGGCGTTGCCCCGGGAGCCGAGTGTGCCTCCTACTCCGCCTGCTAAGCGTGAGCGTTCAGGTTGCAGCAGCCCTCTCAGTCGTCACAGCCATCGAAGACTGAGTTTGCAGCAACGCTGCGCGACGGCACAAAACTGTGCCAAGACTTCCAATCCGGGAAGTGTCGCAATGGGGGTGATTGCCCACGCGGCAAGCACCGCTGCGCGGTCATATTCCGCTCCGGCCGTGTCTGCGGATCGCCAGACCACCCGGGCAACAGGTGCAGGTTCCTCAGCCGTGCCTGAGAGCCGGAGTCGCCCGGCTTTGCAGAAAACAGCGCGTTCGCTGAGTGTTCTGAAGTGCATTGTCCTGAGTTGCAGGGCACGCATTTTTTTCACGGTTTTATGCCGAGTTGCAATCAATCTGGGAATCCACTGAGTGCGTTTGTGATACCCCGTGCCAGGCGCCAGTCTTTTTAGATCTGCTGTCGGGGCCCCGGTGCCCTCTCAGTCATGCGTTTGCACTTGCGGGGTGGAGAGTTTTGCAGCCAGTAGACTTGCAGATTGATCCGTTGTTTGATGTGACATCTGCAGTTGTGCAGCATGCCATCGGGTCAGCATTGCCCTCCTGTCATTTGTCATCAGCGGCGATCGACTGCTCCACTAAGTCCCGCATTCGCGAGGTACCCATTCCTGGTTGTAAGCTGGCTCCCAAACCTCTTAGATCCCAGGACCAGCCACGGGGTCTCCCAAACCTTACCGCTAGGGATGCAGCTAGAGTGGAACGTGACAACACTTGCTCCGATTTCTTGCTCGCCACCCAGCAGGTTCTCCAGCAGCGAGGTCGAGGTGCATTCCGGGAGAACCCCGGTCGGAGCTTGCACTGGGTAGACCCATGTGAAGAGGCCATGTGTCGGACTGGTCATTGGTGTGACTTTGAGTACCATGCATGTGTGTTCATGGCTGCTAGGCGTAAGTTCCAGCGAATCCGGCACTGCATCCCTAATCTGTCTCAGATGCCAGCATACACGTGTGGGCATTTGCATGCAGAAGACGAGTGGTCACGTGCTCCTGTAGGCAGTCCCCACCAATTCCCCAGTTTGGAAGAAGCTGAGTACACCCCCAGCCTGTGTTTCACGTTGGTGGCTGCAGCATCACAGTGGGCCATTGATCGCGGGTTCGCGGTGTATCGCATCCAGCGCCTTCCATTTGTGCATACCACTGGGGACTGGCGGGGGTTGCTCGAGGTACCAGCTTGGGCCCTCAGGGATGAATTGCTCCACCGAGTTGCAGCGTTTGTGGGCCTCCCCTCTTGCGATAACACGCCCACAAGAGTGTGCATCAAGGACATTCAGCAGCCCCAAACCCCTCTCCCTCCGGATGTTGTGTACATCGGCCACAGCCATTTCTCCCACAGGCAACCAACAACATGTTGGGAGAACCCCTTCCACACTGGGAGAGACGGTACCCCAGAGCAAACGGTGTATTCCTATGCGGGTTGGCTGCCTGAGTCAGGGTTGTTACACCGTGTGCATGAGCTGGCGGGAAAACGCCTGGCGTGCGACTGTGCCTTGTGGGACACATGCCACGGGGATGTCTTGATAGCTACGTTTGCTATGCCCCCGGGTGCTACTCGACCCAATCAGCATGTTCGGAAAGCCCGCAAATTTCGCTTTGCAGTGGCAGCAGGGATGCCTGTCCCGGCATCCGTTGGCTACCCCATATCTCAGGCATCCATTGCATCTGCTGCTCAGAATGTCCTACTGGGACCACTGGGCCCGAAATTGCGTTGGCCCTACCTGGCAGACCTCATCAATTCCCCGTTGCTCAAGGCATATCCCGCCTGGCGTCAGGAGAACGGACGGTCTCCACACGGGCCTCTGGGTCCCGGGTTGCACGGAGTTGCGTGCACAATGGCACAGCGAGCCAGCTCAGCGACGCAGTCAACTGCCGTCAACAAAGCATCCGCGCTACCGCCTGTCATTCCTTTCGGGATGTCTCCCGACGAACACTTCGAGGCAGCATTGCGCTGTCAGGCCGAAGGATGCCCCCTGGATTGGGACACGGTCGTCGAACCTGACATCTCCTTCGCGGCTTACCGGATGGCTGCCGGTGTCGACAGGATTCAGGCTGACAGAGAAGATTCCATGGATTTTCTTCGCGAGTTGGCGCGAAGGCTTCAGGACGTGACAACACAAGCGCGCAAGCTCCAACACCCAGAGGTTCGGCAGGTCAATCCTGAAGTTCACCTCGCGTTGTTCGCGGTACTCACGGTGGCCCTAGCTTGGCCTGATACTACCTTTTGCCAAGGTCTGATGGGTGGATTTCTGGCTGTGAGTCGACCCATGTGGCATCTGGCAGTCGCGCCCTACAAGCCAGGTCACACTTGAGGACTGCCTGGCGGACGGGCGAGTTGACGCCCTCGAGATGCTCAACCACCTCAAACCTGGACCGACGCCGCGGTGGCGTGTGCAGCCGGAGACGAGGACGAGTCCCTCGGGTTCTGTCGGCCCAGCATGGGCTGGGAGGAGCTCCAGGGCTTCCACCGGCCCTTTCGCCTTATCCGCCGTTTCGTCATTACGCAGTCGTCTGGCAAGAAGAGATGTATCGACGATGCGCAGCAAGGTAAGCAAAGTGAGTTCAGTTCTGACGGCAATCGGTTGCAGTTCTGCAGTGCATTGCAACCATGCTTTCATGTCCAGGCATTGGCCAAGGAGTTGGCGGCACGAGGAGTTGACCTCGAGTCCTTCTTGTTTAAGCTCGCCACCTTTGGTGAAGACCTGCCTTATGCATACCGCAAGATCGCGATGATTCCCGCCCACACTTGGGCCTGCATAGTTGCTTTCTTCGATCCTCATCGCAATCAACCCAGGTTCCGCAGATACCTGGGCATGTTGTTCGGCCTTCCATTGGCCGTCTCTGCTTTCAATCGCCTCCCGTTCTTCCTTCAAACGGTGGCACGGCGACTGCTGTTTCTTCTTATTTCCTGCTACTTCGACGACGCCACGTGCCAGGATTTCGCATCGCTGGCCCCCCGCAGTCAAGAACTGGTGGAGGAAATGTTCCGTCTTTTCGGCTACCCTTTCGCTGAAGCTAAGCGCCAGACTCCCCAGGCAAGCGGAGATTTCCTCGGCCTCCTCCATGATCTTTCTGAAATCCAGCGTTCCGGCACCATTACAGTTTGGGTGCGCCAGCGGCTCGTGGATAAAATCTCCGACATCATCTCCTCAGCGCGCAACGCCAATGTCCTGCGCTCTGGCACAGCAGCGAAGCTTTTCGGGTGTTTGGGATTCCTTGATTACGGCGCGTTTGGCCGTGTTGCCAGGGCAGGTTTGAACCCCATCAAGGAGCGACAGTACTGCAAGACTGAGTCTTCCCTCACCTCCGGTCTTTCGACATTATCGAGGCCATCATAGCCATGAAGCCCAGCAGAGTCGTTCCCGTGTTTCCTGGCCGGGGTAGCCGGATCATCGCTGCGAGCGACGCAGCCCAGGACGGTTACAGGGTTGGCTCAGGAGGACTCTTAGTCGTTTCGCCCCAGGTTGTACGAGTTGGTACTGTACCCCGCATCAGCGACGAGGTGTTCGATCTCTGGGACAATTGCGAAACCAAAATCGCACAGCTTGAGTTGCTGATGGTTTTCCAAGGTTTACTGTGCTTCGCTGCCTTCTTCCGCAATACCACCGGCGTATGGTTTGTGGATAATGTGGCGTCGCTCATGGCATTGGTCAGAGGGCGCAGTGATTCCAAGGAATTGGACACCATTGCACATAGCGTGCATCTGCTGCTGTTCCATTTGAAAACGAACATTTGGTTCGAGTGGGTCCCATCAAAATCCAACTGGGCCGATGCCATTTCTCGTGAAGGCCACAGGGACCCATGGCACCGAAGACGAGGATTCTCGGCGTACACCAGCGACATCCCTTGCATCCTCTGGCAGCTGCCTTTCTCTGTCAAGTCGCTTGTCCTCGCCTTTCTGGCGGGATGATAGTGCATTGGGTGTAGTGCTTTGGGATACGTTGGACGGGTTCGTCCCTGAGATATCGGCAGATGCCGATCCGATCAGAGGCAGACCTCGAGTCGAGGATTCCAATGCACTATGGGCCTCGCCCATGAAATGAAAAAGGGTCCGAGTGCTCTGCAGAGAATGTTGTCCAACTTAGTGCTTCGGGCAGGCTTGGTGAGTTGAAATCATTATCTGAGTGCATTTTGGATTGTGCTGCACATGTTGTCGCTTGAGCATACATGTGCATCCGCCGCCGTTTCCTCTCAAGCCAAAATAGCCAACAGAACACTGGAGCACCTGAGTCGCAGGAGTGTCCTTTTTCATCCCACCCTACCCTCCGTAAATACAGGGCTCAGCCCTCCCTAGAAATTATCTGCACCAGAGGGGCGGGTTCCCCGGTGTACTCTTCGGAGAGCTCCCTAGTTGAGGAGAGGCATAGTATGCCGGGAGTTACGTCGAGTCGTACGAGGTACTGTGTACATTGTACAGAGGACGAGTCTTACCCTTCGAGTTCCCGGTGAGCGGGATTCTGCGGGAGATCGGTGGGATACGTTGGACGGGTTCGTCCCTGAGATATCGGCAGATGCCGATCCGATCAGAGGCAGACCTCGAGTCGAGGATTCCAATGCACTATGGGCCTCGCCCATGAAATGAAAAAGGGTCCGAGTGCTCTGCAGAGAATGTAATTAAATTTCCCTTATGGTTCCTATAGAGGTACCTATTCAGAAGTGCTTTTCAGAGCCCCAAAACTACAAGCCAGGCAATTGCTTTGCTGCTCGAAGGTTTGGTGATTTGGTTGCTCTTCGTCCCGGCGACGAAGGATCTCTTGATACTTTTGCTCCGGCTTGGGCGGCAGAGACCAAGAAGTACTTGCCTTGAGCTTCTGAAGAATGCATCGGTGTTGGGAGCAGTGGCTATCCCAATTTTCGCATTGGTCGTATCTTATGGCATCACTCGATTTACCGACGTACTCGTTTTCGACACTGCTAATGCCACGTATCGAGCAGTGGGCTTTGGATGCTGCACACTGCTTATCGCACTGTGCAACTTCCTTTTGGGACTTGGCCTGAAAGCATTGTTACGGCGACCCGGATGGTAATGTAGGGGCCAAAATAGTTACCTATACTATTTCGGTGTTCCTTGTCATATGTATGCCATGAAAGGCCCCTACGTAAATGTCGCATCGCCCCTAAGACCTCGCAAACGCGAGATTTTCGGGATAAAGCCCTGATGGGGGGTTGCTCCCATCTTCGTGGGGTTGATGTCCTAGTGGATGAATCCCATATCCATCCTCAGGATGGTGATGCCAAGCAAGTCCCCTCCAAATTCGGGACTCCGTGCAATCTGGTCATGTGTAGCGGTCGTCAGTACATGAGACATGAGTATGGAAGCTGTGGAATGTCCCAGAAAGAGTGCACTTGCGGCTCATCTGTTATCCAGACGTGACCAAATAACTTGGAAGCAAAAGAGGCAACCTAAGAGCTGCCGCCATCAAACTCTGAATCTTGTTCTTAGGCCTTCTGAATGCAGCCATAATATCCGCTCCTTGCAATAATTTACTACGGTATTCCCAAAAACCCTACGTACGTACCCTTCAATTTTATAACCCTACTTATAACCGACCTACTAAGTCCCCTAAGCCTTACGTAACCGTAAGATTCCTCCGTAACCGTAAGATTCCTCCTTATACCTTCCGAATCCCTGTTGTGAACAGGGCTTCGGAGTGTTGTAGGACGATTATAGTAGATCCCGTTTAACCTAGTAGTAGAGTAGGTGAGCTTTATTGATTTTTGGGTAGTATAGTCCCTATAATCCCTATATAACCAAAAAGGTTAACCTTCAGTTCCCCATGATACCCGACAAGTAGCCCTTAAAAGGATCCCTAAACCCTAAACCCGAAAGGATACCTTCACGGAGCCCTTAAAAGGAGCCCTAAACCCTAAACCTTAAAAGTAGTCATAATTTCTGTGTCCACACTGAGACCCCAACAGAGGCTCCACCTGGTAAGGTATTCCCTCTGGTAATGCAGTCGGAAAAGGGCCAGCGAAAAAAAAAAAAAAAAACCTTAAAAGGTGCCCTTAAACAGAGCCTTCACGAAACCCAGCTCCAAGTAAGCTGGGGCCTCAATGGGGGTTTCCGAAAATTCGGGGTGTTTTTTTTTTTTTTTGGGGGGGGTTCCTTATAAGAAGGATCCGACTATATAGGGTGCTAAGATATTTCTATTCCTATTCTTTCTGCTTTCTCTATTGTTATTTTCACGTACATATACATGTTCCTGTTTGTACATTATTTATCTTACGTGAGTTATTCCCACAGGGCCCCCCGAGAAGTGCCGAGTGAGCCGGGGTCCCTCCAAGTTCGGGTTGAGGGTGCAGGGTTTAGGGTTCAGTGGGGAACGGTTGAAGTTTGCTCCTTGTCTAGGAATTAGTTTTTCTGGAAGTGCAAAAGTCCCACCCCCTGGTGTCCTCGCGCTCCCGCCTGCCTGCCCGCCTCTCCATCGCCTAGAATCACTGACCGCTTTAGTTGAGAGCCAAAGCAGAACCTACTGGCCGTCGCATTTCTTCGGGACCATGATCCCCACGTACCTTGAAAACTAGCCCTATATAGTTTAGGGTGTTAGGATTTTATGGTTTAGGGTGCTAGGGTTCTACGATTTTAGGGTTTAGGGTACCTGACAGCCTGAATACACCCTGAGACTCGAAATGGCAAGATCGTGCCACTCTGTTGCCGAGGCCTGCACATACGATGTGTCAGCCCCCCAAAACCGAAGCTTCTAAACCCCAAGGTCCTCGGAGCTTTAGCTATCCAGAAACTCTGGGTTCATGTTTTAGGTTTTTGGGGTTCAGGGCTTAGGGTTATGTACCTTAGCTAAATGCCACAAGTGCTGGGGAGGTGCACCTAGCTGCGCCCGGCTCGGACATTTACAGCACTATGATTGGGTGGAGCCCTCAGCGACAAAACAGGATTGGATTACAATTTTTATCCCGAATCTTCGTGGCGGTGTTCAACTTTAAAGCTGTCTGTTTACAAGAGAACTATCGATCCGCAACAAGGCCCTGGGCTCGGCTTTGTCCGTCTCAGTTCTTTTTGTTGGGCTTTGTCCGTGGATGTTTGATGCTATGCGGGGCTTGCAGGGGAAGCTTACAACCAGCATGGCGGGTGACGGACTGGATGCAGGTGCTGACACTAGCGAGCCGTTTGATTCCAAGGAGAAGCTGGTCGACTCAAAACTCTTGGCAGAGCAGACTTTCGCTTCATACTCATTAGCATAATCATCGGCACAGCTACTTGTATTCCCATCAACCCTAAGCCCACTGAAATAGCAAAGTACAGAGGCTTGAATAATGAGTATATAATTAACCTCAAAATCCTATTGCAACTACTATGGTCCCTTCACTGGATCCTTATTGTCTGTTGTGACCCTTGTAGTAGTTATGGGAACCCTTGCAGATCCCTTTCAAGAGCCCCTAAAGGAACCCTGTTGTAGTTACCACGGCCCTGGTTTACATCTTCCCAGCTCGTGAGGTCGTCATACGCGCCCCTGAGCGGCACTTCGATGGCCACGCCGCACGTCTCCGGAGCCGCAGTGCTGGTGATGAGTTCCTTCCACTTGGGCGGGGCACAGACGAGGCTCTCTCCGTTCAGGGTTTAGGCTTTGTTCTGATCCTTGAATGAGGGTTGTTGAGATGTGGTGTTTGGAGTTTGGGGTTGAGTTCAAGGCTGTTGGTAGTTAGTGTGCAATATGGCAGTGTTTGTTGGTTGTTGGCCCTTTCCCCCCAACCCAAACACTTTCCGATGTCCTGAACAGCATGCTGCCCGTCGGGATGTTGCGTTCCGGGCTGAGCCTATCCTGCCCTGTAGAGATATAGGCTCCTGAGAGTACAGTGGTACAGTACCTATAGTCTCCATTGTAGTTCCTTTTTGGGGTTACCTTATAGGATCCTAATTATATATTTGGTTAAACCAAAACCAATAGAGGAACTACAATGGAGACTATAGGTAGTGTCATACTCATAGGCTTGATCTTGAACGTCCGAACCGTCGATCTCTGCAACAAGGAAACCCCAAACCCTACCTAAACGAACGTGACCTACTTTCTTGTGGGCTCTTATTCTGAAGCTGAAGATACGGTGCCAAGGGGCCCAATCAAAAAGGCCGGTTTTGGTAGCCCTAGACCCTTTCAGACTCAGACATCGTACTACATATTGTCTGAGTGTGAGCGCCGGAGCCGCTGAGAGGCAGCTCATCCTTGATTCGGTCGAGCCCCTGGCGAACTTGGCCACTGCGGTCGGTACCGGAGGCTGGGTCCCAAGCCTTTTGCCAGAGTTCAGGGCTTTGGGTTGGGGGCCTATAGAGCTTGTGGTTCGGGGCCTCGGGGTTTAGGAAACCCTAAGCCCCTAAACCCCTGAACCCTACCAAACCCTAAAAGCCTAAGCCCCTAAACCCCTGAACCCCTAAACCCCTAAACCCCTAAGCCCCTAAACCTTGATCCCTTTCTCAGCTGGGCGGGTAGGAGAAAAGGGCCTTAAAACCCCTGCAAAATCGGAGTCCTGAGCCGGCAGGCCTCCGAGCCCAAACTCCGAAAGCTCCATTCGGGGGTTCCTTAAAGGGATCTATAATGACTATAATGAATCTATAAGGGTACCGTAAAGGGATCTATAAGGGTAGGTACCTTAAAGGAATCCTACAAGGGTGGGTACCTTACAGGGATCTACAAGGGGTCTCAAAAGGGTTTAGGGATTTGGAGTTTCCGAATATTCGGGGTACCTGTTTTGGGGGGTCCTTATAATAAGGATCCTAGTATTTAGGGTGCTAGATTAGGGTCCCTATTTTCGGAAGCTCCCATGTAGGGTTCAGGGTTTAGGTGTTCAGGGTTAAGGGTTTAGGGACTTAAGGCTGGCTCTGGACCAGATTTGGTCAACTTGAGTTTATTTTCAGCTCTTCGCGTTTCGGTGTTGTATGGTATCTTTGAAAGCCGTACCCCAAATCCTGAGCCGTGCCCCACAAGCAAGTAGAACCATGTTTGAGCTGTGTCCTGCTCTCGGAGGACACTCCGTCCGAGCGTCTCCGTTGCTTCAGAAGACTCCTTCAATGCTTTAGGGTTCTTCCCTAAACCCTGGACCCTACCCCTTTCAAGGGTTCTTGAAAGGGTTCCCTTCCAGGTTATTTGAAAGCTCCCTGGAAGGGCTCCCCAAAGCGGTTTTACTCAGTTGTTTGAGACGATGGCTGTAGCGACTCTACTACCTGAAAATTCATAACTGGTTACAAGTAGGGTTACATCAGGAGGACAAAATTTTGACCTACTGTGCCTTTCTTGTCTTAAGACGTCTTGCGGAGTATCGGAGTGCCGCGAAGTGCAAATTGCGTGGCCTGGCCAGCGGAGTTGTTTTATACCCCGTTTTGAAATTATGCTACTTTAATGTTCGGAGGAGTATCCCGTGGGTCCTGTTCGTGTTAGGGTTTTTAAAGGGGGGATGGGGGCCTGTGGTCGACGAAGCAACGAATAGGTCAAACTTTCGTCCTACCGCAGTATAAGTAGGCAAACTATACTTATAACTTATAGCTTATTCTAACCCCAATTAACGGACTTATAACCCGACTTACATCTACCCCTAGGGTCCCAACCCAAAGCCCAAGACCCCAGGCCAGGAATCAGAAGTATCACCCTGATCAAGAAACCCTAGATACAGCTACTGGGGTCGATATAAAACAGATAAATGCATATCTACATATATGTTTCTTTTTGTGCCTGCCTGCTTGTGTGTACAAATTCTCTGTTACTATGGTATGGGGCGATTTTTCGGCGCCTTATGGCGCTATACTTTACTCCGCTCTGCTCTACTCTGCTGAACTATCTTACACCATGCGACATTCTGCTAAAAACGACGCTTTGCCATACTATAAGATGCTTCGCCAAACTGTACAGTTCTATACGAGACTATACGACTCTGGGCTTTGCAATGCGGTATGATAGACGACGCTTGAGGAGCATTCATTAAGACAGCTTAGGAAGGGGTTGGATTCAGGATTTTGGGGTCTAGGTTTCCGGGATTTAGGGTCACTCGAACCTTCTTATCCATCCAAGACCCTATACTACGGAAAGAACCTAGTGAATCCCTCATATAGAGCCGTTCGACCCTTGCAGTAACCGTTCAAAGAGCTCGTACAGGAAGTCCCTTCGATGGCTTCTAAGGCCACGTAGTATGTAACTAGTAGTATGTAGGTTATAAGTAGGGTTATAATTGGGGTAACTCCATTTAGGGTAGATATATCCGTACTTATAACCTACTTACTAAGTCCCCTGGGCCTCTAAGTAACCCTAATCCCCCTTATAGAACCCTTAAAGATCCCTTTTAAGGAGCCCCTTAAGGAACCTTACTACTTACTAAGTCCCCTGGGCCTCCGAGCAGGCATCCTGGATGTTGAGGGCTTGGTCTCTGCTGCGGAGTCCTATGCCCTGCTCCTTGGAAATGCCTTAAGCCTACGGCTTCTGCTTAAAAGGGTGCCATGAGAGTAGAAGGTTTTTTTGCAAAATTAGGTTTCCCAATCGAGCTCGATAGAGGGGTCCTTTCACAAGGGTTCCATCATGGTAGAACCCTACAACCCCTCTTAAACCACTAAACCCTAAATCTGAATACCACCACACCACAGACCCGACCCTACTTGCGGGGTTCGAAGATTCATCGTTATAAAGGCTCCTATGTCCCATGGTGCACCCGTGCCCTTCCATGCCGAAATGACAGCGTGCAGGAGCGAAACCTTCTCCGAAGCAGTCGGAAAAAAAGGATCTCGGACCTCATGTCCTGAAGCTTCCAAGACCCCCATTCCCTAAATGCGAAAGCCCCCAAACCGGTAGCCAGCGACAGCTACCCGTAGGCCCCGAAGTAGTTCCATTTGGGGTTCATATCTAGAATCCTATGAGGTCATCCTAAACAGGAACTACTAGGGGCCTATGGCTAGTGCAAGGTTTTGGCTCCTCCCGGAGGGAGGGAACAAGTCGGCTACAGTGGTCGCCTCTTGCCTTGCGATCCCCGGAGAGCCCAATTTAACCGAGGTTCAGGGTTTAGGGTTGCAACAAAGGTTCGTGAATATCTAGCAAGATCCCCTGATGTACTTTTTCGCTAATGTCAGTGGTTCTTTATATGTTTGTACGCAGGGGTTTAGGAAGAGTGACTGGTTAACGTTGTCCCACCCTTCGTCACCCCGCCCCTCCGAACCGAAACTCGCAACCCGAAGTGTTCCTCGTGGCTGATTGGATGGCTGATTGGATACTAGGATGCCCAGTAGTACCACGTTCCACAAAAGTGACCGCATACCAAAAAGGGAGCGCTGTTTTATTCCTAGGTTACTGGGTATCCTAGGATGGAGCTACGGGTTCAAAGAGGGTTTTCCTCGAGACTTTCTCCACTCATGCCGTGCCCTGACCCTTTAAAGGGAACTCCAGAAAGTTGGAATATGGTTTCAGGGTAGGATACCCTATAATTTACCATAAAGGGTTTAGGATAATCATATTCCAACTTTCTGGCTTTTACTGTAATCCCTCAGAGGCCTTGAAAACTCCCTCATGCCTCTAGCACTTTACACAGGACGACTGATTAATGACACCCATCCTTTCATAAGAACTTCCTGTGAAGCCTCATATTGCTTTCTGGACAGAGAGGGATGATTTTAGTCAGCGGTCTACTTGGATGCTAAGCTTTTGATTGAGTGTTCAGGGATTCAAGACAAAGAACGGGTCCTAACTCTAAACCCTAAAGTTAAACCCTAAACCCTAACCAACAGGACCCTTACAGTAAACCTGAAGCCGTAGTTTGAGGTTGAGGATGTAGGGTCCGGGCTGTTTCTCCTGAGCAGCTGGCCTTCCTGAGATCTGCCTGTCTTCAGCATGCCAGGCATAAGTCTACAGTAGAAGCCAAACCAGTTTTATGGTTAGGATCCTAGAAAAGAGATTTTGGTTAACCAAAAAAAGGAACTACAATGGAGACTAGAGCTACAGTAGAAGCCAAAAAGTTGGAAACCCAATAGCCTCGATCCTTAAGACTAACGTATAGGGAATCCCAGCACTATTTGGCCTGAATCCGGTTTCCAACTTTATGGGGTTTACTGTCAGAAAGCACTTCTTGCAACACAGCGGTACTAGCGAGTAGTTTCGAACTCGAATACTATTCCCGGGGGGGTGCCTTATTCGTTATACCGTTCCCAAATCCTGCTCGGAATGAGTGCGGCCCTTATGATAAAAGCCTCTGAAAGGCGAGCTATGAACCTGGAACCGTAAGCCTTGTATTACTAACCATTGGTATTGGAGGAGCTAAGGAGCCAGGGATGATGATAATCCCTATTAAATAAGGAGCTAAAGAGCCAGAGGAACCCCAAAACCACTGGTTAGATTACCTGGTATAGTATGGGAGTTTCCGACAATAGGGGTATCTTATGTAGGGGTCTTTCTAGTAAGGATCCTACCATTTTAGCGTACTACCTTAGGGTCCCCCATTTTCGGAAACCCCCGTAGAAGGCCCTAAAGACTGTAAGACCCTAAAGCCTAAGCCTGCGGAACGACAATTGAATAGCATATGACCAGAGTTTGGCTTCTTAGGCCCGTGTATTATTCGACACCAAAAACCACGGGTAGGCTGCGAACACAGCTGTACCAAACAATGATAAGACCCATACACCCGACAAGCCCTAACGGCTCCACTTGCAAGCCTTTCAATCCCAACAGTCCTAAAACCCTCCGCCCTAAACTCTTAAACCCAAAACAACTCTCAAACCCAAAACCCGTTAGTGAAAAAGAAGGCCCTAGGAATGGCTAAGCCCTGAACCCTGCCTTGCTGTGCCGAGAGTAGTCGGCAAAAGTGAGTCCAAGTTGCAGGAATCAGAACCCTCGAATCAAGGCTAAGCCCCCCGCTTTGCCAGGTCACCGTCCCGGCACAAAGCACCGTGCAGGTATCCGTTCAGATTCTGGGCGCAACAGTTTCTATTGAGGGGCCCGCAAGGAGGGACAGTTTCGAGGGATTGAGGATTCGCGGTCGTTCAGAGGGTAGTGCGGGAACGTAGACGTTTGGGGTGGGGTTCGCAGATAGCGGATAGAACCCAGAACAGTTTGCGATCTGTTGCAGTGAACGGTTTAAGGTTGAGGGTTTAGGGCTTGGAGTAATTATTGTCCTTTCGCTGTGGCTTTAACTAACTGCTTGCGGCATTTGTGCATACGGCAAAAGCAACTCATCACTGATCACTCAGAATGAAGCAGGTTGAGAAGTATGGAAGCCCGCAGCAGAAGTAGAACTAAGTAGTAGTAGTAGTAGTAGTAGTAGTAGTAGTAGTAGTAGTAGTAGTAGTAGTAGTAGTAGTAGTAGTAGTAGTAGTAGTTTAGTAGTAGTAGTAGTAGTAGTAGTAGTAGTAGTAGTAGTAGTAGTAGTAGTAGTTTAGTAGTAGTAGTAGTAGTAGTAGTAGTAGTAGTAGTAGTAGTAGTAGTAGTAGTAGTAGTAGTAGTAGTAGTAGTAGTAGTAGTAGTAGTAGTAGTAGTAGTAGTAGTAGTAGTAGTGGTAGTAGTAGTAGTTAGTTTTAGAGGTAGTCGCGTACTCTTGTAGTCCATATGTCTTATGTTTTTCCATATCAACATGTACCCCCAAATCCCTAGTCTCGTTAATGCGGCGGTCGCACACGTGTCAAGGAATTGGCAGGAAGATCCTTAGTCCTGATGCATAAACCCCTTTCTCTCATGGCCGTGACAAGGGTGATAGTAGGACTGTTTAAGCTATTGCACAAGGCGGGGGGCTATTAAACTCAAGGGTCTACATTAGAGCAAATCGCTCCTGCTCGATAAACATGGTCGGAACATCGAGCTCCAAAGTGGCAGCAACCCCGCCTATCCTAATTGTCCTAGTACTCAACCCGCATATACTTAGACCTGAAAGCTGGAGGGGGACGGGGAGGGGAACACCATAAACCCTAAACCCTACAGCCTTGAATCCAGGCCCAAACCCCAAACCCGACACCTGAATTTTTATTTTGTGGGGTATTCGAACCCTTACCGACCTCCAAGCCGCAGTGTTGGTGGCAGCTTATGTTTTAAGGTTGAGGGCTCTGGTGTTGCGGGGATTTAGGGCGATAGAGTTTTGAGGGCGGTCGTCATGTGAGGTTTGTGAGGCTGGAGGGCTCTGGCTTTTTTGGGGGTTTTGTCGTGGCCGCAGGGTCTTCGGGCTAGAGCCCTAAACCCTACCTTAACGCTAAATAACCTCCCTTTATTAGGGTTCGTTATGGTGATTTCCTTATATAAGGCCTTGAAAAGGTAGGATCTTCCGGGTTAAGGTAAAGCCAGAGAGGCACTTTACTTCGTGTCACGCCGACCTGCACCTAGCAGACCTCACCTGGCGTAGACGCGTTGTGAGAGCGTAAACCCTAAACCCAAAAGCCAGTGAAAGGATGTTAGGGCCGTAGGGCTGTAAGGTTCTATTACGCCCTAAACCCTAATCAAAACAACCCCTGAGCCCTTAAACGTAAATCTCTAAAACCCTAAAACCCTTAAACCCCTGAACTTCGAAACCCCTAGAACCCTTAAAGTCGAAACCCCTAGAACCCTTAAAGTCGAAACCCCTAGAACCCTTAAAGTCGAAACCCCTAGAACCCTTAAAGTCGAAACCCCTAAAACCCTGAACCAGAGCAGACGACTTTCAGGATTTTATCGTCGCTTTGCAGCCAGGCTCCAGCTCTGGAGGCTGAAGCCTCGCTCCCCCCAAACCCTACCTGGGTCCCATCGAACGCCTTCCTTTAGGATTTACTATAAAAAGTGATTCCTTTAGAAGGGTTCTTGAAAGGGTTCCTTTAAAGGGTAGTATAGTGGAGGGCCTTAAATAATTACCTATACTTGGTGATTCCTTGTTATAATTAGAGTATAATGGGTTCCAAAGCCCCATTCTCTAATTATCAAGGCCCCTATAATACTACTACAGAAAGGATGCTGAACCGGACCCTCATTTAGCCCTACCAGGCCCTTGGAACCTTCCTTTTAAGGGTTCCCCTATTATGATTTCCCTAATTCAGGTCCTTAAGAGCATAGGTCGGTCATTTTAGGGTCCACAGGTAAACCCTAAGCCTTCGAAGTTTGTGAAATCCTTGTTCCATGGCACCACTGCTATTCCTGGGGCTTCTCTGGCTGAGTCGCTGCGGGGCCTTGCGCAGTTCTGTCCAGTCCCGGCTCGAGGCAGGAGAGGAGACCAAGCTTCGTTTCCTTTAGGGCCCTTTACAGGGGGTACAAAACCCTAAGCCCTAAACCCTAAACCCTAAACCCCAAACCCCAAACCCCAAACCCTAAACCCTTCATTCGTTTAGGGCCTGCCAGGGGCCTTTTGTTGGATAACCCATATTCATTTTTTTTTTCGGAAGGGGAGGGGCATTTTGAAGGTTTCGTGTTCTTTCCTGCAAGGCTTGGTTAGGGAGTCAACCAGAGTCTGGGGGTTCAGGGTCTACAGAATGGAGTTCTCGTACAGGCGAAAGGGGTCCACAACAGGGCTCATGGAAGGGGGAATTCTTAAGCCACGCTGCCCTGTAAACCTCTTTTCACGAATCCACGTGTAATTGCCCCAACTCGTTGAATCCCTCAGCGCCGTATGAATCCCAAATTCAATACCCTAACCCCTAAGCCCTAAACGGTGAAGCCAGGCAAGCTGTGGAACCGCACGTTTGCAGACCGCGGCTAAGGTGATTGGGATCGAGGCAGGGGCTTTCGGGCATGTTGGGTTTCAAAGGCTTTAGGATTCTAGGGTTTTGGGGTTTAATTAGGGTTTAGGGCTTATAGGGTTTAGGGTTTATGTAGGCCTACCAGGCATCCTTGCAAGCAAGCCTGCAGCGAAAGAGTTTATTTAGTTCTTAGCCCCAAGCCCTAGAACCCTTAAGCCCTAACATCCTAAAAGCCCTTCCCCCCCTTCGAGCATCGATATAGAACCCTCTCTGGTGATACCTTTGGCAGAACCCTTCTTAAGAGCCTTGTGGTTGTACCTTTAGCCGAACCCTTGCAAGAACCTGTGAAGAAACCTTTACGGTCCTTGAATAGAGGTCGACGGATCCTTTGATGTCGGCCAGCTGGCCGAGGCAGTGAACCAGCCCAGGAATGAAACTTGGTGGCTTTTGGAAAAGGTTGCTACATAAATCCCCATAGACTTATAACCGACCTACTAAGTCACCTAGGCCTTAAGCAGCCGTAAGATTCCTGCATAACGAACCATTAGTAGTAGAGTAGGCAACTTTTAAGCTTTTTTGGGTAGTATAGCCCCTATATGAACCCTATATAACCAGAAAGATTAACCTTCAGTTCCCCATGATACCCGACAAGTAGGTAAAGGTGCCTAACAGGGTTCCTTCAAGCTTTGTTGAGGGCTCCTTAAAGGTGTGTCGAACTTTTCTTTGATTAATCTCTGAACGTTTTGCGTTCTGTTTCCGCAGCAGAGCCCTGGAGGCCCAAGTAAGCACATACTCCCCCGATTGCTAAGCCACAGATCTACTGTACGAAGCCCAAGTACCTGATCACCGGTGCCCTAAGACCTAAACGGCCCCAAAATAATATGGAACCCCCGAACTAGTATCGGTAATCGTTTAGGCCCCTTTTTTTTTTTCGAGCCCTATTACAGATCCCTTATAGACCCATTTAAGGATCCCTTTAAAGCCTTTTCTGTTTCCTCGGCTTTTGAGGGGAAGCAAGGATCTCTGGGATCTGATGCAGAAGATGGACCTCCGAGAGCGGAACTCCCTGGTCGACTTCTGCAGGGCCCTTGGCCCTAAACCCTTATAGCAACACACTAAACCCTTTCGCTGTTTTAAATCCAAAAAGATTTATAAGCCCTAGACTTTTCAAGCAGGAAGCTGAACCCCAGACTTTTGGCATTGTAGAAACTTTTAAATCTTAAACCCTATACTAAAGTACTAAGCACTAACACCATTCCTTTTTCATTAAAAAGAGTTCAAAATCCTAAACTCTACACCCCACCATGATAAAATAAGCTGAACCGTAAACCCTGAACCACAAGCCTCTGCAAGGCAGCGATGGCTTCCATGCGCCACATCCTGGGCCAAGAGGCTCCCTTGCCTGACACGTAGAGGTACTTGGAAACACTTTCTGGTTTAAGGCTTAGGGTTCAGGGTTTAGGGTTTAGGGTTTAGGGTTTAAGGTTCAGGGTTTAGGGTTTAGGGTTTAGGGTTACTATAAAACCCCTGGAAAAATAGCTACTTTTTGCAGCGGTGCCAAGTTCGGTAAAGGACATGGCATGCCTTGACCACGGGTGCCACAAGGAGGTGAGTATTTCTTTCGATGACTTGGCGAAACTCCCCCTTGTGCCACCACCGCCAGAACTGGATTACATCAAGGACCCGCAAGGAGCCGAGGTGGTAAAAGCAAGGAAGCTTCAGAAGCCGGAGATATCAGGAATGTCAGAGGCAGTGCGAAGGTCAAAGAAGTCTACTGAGGACTTGTTGCGACATGTTACCCAACGTCTCTTTCAAGTTACTTAGTGGCTGAATCAATACACTTTATATTTTTGGGTTGTATTGTTATGTAATTCCCCCTACACAGATCTGAAAGTGTACACTTTCTTTTGGGCTTCTGAACTCCGCAACCAAGGTTATTCTCCTTCCTTCGATCTCAGACATGGAAGAAGCTGGGTAGGCCTTTGGGACACTTTATACTTCCTCTTATGTGGCCTAACAGGTTCTTCTTCTACGAATCATCTTTCACGAATATTTTTCAGAAAGGCTTAAGAACCTAAACCCTGAATGGGAGTTTCCGAAAATGAGGGTACTTCATTTTGGGATCCTTAGAATAAGGATCCTACTACTTGGGGTACTATATTAGGGTCCCCATTTTCGGAAACTCCCAAATCAACCCAGGAAGACTCCAATACCTCTGTCTTGCAGACCTATGCCGATCCCAAATTCGCTTCGGACGGCTATGAGGTGGGGGAGAAGATCCGGGTTTGGGCTTTAATGCCTTATAATGGGTGACGCAGGATTTTGTCCATCAGCCGTAGTGTTTAGAGGTTAGGGGATTAAAGTTTGGGTTTCATGAGGTCAGGGAGAAGAACAAGGAGAATTTCCTGGAAGGCGCCGGAGTGGCCACGAAGTACCTGGAAGTCGCCACGAATTTCTTCCAATCCCATGGTCTCTTCCCAGGGAGGGTGGATGTCATCTTCAGGCAATGGTTCAAGTCTGATACTGTGCCAGTGAAAAGAATGGTAGCAGATCACCTGGGCAATATCCTGGAAGTATTGCAGAACCTGCGGGTACACGGAGATAGCATCGGTGAATCTATTGAGTGCAACGAGAGCTCTGCCGCTTATGTGTCCACCTACTGTGACTTCAACGTCAGTGCTTCTGGGTTCTTGTTGAGGAGTGTTTTCTAAATTACCATTATAGGCATCTACAGTAAGTAATATGGTTTCCTTACCATGGTAACTTACATTAAACTCCTTAACAAGAACCCAGGCTTTGCCAAGCGTCTCGGAAGATCCCTGTGGAGAGCGTTACCCGAAGCCCTTCGAAGTCGCTGGTCGCTATGTGGTTCATGTTTGTCCACCAACTTGGAAGCAGAACGTCACTAGGTGGCCATTCGGGGGAAACGTTTTAACTTCTGTTTATGGTTTCTATAGAGGTACCTATTCATAAATTCTTTTCAGAGCCCCAAAACTACAACCCAGGTCATCTTTCATGCGGGCAACTTAGTCCATGAGTCATCGCACCACTTTGGAACCGTGGACTTCGCGTACGGTATGACGGGCTGCATGGCTCTGGACCAAAGCAAAGCCCTCTCCAACGCGGACACGTGGCCAGGCAAACTACCAAGACAGGTTTGAACGTCAGGTTTCTGTCTCAGGATAGTTTCGGGCGGGCGGGGAGCATCGCTAGCTTATATACTAACTCTTTGGCTTATGATGTTGGATGTTGCCCTTAAGCCCCTGAAAGCCAAGTACTAGGATCCGACTGAAATCCTGTCAAAGTCCCAGGTTTTCGATGGTGGCTGGGCTTGTTCTTGGTGGAGGGTTGTGGGTTCTTCTGTCTGGTTCTTAGCAGGGACCGGGGAATGGGTTAGTGGGATTATTACAGGGACTCTTGGGGGTTATCATGGGGATCCATTTCCCCATTACAAGCTAAGCACCAGACAGTCTCAGGAAAGCTATATTCCTTGAGCTTCCTCCTTATCGGTGCACTTGCACCGTGGAATGTCCACCCAAATCCTAGTCTAAGTACCAAAGACCCCTACATTGTAGAAACCTTAAAGAGTCCTCATGGATGCCTTTTGGAGGGTCTTGGTGCAGTGACCCAAGCTCCCAGCGAACATCCCTAATCATTTAGGCCCATTCCTAAGCTCATTCCGGACCGTAAGCCCTAAGCCCTAAACCCTTGAACCATAACCCTAAGTCCTTAAGCCCCTAAGCCCTAATAGACCATTAAATTTCTAAACGATAAACCCGCAAAAACCCCTCACCCCTGAGCCCCTACACTCCGAAGCCCAAAACCTGAGGTACATCTATTTCGTTCAGCACCTCTATGCCATGATCCGGGATGAGGCATGGACCAGCTATCGGGGCCTGACCTCGGGCGACCGTGGTGTGCACGAATCGAAATATGCCCTTCCAGAGAAGAAGCCGCAACCTGCGCCGGACCTTAGCTGGCGTGACTACTTGGACATCTTCGTGAGATAGTGTTACTTAAACTGGGCTTTGGCCTCACGGAGCCTGCGACCTTTGCGCCAAAAGGGGCGTGGTTGCTCGCGCGCTGCCAGTCCCTTCCCGAAGCCATGAGCCCTAAATCCGAAGTGCTTCGCTTTGGTTTTCTGGTCCGCTTTGGTCGTTCGCCTGGGTTCTGCTTCGAAACGCCCCATACACTAGCCTGGACGGAGTGATTGTCAACAGATCTTGACGGTTTAGGGGTTAGGGTGCAGGTGCTTGTTCCGACTGCTCCTAGCTTTAGGGTTTTCGGTTCGGTTGTGTCTCAGCCCCAAAGCCGAGAGCAAGATGTGCAAGCGACGAAACGAGGATGGGCTCTCCTGTTGTCCAAAGTGGTGTGCGAGAGGCCGGGCAACCTTTTCAGAATCCAACGTAACGCTTTGCGCCCAACCCTAGACCCTAAATAAAACCCTAAAGCCCTAAACCTTAAACCCTGAAACCTAAACCCTATGCCCCGAAACCTAAAGCCTTGAGCAGAGAGTAAAGGGCCTGTGCAGTAGATTAAACGAAACCTTGAAGCAAACGCCCAAATCCTAGCAAGAGGAGCAGAAGAACTGTTGTCAGAGCCCACAAAACAAAACTCTGCCAGAACCCAGCGGAGCAAACCTACTTGGAGGTTCAGGGGTAGTCATAAGTAGGTCTGTAAGTCCCTTTATATGGGTTACAAGTATAGTTACTCTACTTGTTTTCCTACTTATAACTACCCATGAACCTCCAAATACTCGATTCTGCAGACCCGAAGCCCTAATGGGCGGCTTGGGACATGGTCTTCTTGCAAATTTCAGACGGAAGTGTGTCTTACATAATAGGGGACCTGATATTTTGTTTCATGTAGACATTTCTATAAAGGGTGTTGGGTGTTGGCTCATTATTCTAGGTTGACGATGACGCGCACCAGAACCCGATTCTGATTATTGCCGCCCCTGTATCACAAACCCTTACTCCCTCAGACACCAAATCCTACTCTTAAGCGGATTTATGAAAGCCCTCACACAAACAGCCTGACAGAAACTTCAGCCGCAAACCCTATATGACATAAGCGTTTTCGAGCCCGAGAACCGACAACGCCCAAAGACTCCCCAGGCCCTAAATCCTGTATAATCGAACCGAGCCCTAAAAATTCAGGAGCCCTAAACTCAGATCTCCCCGAAGGCCCAAAGGAAGCCGCTTGCAGGCAGCCGTCAACGTAAGCTGGTCCGACGGTTCCACGTTGATCCCCGCGGCCTGGCAGCCTGAAACACTTATTAACCCGCAAGCTCCGGAAGACAAGAAACCATCGGTTTAGAGTTTAGGGTTTAGGGTTTAGGGTTTAGGGTATGGTATGGTGCATGTATGCACATGCATGCACGCATGCATACGTACATACATAAAAAGCTTCCAAAACGCACAAATGCAGTCAACTTTGCATACACACACAGACACAAACCCGACACTCCTAAACCCTCAAACCTTAACACTAAACTGGACATCCTCGGCTGGTCTTGCAGATTAATGTAGGAACCTGATTAAGAAACCCTGGGCCTATAACACCAAAACAGCAGGATTCATGCAAGCA
Organism: Symbiodinium sp. CCMP2592; assembly: GCA_905221615.1. Classification (NCBI taxonomy): domain Eukaryota; class Dinophyceae; order Suessiales; family Symbiodiniaceae; genus Symbiodinium; species Symbiodinium sp. CCMP2592. The sequence continues at coordinate 261,101 of CAJNDT010004558.1, forward strand.
GCCCTAATAAAGGCTCAAGGTTTCTTAATCAGGTTCCTACATTATCCCCGGACTTCCGACTCCTAAGGTGTTTCGGGACATATTGCCGTTCTGTCGTCTGAGACATGCGTGCATCATCCTCCGAAGCAGTGAGTCCCAATCTGCCCCAGTATAAAGCCCTAGCAGTAGAGTTTATTTTAGGGTTTCTTTAAAGGGGTCTATATGTGCCCGCGCTCCGCGTTCTCGACCCCCCCCCCCCCCCCCCCCAATGGTATCCCCCCCCCCCCGACCCGGGCGACCACACAACAAGAACAAGAACAAGAACAAGAAGAAGAACAGCAGCAACAACAAAGCAGCAGCAACCACGCGGAGGAACCACAGGAACCACAGGGGGGGAGGGGGGAGACAGGAACCAGAAGAACCACAAAAGGGAGGGGGAAAACCAAGAGGAACCACAGGGGGGGGGGGGGGGGGGGGGGAGGGGGATTACCATGGGGGGGGGGGGGGGGGGGGGGGCGCGGATGCTGGCACATATAAGGGCTACTATAAGGGTTATTATAAGGATTCTAATGTAGGGGCCTCAGTAACCTAATAGTAGAAAAGGTAACCTTTAACCTTGTTTGGGCAGTATAGTCCATATAGAATCCCTACATAACCAAAAAGGCTAACCTTTAGTTCCCCATGATACCCGACAAGTAGGAAACGGGAACCACCAGGAATTCCCCAAGGGCCCTTGAAATAGAGTCCTTGTGGCCCTTTATAGTGGGTATTTGGGGTATATTAGAGGGTAGTCGGGGGGTCTAGGCAGCGTCCTTGATGCGCCTAATTTCAGCCTGAAAGCAAACACCGCTCCTAGCAATTGAACTGTCTCCGAAGAAGCGAAGGTCACGTTGACGATTCAAGGGCCAGTAGAGCTGCAGCTGAGTGCGGCTACATTAGACATTCAGGCAACGATGGGTTCAGCGTTTAGGCTTAAAGGTTTGCTGAAAAAGGGTTAATGGTTAGTGGAGTTTCGGGGCTTCAGGTTTCGGGATTTGGAGTCCAATTGCGCAGGCGCAGGCCTCAGCCACGCGAAGGTTCATCACTGACCCGGATTCCCGTTACAAGCCCTGAACCCTAATTGTCAGATCCAGGCGCCGGAATGTAAGGATTTGGGTTTAGGGCAAAGGTCGGAGAAGTTGGGTTTAGGGCTCACCACGACCTTCAATAAAGTATTTTTGGCCCGCAATAGTGGGTATTCGAGGTACATTCGAGACTAGTTGGGGGTCTAGGAAGGATTAAGGGTTTGAGTTTAGGGCTTGGGGTTTTCTAGTAGCGGTTTAGTACTTAGGGCTTCAGGATTTAAGGGGCAAGGGTTTTGGAAAAGGGCCTGAAGGATTCCAATGCATATTGCAGCTTGTGTTAATCGGGTCTGAAAGGGTTCTACAATCCTCAACGGTTAGGGGTGAACAGAAGGGCGAAGGAAGGCCGTCATGATTGGAACACGGGTGAGGGGTTTAGGGGTTGAGGTCTTAATATGTGGGTCTTAATGATTCGACTAGTAGGGTTTCGGGTTTAGGGTTTAGGGTTTAGGGAATATGAGGGTCTTCACACTTAGACGGGCCACAGAACTCGAGCGGTAGCGTTTCGGGGTACACTATGCCGAAGGAATCCTCTTCTAATCATCGAGGCCCTGTAGGTCGAGTTTCGAGCCGGATATCACGCGGCAGAAGACATGTGAACCCCAAACATGCAACTGTTCCTCAGGCTAGTCTCATCCAGAGTGAGTGGAAGACCGCCCAGAAACTAGAGATGAAATTCGAACGTTTTCATGACAATGGATTTCGCGTTCGAAGAGTATGTGTCCCGACAAGAGAATGGAGATCGTTTCAAGAGGAGAGTACAGAGGAGCCATCAACTTCCAATCCTTGAGCTCAAGCCCACACCGTAAACCCCCTCCACCTCTCCACCGTTTGCTCCCATGGAAGCTTCAACCCGAACCCAGATAGACCCGTCTGTGCTTTTTTCTATGCCAAAGTTCGACCCTCTCCTGGTTTTAGGCGTGTTTTTAGCTTTTAAGGTTAAGGAGTTGGAGGTGTTTTCAGACGCGTAGATGAAGTAATGTAGGGGCCCAAATAAATATACTAATGCACATATTTATAGTATAATGGGTTCCAAAACCCTTTTCTAATTATTAAGGCCCCTATATTATGCAGGGGCTGGAGGCCACAGGCTAGCGGAACGAGATTCTGAAATCGGCTTTGGTTTGAGCCACACCTCCTTCACGCGCTTTGCGAAGTTCTGAAGGCTAAGGCAACTTAAATTCTAAAGCCGGAACAGTTTAAGCACCGAAACCTAAATTTTCACCCAATAGACACCCATACACCCGGATAGCACACGTTTCAGGAAACCAATCCACTTGTTGAGGCCCGCATATTGCTCTGGTTGCCAAGTTTTCTCAGCCTGCAAAGAGGCCACGACGAATTTCACCTCCTCGGCATCCGTCACGATTTCCAACTCAGGCTGGTCGCAAAACCTCTCAGAGAGATCCTTCGAGGGTCCAGGGTGCAGGGTCTAGGGTTTGAGAGCAGATAGGGTTTGGGGACTAGGGAATAGATCGTGTTTTGGGTTTGGGGAACAAGCTAGGGTTCAGGGAATTGTGATAGATAGGGCCGCTGCAGCAATTGCAGAGAAAGAGCAAGAGCAAGAGAAAGAGAACGAGAAAGATAAAGCGAAAGAGCAAGAGCAAGAGAAAGATCACGAGAAAGAGCAGGAGAAAGAGCATGAGAAAGAGATAGAGAGAGAGGAAGGGTTTAGGGTTAAGGGCTTCAAGAAGCTTCAGAAGCAACCTTAGGAACGATGCCACAGAATTCAGCCAGCAGTTCAGCAGTCAGGATCCTCAGGTTTCGGGGTAATCTACTGTAGGGGTTGAGGGTCTGGGGTTTTCGTGCTGGGCTGAGGTTTTCGAGTTCAGTGAACCGTAGGGGTTTATGGTTGAGGGTGTAGGGTCTCGAGATTTTGGCCTGCAGCTCCCTAGCCTCAAGGGCTGTTCTTCGCGCCTCTTGTTTTCTCGCTCGAAGTAGGATATTCATGGCAGGATGAGGGCACAGGAACCGGTCTTTGTAAGGTTTCGGATTTGGGGCCTTGCGCGTTTCAGGGTTCTGCAGTATTTCTGGGCACGGCTTTCGGATTCGGGTTAGGTCAAGGCTAAACACCACATCCAAAACCCAAGCCGAGAGCCTCAAACTCAAGATCCTACACACATACCCCCCGCAACCAAAAACGAAGCCTAAGCCCCTAAAGCGCTGGATTGTCCGAGTGTGAGCGTCGAAAGCGCTGCAAACCCAATCCCCTAAACACCGAAAGCACTGCAAAGCCAGACCCCGAAACAACTAAGCCCTAACCCCTACACTACTCAACCCTAAACCTTAAACCTCTTACCTCTAAACCGCTAAAGCCTAACCCCAAAACTAAACCTTAAATTCCTAAACTCTAAATCCATCCTGTCGAAAGGCAACGGCACCGGCCAACTGATCCTGGAGCCCTTACCGCAGCCGAGCTGAGTCGGCTTTTCATGTAGGAACCGGATTAAGCAACCTTGGGCCTTTATTCGAGTTCTATAAGGGTTCCTCTAAAAGGGTGCTATAAGGGCACTATAAGGGTTTTGAGAGGTTAATGTAGGAACCTGATTAAGAAACCTTGCGTCTTTAATAGGGTTCTTCATGTGGATGCAAATATATTGGGGTTGTAGGCCCAGGGTTTCTTAATCGGGTTCCTACATGATTCAGTCTAATCAAGTCCGTGGTCTTGCGAGATCTTTTTTGGGTTGGGGTTCCTTCAAGGGAGGGATCTATAATAGTACTATTAGGGTTTGGGGTCTTGCAAGCTTGTTAGACTTAGGAGTTGTATCAGGCAAGAGAGGGTTTAGGATTTCGAGCTTGGCGCCTCGGGCTATTGTAGATTTTGGGTTGCAGGAGTCTCAGGGCTTAAATAACACCTGCCTCTTTGAGAAGGCTTAAGGCTTAGTTTGTTTTTTAATTTCTGGATTGTGGTTTATATGGAAACCCGAAGGAAGCACCGTCACAGGTGGGTTATTTGGGGTCCCAGGCTTCGGATGGAAGGTTCATATGGTTCCCGGCCAGGGATCCCTGAGACGAAGCCACACGCAGCTAAATGGGAGGTATATAGGGTTTAGGGCTTCAACAATAACAAGGCTGCTACCCAGAGAGCCCAACACCGCTTCATTAAGGAATATGGCTTAGATTATATAGGGCTTCATATTATGATTTAAGCCATATTCCTTAATTAAGGGGTATTGGGCTCTCTAGGTATAGGCAGTCTATGTGAGTATGAGGCCGGTTGAAAGAGGGTTTCTGAGCTTGACTGAGGAGTGCAGAAGGACTTGGGTTTTGCCAAGGATTCGGGTGCCTGTGGTAAGGTTCATATTCGGGAGCCGCACGCCCGAATCTCTGGAAAGCTCCTTTCTAATAGGGTTTTGGGGGATATCATTATGATAGTAGTGAGTTCCTTCCCCAGAAGACACCCCGTTAAGCAATTCACAGACATTGGATTTGTGAAGGGGGAAAGTCTCCTTGAGATCTGGGTGGATTTCCTTGTCGAGCCAAAACCAGGCCCATGTCGGAAGATTCTTTTAAATGTAGAGGACTTGCACGAATCAAAAGCACGGAATAAACCCTCTAACTGGTTAAGAACCCGTGGTAGAAAGTTTCCAGAAGTATCGTGAGACCCGTCTCAAAAGCTCTGGCGCTTCGTCCCAACCCAAAGCTTAATCGGCTTTCTGTAAAGTTCTATACAATTTCGATGTCTGTTCGATGGTGGCGGTTTGAAGGCTTCGGTGCCAGTATAGGGGCAAAACTAACTAGAATGCTGGCTGCTGGGGTGTATGACAGCATGACTGTAAGGCGGCATTATTGGCCAACGGTTAACGGGCTTTGAATCGGTGGTACCGATATCCCTTGCAGCCGCCGTATAAGTGTACTGTGGCCCCAAAACTTGTGTTCTAACTATCAAGGCCCTTGTATTGCGAATTCCAGACAGAATCATATCTCGTGCCGGGTTTACGCCTTAAACGCAGCTCTTCTCAAACCACAAGCCTTGAGCCTTACCCATAGGCTCCATAGTACTGTAGTTCCTTTTTGGGAGTACCTTATAGAATTCAAATATGAACCCCGAAACATACTACTGTAGTTCTTTTTTGGGATTACCTTATAGAATTCTAAATATGAATCCCAAAAAGGAGCTACTATGGGGCCCTTGGGTATAGCCGTAGCAAACTCAAGGCCTCCGTTCTTCAGCGACACCGCAAACCTGACCCTTGCTGCCGGCGCCGATGTGGCGGTGCGTATCGAGTGCCACCCAACCAGTGCCGGTCTAGTGGCTGCAGATATAGGGTTTAGAGTTTAGGGTTTAGGGTTTAGGGTTAAACGGAAGCAGCAGAAGGTTGCAGGTGCGAACTATCCAAAATGTATTTCGCCGCGCCGTGGTGACTGCAATTTGCGTGAACGCTCTTTAGTATTGTTTCGGAGTGTTATGGGAAGCTTGGTTTCCTGAGGGCAATTTTCCGTGCTTGCCGCGGTGGTTTTCTACTAGTTAGATCCATGGGGCTCCAAGGTTTAGCACATTTCACAGACACGCCATCGCACATGCACGTGCACACACACGCGCACGCGCACGGACACACACGCTCCTACCTGATCTCTTGCTGTCTTTTGCTGCAAACTTGCGTTGTCTTATCCTGATGGGGCCCCCTTGTGAAAGAGCGTTGCTGTATATAGGTTTAGTTGGGGATTCTACCTCACTCGCGGAGTATGAGTATGGCAGCAGTGTATTCTTCAGGCTGTTGTTCTCTATGATGTCGGAGTAAGTAACGAATCCAAATCGCCTGTCGGCTCTATATATACTATAGGATTCAGGCGGCCTACGTTCCTAAACTACGGTTTTCAGATCTGAGATCTCCTAGAATTTGTGACCTATGCACTCACTGTACAAGTTTCGGGGTGTTGGGTCCGTTGCTTTGAGAAGCCATCTTCAGGTATAAGCTGTCTTCGTGTGGCCCCCAAAAGCCCTTTCTGGACCCATGTCGATGTCAGTGTGGCCCTGAACTCTCAAGATAGAGTAAAAGCCAGAAAGTTGGAATATGATTATCCTAATCCCTTTATGGTAAATTATAGGGTATCCTGCCCTGAAACCATATTCCAGCTTTCTGGAGTTCCTTTTAGTGCTCCACACTTATGCCGATCAGCCGGAGGTTGTTCGATGCTGGATGCCGTTGCTCCAAAGGGGCTGATTCTCACAAGGATGAAACAATCAACCCTATAAAACCCTATAAACCCTAAACCCCTAAACCCCTAAACCCGAAACCCTAAACCTCTAAACCCCTAAACCCGAAACCCTAAACCCCTAAACCCCTAAACCCCTAAAGCCCCTAAACCCCTAACCCCTAAACCCCTAAACCCCTAAACCCGAAACCCTAAACCCCTAAACCCTAAATCCCTAAACCCCTAACCCCTAAAGCCTAAAAACCTCTGTATCCTAAACTGGAGGCCGATGAGGCAGCCAAACCAGAAACGCCTAATGGGTTTAGGGGGTCGAGAACAAGGGTTCTATACTATAGTTATAGGGGTCTTATAATCACCTATACTATTTTAAGGGTTCTATGCTATAGTCAGGGGTCTTATAATCACCTATACTATTTTAAGGGTTCCTGTTTATACTTGTAGTGTATTGGGCCCCAAGGTTCATTTCGAGTTATCAGGGCCCCTATGGTAACGGGTTTTGGGGGAAGACTCTTCATGCTTCAGGTGAGTTCACCGCGGAGGCAGTCTTTCGAACGAGACTCGGCCGTGCTGCTCTCTTCCCAACAGCCATAACAAGATACGAGACGCTCTTAAGCAGTAAAACGGCCTTCATCCCCGCAAGCAGCACTGAACCGCACCATTTAACGACATTCCATCTCTTCTTGGTGGAGCTCTACCCTAGAACCACTCTCACACCCCAAGAAAGGTCTCGGCATGTTTCGGCTCATTACAGCCGAAATCATCCAAGATATCCCCTAAACCCTGCAACCCCTAAAACCCTAAACCCTAAACCGTAACCCTACAACCCCCAAAACCCTACCTACAAACTGCGAGGAACGCCGGGCTCGATCCCTGGTCTTCCACTCTGCCGAACTCCACGGACATCGGGGAGGTTTCTTGGGCTCAAAAGTAGCCCGAAACCCGGGGTTAAGGGTTCGGGGTTGAGGGTTTGAGGCCGTAAGCCCTGGACCCCTATATGAGCCCCCAAACCCCGAGGCCTTAAACCCTGCACCACAGGATTCAATGCTGTGGTTTGAGGCTTGGGCTTTAGGGGCTTTCTGGGCTGTGTGTGGCATGGCCACTGCTGTCGGCTGTTGTTCTTACAGTCTTAGGGTTTACGGTCTAGAGATGTTGAGGCTTTAGGGGTTCAGGGTTTAGGGCGCGAGTCAGCTGTCCTGGCGTAACGTTGCAAGCCAGTTGCAAAAAAGGGCTAAAACCCTACCTAAAAACCCCTTCGTGCAGAACCGCCATGTGGAATTCCATTGCAACATCCTGTTTTCCTGGTTTTGTTCATTCATACAGGGCCCTTCTTGTTCGAGGCTTTGATCCGCTGTCTGGAGGACGGTAGAGTTTGGATTGCATGTGGAATAACACTTGCTTCAAGACTTCTCAGTAGCAAGGCTGGAATGCGGTTTTTGTTTTGCAAACCTGCATTTGCTTGTCCCGCTCCCTGTATGCCAGTGAGAACACTGCCTGTGTCCCTCAACGTGTGAACTGGGCCCGCACTCGCTCGTGTAATATCACCCAATCGTTTACCAGGACCCTCCTTGTACCCTCAAATACGGGTAGATGGTCCCAAACGAGGGGCATTTAGGGTCTAATAGAGGGTAGATGGAGGGTCTAGGTAATATTCACAATTTTGGTGCAGGTGCTGACCCTGCCGATCAACTGCACAAGTGGCCGGGCGTAACCTGAGAACCTAAGCCCCAAGCTTGAGGGGTCTCTGCTTTCAAGACGTGTTAGGACTTGGGGTTTAGGGGTTTCGGGTCTGGGTCTTTCGGTAAACTTTTTGGGGCTGGGTTTGGGGTCCTCGCCTTGGGTTTTTGGATTTTAGGGCTTTGGGACCCTTTGAGTTTTCCCAGACGCCCGCAGACAGCAAGCGACACCTGTCAGGTCCAGGCGTTCAGTCATTCTCATCTTCAGAGAAGCGTGACACTAGTTTACATTAAATACATTCAACAAGCATGTGTGTATACATACATGCAAAACAGTGGAATCCATATTATTATCAGTATGAATATTAGTATTATCAACGCATTTGGGAGTTTTTTTTCAAATTTTCAAGCGGTCGCAGCGATGTTTTGTGGTAGTTCATAGGTAGACCTACCACCATGGAACAGGTGAGTGTGAGTGTGAATATTCAGGCTCCTACCGTTGCCTGCTTTTTTTTTGAGTAGGGGCAGGCTCTCGGGATCGGTGTTATTCGGATAGAGGGAGGTTTGTTTGTTTCTTTTAGGGTTTAGGGTTTTGGTTTAGGGTTTAGGGTTTTGGTTTAGGGTTTAGGAATGTTGGCTTAGAAGCAGGATAGCCCCAGTTTGGGAATTTATGCGCCCGGTTGTTCACACGCAGCCTTGATCCGTGTAGTATACTTACTCAAACAGAAGTTGCTGAGGCACGAGCCCTCCAGTCTTGGTTGTGACGAACTTCACCGGCGCGGCAGAGGCTAGGGATGTTCCAGTTGTTTTGGGGGCTCATGAGGAGATTCTAGTTGCTTGTAATTAGTCCGCCCATATGCACCTGCATGTGCGTATATCTGTCAAGACATATACAGACACACACACACACACACACAGGCGCATACACGGCTATGTCATGTGCATGTTATACAGTTAAGTAGACACGCGCACATCTTCACTACACACAAAGACATGATCGAGGAGAAGCCTATCAAACATGTGGATGCAACATACATTACAACATACATGTATACTTACATACCTGCCAACATACATACATATGTTACCTACATGCATACATTTACAAACGACTCTAGATATACAGATGCAGGTACGCATACATATATGTACACATACATGAGCATGTACATCCACGCATGCACACATACATAGACATGGACATGAACGAGCCTTCAACCGCATCTATATATACATATACATGTATAGGTATGTGTGTATATACATATCCACAGATAGACAGCATGTTGTGTGCAAAGAAATGCTTCTGACACAGACCCTCTACAGCCTCAAGGACGCTCTACACCGCATTGTTTTGAGACCACAGACATGTCCAGGTCCTTGCATCAGCGCCGGGGCTTCGCCACTTCCAGCCCTGCATTCCTGCGATCTGGGACCGGGGTGGTCTACCTGCGGGCTTAAAGTGCTTCAGAAGGGTTGATACAATAGGGTTGTCTACATGAAGTGTGAAGGGTTCCTAGAGGTAATGGTGAGATTGTATGAGGCTGCTTAGGTATATTGGCGCGCGTATATTCGTTTAAGGTTTATGGATGGATCTGGGTCCAAAGCGTCTTGCAAAGGTATCAGGTGCCGTTTTGCGCTATATGGGGCAGTGCGCGGGGTCCCTCTGATACTTGCTGCCTGCCCTAAGTCGCCGCGCACCGCCTAAAGTCGCAACAATCCCGGGTCACCTTGCGGAAAAGCATTGCAAAGCCACGCAATCCACTATGTCGATGACTTCTTGCGTGCTTGCTTGTGCAGCATCACCTTGCGCAAACACAGTGTCAAGCCATACATGATGACGTCTTGCATGCTTGTACAGTTCAGCGTCACCTTGCGGAAACGCAGTGTCAAACCATACCATGCACTTTTTCGACGACATAAAGCCACACAATCCACTTGTTCGATGACTTCTTGCGTGCTTGCTTGTTCAGCATCACCTTGCGCAAACACAGTGTCAAGCCATACATGATGACGTCTTGCATGCTTGTACAGTTCAGCGTCACCTTGCGGAAACGCAGTGTCAAACCATACCATGCACTTCTTCGACGACATAAAGCCACACAACCCACTTGTTCGATGACTTCTTGCGTGCTTGCTCGTGCAGCGTCACCTTTCGGAAGCGCATTGTCAAGCCATACATGATGACGTCTTGCATGCTTGTACAGTTCAGCGTCACCTTGCGGAAACGCAGTGTCAAACCATACCATGCACTTCTTCGACGACATAAAGCCACACAACCCACTTGTTCGATGACTTCTTGCGTGCTTGCTCGTGCAGCGTCACCTTTCGGAAGCGCATTGTCAAGCCATACATGATGACGTCTTGCATGCTTGTACAGTTCAGCGTCACCTTGCGGAAACGCAGTGTCAAACCATACCATGCACTTCTTCGACGACATAAAGCCACACAATCCACTTGTTCGATGACTTCTTGCGTGCTTGCTCGTGCAGCGCCACCTTTCGGAAACGCTTTGTCAAGCCATACATGATGACGTCTTGCATGCTTGTACAGTTCAGCGTCACCTTGCGGAAACGCAGTGTCAAACCATACCATGCACTTTTTCGACGACATAAAGCCACACAATCCACTTGTTCGATGACTTCTTGCGTGCTTGTTTGTGCAGCGTCTTGTGAAATCGAGCGTCTACATGGGGAATGGCTGGTTTGGATGTGCCATGTTGTGCCATTGATGTGTGTCTCTTGCGTGTGCTTGCGAAATCGACGGTCTACATGGGGCCTGGCTGGGTTTTATGCGTTTTGCTGCAACTGCTGTGCCTGAGGTATGTCTCGCCGGCATGCTTGTGAAATCGAGCGTCTACATAGGGAACGGCCGGATGCCATGACATGTTATGCCACTGATATGTGTGTCTCTTGCGTGCGCTTGCGGAATCGAGCGCCTGCATGGGTATTGCTGGTTCGGACGTGCTGAAGTGCCATGTCGTGCCACTGATGTGTGTCTCTTGTGCGCGCTTGTGAAATCGAGCGTCTACACGGGGAATGGCAGGTTTGGACGTGACGAAATGCCATGTTGTGCCACTGATGTGTGTCTTTTGCGCGCGCTTGCGAAATCGAGCGTGTACATGGGGACTGGTTGTTTTGTATGTGTTATGTGGACACTGATGTGACTGATGTGTGTCTCGCGGGCATGCTTGTGAAATCGAGCGTCTACTTCAGGAACGCCAGATGCCCTACATTTTCGGGACATGGATTTCGTGTGCATCCTCCCACATATTCCCAGGGCTGTCGCAGCATTTCCATCGAATCGCACAGTTTTCCTGCTGCGGCACGGCCATGTCAAATCGCGCGTCACAATGGGGATTTACAAATTTGCTGTGACTTTCTGGCGCGTGCTGTGACTTTCGCCGGTTCGCGCGTCACAATGGGGGAAGCCGGCCGTGCTGCGATTTTTGGCGGCGTGAGGCGACTTAGGGCGGGTACCAAGTAACAGATCCTGCACCCAAGAGATAAGCCGTAGCTCGCAGCCTTGTGGCTACGCCTCTTCAGCTGCCCTGGCCCACGCATTCTTGTGGCCTTCGTTAGAGAGACACGGGGTGATTCAAGGCAGGAAGGCCTCAATAACACTGCGGCAAAGTGCTTTTAAAGGACAGCGTCAGTACAGAAGCCTTATGACTCTGAGCAAAAGCTTGTGGAACGCTCGCAGACGGGCTGTCTGGGGCAGGAGCCCTACTTGCCCGGCAGCTCAATCGAAGCAGACGTCGCAACTTGGATTTCAGCCATCCCCTGCATGGAGTGGGTGCGGGTGGTGGATCTGGGTGGAAGGGCTTCCACAGCAATCTCTGTTCAAAATTAGGTAAAGGGTCGAGTTGTTCAGGCTTCACTGTTCGGTTTTCTGCTTCCTGGTTGGCTGCGTCACTTGCCATACCATGAGTATAACTCCGATTTCGACCGCCTTACCTTGCGTTAGTAGGGAATGGAAGCATGGTAGCAATAGTCGTAATAATTGTACCCCGTTCCTCCATTCCCTACAAACCAAAGGTAAGTTATAGGATTATTAAGGCTCCCATATTATAGTACCCTTATAGATCCCTTGTAGTTCCCTACTAACCAAAGGTAAGCCGTGTGGAATGCGCAGAGCGCCAAACTCCCGAACCCTGGAGCTCAAACCTGCAACTTCCGAGCAGATGCTGCGTAGGCGCGCGCCCTAAGTTCAAGTTGCCCATAAGCCCCATAGTAGTTCCTGTCTGGGCTTCATGTTTAGAACTCTTTTTAAAGTAAGCCCAAAAAGGAACTACTATGGGGCCTATGGGTAATGCAAGTGCAGAGCACTTGATTTTTCAGGTCGAGCTTGAGACTTGCTGCTGTGCCACATCGGCCTAGATTAATTAGGGAATATTCCTTAAATCATGTTACGGGTCCCACTACAGTTTAAGGTATATTCCTTGGTGTTCTTCTGGTTGGCTCTTTAGACTTTAACTTTTTGGGTTTCTATATGAGCTATAATAAGGAGGCTAAAAGTTTAACTTTTAGGATGGGTTCAGAAGTCTGTCAAGATTCCTTAATTAAGGGAGATTCGCCTGCGAGCTTAGGTTTCTTTGTAGAGCCGCGTCACACCGAGGTCCTTCCTGCCAGTGACAACAGCGACGATTCTGAAACTGGATGAGTGGTATGCCTTAGAAGCTGCCCCCACCCTGCAATAGTGGTCTAATAGGAATATAATAGGGCCCCTAATATAATCCTATATAATCCTTATAGTCACTGTTACAGGGTGGGGGCAGCTTCCAAGGTACCTTTGCAGAGCCTTTTGCGCTGTCGGGGTATGCACTAAATGCAGGAATTATGAACCCACGGTTGATGATATAAATCCTGCATTACCCATAATAGGGAATATACCATAATTCCCATACTTTAGGGTCCTTAAGGTAATGCAGGAATTCTGAACCCAGCAGGGCCACCCGGGGAGACTCTCGTAATCACAGCCCCATGGGACTGACATGGCAACATAATCTAAGTGTTGTCCTTATATACAGTTCCAGTATACTCAAGCTCAAAACACTCTTTCAATTTGGAAGTCCTTTTCACTATGTTGTAACTTGTAACAGTCTCGCTCTTTGAACAGTCAACACACAAGTCGGGCAAAGGTGAGGGCTGCAATGGACACAGCGGAATTTCAGTGCCTTGGCAACAGACCAGCTGTTCGTCGCAAGTTTTGTGTTGTCTGAGCAGTGGCGTAGCGTTATAGTCGTCGCAGTAGTAGCAGCAGCAGTAGAAGTAGGAGGACGAGGGGGAGGAGCAGCAGCATCATCCGGCATGCTCAGTGATGAAGTGAGATGAAGCATCAGTAGCAGCGCCCGGGGCACTGCCAGCTTCAATTCTCGACATCGCTGTCGGTGCCGCTTCATAGTGTTAGTTCATAGTTCGTCGCTTGCTACGTCTCTGCATCCCGCCACCATTCTCACATGCTGCACGTCTTCCTGAAAACAGCCATTTGTACACAGGCTCGTGCAGAACCTTCAACAGCAGACCAACCGATGGACACCCGAAGCATCCAATGCCCCGATGACATCCCCCCTATACTGAGAGATCCCGCAGCACCACGCCCAATCAGAGCGGCGATAATCACGCCGAAAACAAGCTGGATTAAGAGTGTTTACCGGGCAGCCCCCAACATCCCGAAATTCCAGCAAACCCGAAGCGCAAAGCCCGCAGGCGACCGGAATGGTCCTGCTGGTGTCCCGGGGCAGCTGCTACTTCAGCGACAAAGCGCAGAAGGACAGGGGTACTTTGGGGATGACAGGCTTGAGCGTACTCCCTGCTCGGAGCGGAACCTACTCCGTGTTAGGCCCCGATACCCTAAACCCTGAACCCTGAACCCTAAACCCCTAAACCCCTAAATGCTAAACAACTACTAGGACCTAGAGTAGGCCCTTGTTCCTTTTTTTAGGGTTCAGGTTCGCTTAGAATCCCCTTTAAACCAAAAAGGGGCACTCTCTTTATTCCTAGGTTATTCTTGGGTCTAGACCAAACCCTGAATGAATAACTGGGAGCCTGCACTCCCAAAAGGCCCTGCTACAGGAGCCTGACGAATGAGTCGTCGTTACTCCCCATCTACATCTAGCCCCTCTGAAACGCTACCACAATAATGTGCCCTGATACCCCAGTTTGTTTTGAAAGCAATGCTTGTTTCCTGCCTTAGGGAAGTCTGAAAGGAACCCCCCGTTCTCACAACCAAGGCCCCGATAGTGGAGGCTGAACCCTAAACTCAAAGGGGAAAAGGAGGGACCCTTAAGGAGGGCCTATTTTTGTCGCCATTATTTTTCTGCTTCTGCTGCCATTCTTTTTTTTTTTTTTTTTTTTTGGCCCTGGGCCCTGTTACTCTCATACTCTTATACTCTAGTACTCTATGACTCTATTACTCTAGAACCGTATGACTCTATTACTCTCTTACTCTCAAAGCTCTATTACTCTAGTAGTCTATTAGTCTATTACTCTGTTACTCTATTACTCTATTACTCTATTATTATATTACTCTATTACTCTATTGCTGAAATACTCTATGACTCTATTACTCTATGACCCTATTACTCTTATACTCTTACTCTATTGCTCTATTACTCGATTACTTTATTACTCTAATACTCTGTTACTCTACTATTCCATAATCTTTATTTATTACTCTATTACTCTATCTACTCTATTTCCTCTATGACTCTATTACTCTATTACTCTATGACTCCATTACCTCTTACTCTAAAAGCTCTATTACTCTATTACTCTAGTACTCTATTAGTCTACTACTCTGTTACTCTATTACTCTATTACTCTATTCTATTACTCTATTACTCTACTATTCTATTACTCCATTACTCTATTATTCTATTACTCTATTACTCTATTACTCAAATACTCTAGTACTCTATTAGTCTATTATTCTGTTACTCTATTGCTCTAATACTCTATTATTCTATTACTCTATTACTCTAATACTCTATTACTCTACTACTCCATTAACTCTATTTATTACTCTATTACTCTATCTGCTTTATTTCCTCTATGACTCTATTACTCTGCTACTACCCCTACTCCTACTACTACTACTACTACTACTAATACTGCTATTGTATTGTTACTGGTACTGCTAATGTTTTTTTTTGTTTTTTTTGCCCTCGGCCCTGTTACTCTATTACTCTAATACTCTATTACTCTATTACTCTATTAGTCTATTACTCTATGACTCTATTACTCTATTACTCTGTTACTCTTACTCTATTACTCTAGTACTCTATTACTCTTTACTCTATTACTCTAGTACTCTAGTACTCTATTACTCTATTACTCTAGCACTCTACCACTCTATTACTCTATTACTTTATTAGAGAGGAATACTGTAATAGAGAAATAGAGTAATAGAGTAATAGAGTAGTAGAGTAAAAGAGTATTAGAGTAATAGAGGCAAAGAGTAATAGAGCAATAGAGTAATAGAGTAATAGAGTACTAGAGTACTAGAGTAATAGGAGTAAAAAGTTATAGAGTAGTAGAGTAAGAGTACAAGAGTAATAGAGTAATACAGTAATAGAGTAATAGACGAATAGAGTAATAGAGCAATAGAGTATTAGAGTAATAGAGTAACAGGGCCGAGGGCCAAAAAACAAAAAATGACATTAGCAGTACCAGTAACAGTAGCAATAGCAGTATTAGTAATACGAGTAGTAGTAGTAGTAGTAGTAGGAGTAGGGGTAGTAGCAGAGTAATAGAGTCATAGAGTCATAGAGGAAAGAAAGTCGATAGACTAATAGAGTAATAAATAGAGTTAATGGAGTAGTAGAGTAGTAGAGTAATAGAGTAATAGAGTAATCGAGTACTAGAGTAATAGAACAATACAGTATTAGAGTAATAGAGTAACAGAGTAATAGACGAATAGAGTACTAGAGTATTTGAGTAATAGAGTAATAGAGTAATAGAATAATAGAGTAATAGAGTATTAGAGTAATAGAGTAACAGAGTAATAGACTAATAGAGTACTAGAGTAATAGAGTAATAGAGCCTTTAGAGTAAGCGAGTAATAGAGTCATAGGGTAATAGAGTCATAGAGTCATAGAGCAATAGAGTAGTAGAGTAATAGAGTAATAGAGTAATAGAGTAATAGGGTAATAGAGTAATAGAGTAATAGAGTAATAGAGTAATAGAGTACTAGAGTACTAGAGTACTAGAGTACTAGAGTACTAGAGTACTAGAGTACTAGAGTAATAGAGTAATAGAGTAAAGAGTAATAGAGTAATAGAGTAAGGGTATAACAGTAATAGAGTAATAGAGTTAATAGAGTAATGGACTAATAGAGTAATAGAGCAATAGAGTATTAGAGTAATAGGGTAACAGGGCCGAGGGCAAAAAAAACAAAAAGAAAAAATAGCAGTACCAGTAACAGTAGCAATAGCAGTATTAATAGTAGTAGTAGTAGTAGTAGTAGTAGTAGTAGTAGTAGGAGAAGGGGTAGTAGCAGGGATTAGCAGGGTAATAGAGTCATAGAGTCCTAGAGTCATAGAGGAAATATAGTAGATAGAGTAATAGAGTAATAAATAGAGTTAATGGAGTAGTAGAGTAGAGTATTAGAGCAATAGAGTAATAGAGTAATAGAGTAATAGAGTAATCGAGTAATAGAGCAATAGAGTAATAGAGTAAGAGTATAAGAGAAAAAGGGTCATAGAGTAATAGAGTAATAAAGTTTTTGAGTAATAGAGTAATAGAGTAATAGAGTAATAGAATAATAGAGTAATAGAGTAACAGAGTAATAGACAAATAGAGTACTAGAGTAATAGAGTAATAGAGCTTTTAGAGTAAGAGAGTAATAGAGTCATAGGGCAATAGAGTAATAGAGTCATAGAGTAATAAAGTATAAGTATAAGAGTATGAGAGTAACAGAGTAACAGGGCCCAGGGCCAAAAAAAAAAAAAAAAAAAAAAAAAATAATGGCAGCAGAGGCAGAGTAATAATGTGGCCAGATATTCTCCGCCCACCCTTAATGGGGACCCCTACCCTACAATCGGCTATATAATGGGTATATAATAGCTACATCAAGGATATATTACCCAGGGGCCCTTATTAAGGGTCCCTCCTTTTACCCGTGGATAAGCCCTAAACCCTAAACTCCCTTAGCCGCTTATCCGAGCCAGTCGAAAAGGCTTCCGATGCTGGGGCAGCGGGGCTCCTCGGAGGAACTCTCATAGCATCAATAACTTTAGGCTTCTAGGTTAGATTCTGGGACATCTTTATTTTCTCTATTTGTGTTTATAAGGGGGCCCTATATATGAACATATTTTTTCGGGGTGTTTAAAGGCCAACCCAGGGTTAGGGTTCCTCAGGGTCTGTAGGGTTTATAGGGGTTTAGGGTTTAGGGTTTATCCTAAACTCCAAGCCCTCTTTGCCGCAAGACCAAAGGGCTTCACGGTGAGGTTCGTGCCTAAACCCTGAACCCTGGAACTGATGTACAGGGAACTCCAGAAAGTTGGAATATGGTTTCATGGTAGGATCCACTATAACTTACCATAGAAGGGGTTACGATATTGATATTCCAACTTTCTGGCTTCTACTATATGGAGACATGGCATGTATACAGGGCTCAGTCAGGGTGTAGTAATGTAGAGAGGCTTCACATAGGATGGTGGCTGGGCTGCGAACAAAACTGTGATGGGATTTCAGGGGCTTCACACTTCGGAGTTTGGCGAGTTCAGCGTGGAAGCACATGGCATCAATGCTGAGGAAATGGGCGGGGGGGGGGGCTCCTACATTATTAGACATGCCGTTTCGGATCTCGCGGGCAGGGCCCCGTTGAAGTCACGATGTCACGGTATAGTTCAACTTTAGTGGTCTGATAGTTTACCCCAGTCGGGATTCAAGCACACGCAACTGAACCCCTCTTTATATCCGGGAAAGTAAGACATACAGGAGCTAGAGGGAACAGAAAGAGAGACTGCTCAGCCAAGGGTTCTTGTCTATGACAACCAGGCCATTGCTTGCTGTCAGGGTTCCTCCTTGGCTTTGGGGATTTTGGAGCGTTTGAGGGTTGCAAGGCTGGGGGCGGAGAGGGTTTGTTTAGAGTTTAGACATAGAAGGCCCCAAAACCCCGGTCTTATTATTCAGGCTTCTGTCTCAGGCCGTGAAACCGTAGGATTGAAATTCCTTTCTTCATTTGGTTCTTTCTTTATTTCTTTCTTTTTTTCATTATTTCTCTCTCTCTCTCTCTCCCTCCTCCCTCTCCCTCTCTGTCTCTTTCTCTCTCTCTGTCTCTTCTCTCTCTTCTCTTCTCTCTCTCTTCTCGCTCTTATCTTCTCTGTCTTCTCTGTCTTCTCTCTCTCTCTCTCTTTCGCTCTCTCTCTCTTTCGCTCTCTCTCTCTCTCTCTCTCTGTCGCCTGCAAAGACAAATACATAACTAAAGAAACATAAGTATGGGGTTTTGCTGCGGCTTGTGTCAAGGTTTCGTGATGTGGTTGGATGTTCAAGGCTTTGGCGTTTTGGTTTAAAGCTGGTTGGCGGGTGGGGCGTTAGACGTGCGGGGTTTAGAGTTGCGAGAAAGATGAAGCCGTTTTCCTGATGTTCTTCGAGTTCGATTGTAGTTATGACATGGCCCACTCCGAACCAAAGACGGAAGTCTTCACCGAAGTACGGCGGTTTCCAACCTTAACGAGCCCGTTCGCGACCCAGCGTCAAGTCTCCATATTGTTACAAGGATCTCTCAGACAGGGGCACCTGCACCCCTAAACCCTATAGCTCCCTTAAAGGAGCCCTTGAACCCTAAACCCTAAACCCCTCAACCGTCCCTAAGCCCAGAATAGAGACCCACCCCCTCTAGCCGATGTGAAGGCTCCTACGACACTGGAGATGCCCCTCGGTACTTTAGGAAATTGCACGAGGGGGTTCGAGTCGGAGTTTAGGGCTTCAGGCTGGAATACTGTAAGCTTTCCCCAACTCTGACTCTGACCCGGGTATTTAGGGTTATGGATTTAGGATATAGGAAAAGTTTGGGGTTTGCAGGGCTTCAAGTCATTGGGACTTATGCGACAGTGTTGTTGATGTTTTATTTGTGCTAGGGGCCAGGGTATGAAGTCTGTCGGGTTGCGGGAAAGGAGTGCCCAGTAGCGATTTAGGAGTGTAGGGTAAGGCTATTCTTGCCATTTGGCAGTTTCCGAAAATTAGGGGTACCTTAGTGGGGGTCCTGATAATAAGGATCCTCTATTTAGGGGTACTATATCAGGGTCCCCTATTTTAGGAAACTCCCATTTGGCTCGGGTGGAATGGAGGAGACATGGCTTCCGCCCCTCACCAATTTTCTTCTAGAGGGTCAGCGGGCTTGTATAGTCGATGGGTTGTTTGTAGTTGTGTTTATGAGCACCCTCCTTATCTTAATCTGGATTTCGTGTGTGTAAATGACATAGGCTCAGGCCTAAGACACACCCTAAACCCTAAACCCTAAACCCTTCTGACCGCAACCCGGAGCTGGCATAGAACCGCATAGTTTGTAATGCAATGGTTTGGGTGCCCGGTTATAACACGCAAGGCAATATATGCCCCGAAAACCTTGTTCGAGTGCGAACGACCCCTACATTGTTGCTTGCTTCAAGAATAATTTGGGCCTCATCAACAGGATGCTCCCCTTCCAGAAGCTCTCGAGAATAGTTGCCACCAAACTCCCACAATGCTCGGGGAAGTCAAGATATGTCCCCAGCGCATCCAAGTGCTGGCCTTCGGGTCCAGCCACCCTTTTCTCTGCACAGTGTCCCGATGCCACAAACAGCCAGCCCTGGGATTTGAATACAGAGACAGTGGTCCACTGCAAACCCTAAACCCCGAACCCTAAACCCCTGAACCCTAAGCCCCTAAACCCCTAAACCCTACACCCTGAACCCTAAACCCTCGCAAAGCCCCATTGGAAATGTTCTCTCCGCTTAATGCCAGGGTATTCAGGATTCCCCATGTGACCCATGGTGTATTGTTCCCGAAAACCCTAGGGCCCTAGTCTAACTGAGCTCACTAAGCCAAGAGGCTTTAGGGTTTAGGGATGTTTAGGGTTTGCTGAAACTTACCTTCGGATAATAGGGAATGGAGGAATGGGGTACAATTATAACTACTATTACTACCATTCTTCCATCCCACTAACCAAGGGCAAGGAAAGGCTTATTGGCTGTAAACTCAACTTTTCAACTTTTGGGGTTTTTGTAAGGTAGTCGATTCTGAAAGTTTCAACTTTTATGTCCTTGGGTTTTGGGCCCGTGAGAAGGGTCTACATTGAGCCAACAGCCCAGGATGGAGATGCCAAACACAGCAGCATTTCCGGACGTGCCGGCTTTCCTCATATCCCAGGTCAGGGCTTCAGTTCTGCTTCGCCCTAAACCTTTTCTGGTGGGGATAAAACCTTCCTTTTCAGGGTTCCCTGCTATGAGTTCCTTATATAAGTCTGTAAACGGTAACATAGATGGGGTCCAGGTCAGGATCTGTTGGCTGCTCCGGTTTTGCTGTGAAAGAACTCAGACAGCTTCTCGTAAACGGTTTCGGGTTCAGGGTTTAGGGGTTGTGGCTGTTGTAACTAGGCGAAGGTTTTGTATGGTCTCCTGGCAACAAGGATGCTGCTGGCAGGCATTGCGGTTCGGGCCCCTTGCAAATTTTCTGGAACCCTCTCCAAGCCCTAAGCCCTGCACCCATAATCCTTAAGATAACAACCATAAACCCCAATCCCCTAAATCCTCCATGTTTTCAGCATCGGAACACCAGGTCGGGTTAAGGGTTGGGGGGATGTAGGCTCCGACAACGCGCAGGAATTTCTGAATGGATTAATGATTAAACCAAGAACGCACAACTTCGAAACTACCTGTTTCTGCAACATCCGAGCCCTAAACAGGAGCAGGGGCAGGACCTCTTGGCACGGCTGCAGGGCGGTGGCAGCCTTCGTGTACTGCTGCGCTGGGAGGGGGCCCTCTGAATTCTAATAGACTTGGGTAGTTGTCAAAATGATGGTCCCTTTTTGGGTACCCTAAATATTAGGTGCCGTATTATAATAGGGACCCCCAAAAGAGACCTTAATTTTGACAACCACCCGCTTGAGTTGACGAGGCTGTTTCAGACACAGTTTAGGGTTTACGGGCGTAGGCTTAGGGATTTGGCGGTTTAGGGTTTTCAGAACAAGCGCAGGACCTCAGTAGGCACTCAACTGCCAGGATCCGTGATACGAAGTGCCCAAGTAGAAAAAAACCCGAGACAGCAAACTAACTTGAGTTTCGATTACCGGTAAGAAGAACATTCTTGTCCAGTTCTTTTCAACGGCACAGTTCTTGAAAGGCTGTCAGGGTCTTGTGGAGAAACGGTCTTTGGGAAGGAGGTTGATGTAAAAGGTTTGCAGAGCGTAGAGCAAGGGTTCTGGAAGTGACAGTTTGAACAACATTTTGTGTTGTCAAGCGGCGATAAATCTACGATGACAGGTTGGTTTGGCTTAGGGTAAGGCTGATAACCCTAAACCCTGGACCCAGTATCGCAGACCTTGCCAGGCTTTGTCCGAGTGTGAGTGTCAAAAAAACCCTAAACTCTAAACCCTCATGTTTCTCACAGATCGAAAAGGGGCCCTTAAAAAAAAACCTCATGTTTGCTGTCTAGTATGTCGTCGTGTTCGGGGCTTTCGTGGCAAAGCTCCAGATCTATCGGTCCAAGCGATCTAGGGACTTTAACAAATAGGGACTTGGGAGTTTCCAAAAAGAGGGGACCCCAAAATAGTACATGAGAATGACACCAAAATGCGGTAGCCGTAATTTTCGGAAACTCCCACTTGGATTTAGGATGGTACGGTTGTGATTTACTACATTGCGGCAAATCAGAATGTGGTGACTGGTGCTTGCACACTTTTTTCAGCTCGTACTTGACATGTGGATGAGGGAATTCAATCAAAGAGTCGACGGTGTCGGTAGACTCAAAGTGCGGGGGTAAGCCTCAAGCCCAAAACACAGTCGGAGAAAGCCCTACCCGAAATCCAAAGCCCAAAGCCCAGATCGTTATCCATCTCCAGCCCAGATGCGTGCTTTCACTGGCCGCCCACCTTCTGCCCAACATCCTGCTTCCGCGGGGCTCTTAGCTGTAAGTGGTTTCTACAGCTGAGAGCTTTCGGGAGAAGTTCCTAGAGGGTCCTGCGCAATGTTGAAAAGGTCAATCTGAAACCCCACCCCACACCCTAACACATTGATGAGCCCTAAAGCCCGGGAAAGGCAATGAGCCCGAAGAGCTTGATACTCTCATACCCTAAACCCGATATACCCTAAACCGATACTGTATCAGGGCCCGAATCAACAGTATAACCACGGTTTAGGGCTCAGGGCACATAGGTTATATCTACCTTCTCTGGGCTTACCGTACAGTAGAAGCCCAACAGTTGGAAGCCCAGTAGCTTCAATCCTGAAGAGTCATGTATAGGGAATCCCAGCAGTGTTTGGCCTTACTCCGGTTTCCAACTTTATGGGGTTTACTAGAGTTACAACCCCACTTATGGCCCCAGCTACTTCGTCCTCGAGCCTCCAAATCCCGAGCCCCTGTGTACACTCTACGAGAACCCTTCAAGGCCCAAGGAGGGCACGTTGAAATAAGGAACCCCTGCGGAGAGGGTCATTCAGAAGCCCTTTATACCGTCGGCCAGAAGTACTAGTAGCCTGCAGAACCCAGAGGAAACGAGGTTGAGTCTTTGTTGTGCAGCTAGCCTTATCATTATAACTACACTGCCCTAGGCCCCAAACCCTAAATCTGAGCCTTATACCTCGGCCCTAAAGGCTAAGCTAGGCCTTATACCCTAAACCAAAGCCCCTGAGCCCTAAACCGAAGTTCCAAGCCAGACTGCGGATGTCTTCAGGTGACTTTCGAGGTCGGCAACGAAGGCGATGGTCCTCTGCTCCTAGGCAGCACGTAGATTGACACATCCTGCATTCTCTTGTTTACCTGTGTCTAGTGTCCATCATCTACTCTATCTCATAGTCTACATAGGCACATACATACTTACCTACATACTAGACACATATACACATAACACTACAAGTTATGCAGCAGCTGCCTTTCGTGCTGTGGGGGTTCCGGTGGCGCTACTTAGAGGCCCAGGGGACTTAGTAAGTAGGCTATAAGTAGGGATATAAGTACCCTAAATAGAGTTACCCTAATTATATCCCTACTTATAACCTACTAACTAAGTCCCCCAAGCCACCAAGTAACCCTAAACCTCCTTTATAGAACCCTTATAGATCCACTTTTAAAGAGCCCTTTAAGGAACCTACTTACTAAGTCCCCTGGGCCTCTAAGTATACCCTAATCCCCCTTATAGAAGCCTTGTAGATCCCTTTTAGAACCTTATAGATCCCTTTTAAGGAGCCCTTTAAGGAACCTACTTACTAAGTCCCCTCCTGGGCCTTCAAGTAGGTTTGGGCAGCCAGGGGTCCCAGCAGAGTGCAGGCTTCGGAATTGGTAATGTAGGGTTTAGGGGTTTAGGGGTTTAGGGGTTTAGGGGTTTAGGGGTTTAGGGGTTTAGGGTTTAGGGGTTTAGGGGTTTAGGGGTTTAGGGTTTAGGGGTTTAGGGGTTTAGGGGTTTAGGGTTTAGGGTGTAGGGTTTTAGGGTTTAGGGGTTTAGGGTTTAGGGGTTTAGGGTTTAGGGTTTAGGGTGGAAGCTGATTAAGAAACCTTGGGGTCTATAACCCCAGTATAATAAGATTCATATGAAGAACCCTGATAAAGGCCCAAGATACTGTGATTCCATTCGAGATCTGCAAAGCTATAGTATAGGTTTTCTGTACACTCTTTGTGTTAAGGTTAAGGCCCCTGCGATCGATTTTTTGGGTGGGCCGTGTTCCTTGGAAGGTAGCGTCAGCTAGAGTTCAGGGTGTTCCAGATCGCAGATCAAGATGCTGAGTCAATCTTTTCGCACACGACACAAGCCCGCAGGGATTGGGGTGATGTTAGAGTAAAAAGCAAGAATCCGGAGGAATGCGATCTCTAATTATTCCGAGCCCAAGAAAAAAGTTACAAGAGCTGAAGAACTCACAACCGGAGGGAGCTTCTAGGCGCTGCAACCCGGCTCCACGCATCCCAGTCCCATAGCATGCTGGCTTTAAGCCTTTCTAAGCCCTTTAAATCCTCAAATATACCCCCTGCTCCACAACTTGTCATGCAAGATCTTCCGGACCTGCCTAGTGTCAAGGGAGGACCGAGGACTCAATATCCAAGTTTACTAGATGTGAGTTTCCGAAAATAGGGGACCCGAATATAGTACCAGTACCCTAAATAGTAGGATCCTTCCTTTTATAAGGTCCCCAAAATAAGGTACCCGTCATTTTCTGGAAACTCCCAGATGGAGGCATAGATTTTCAGGATGACCACACTTAGAAGGAGGGATGGAGGTTCGTCCACGGGTGATGGCTCTGTCTGTTCTCCTGGTGCTATGCGTGCTCGCTCCGCTGGCACAGCTCGTTTCCATTGCCACAAGGAGATACGGCGTGGAGAAGCAGGAGCGAAGGGCAAAGGGAGGGCATCACCTTTCAGCGAGTCAGGGCTCAACTGCAGCTCCCTGTAGGGGCACCAGGCTAGTCGTCCATGTCGGGCCGCAAAAAACTGGCACCACAGCCATTCAAGACTTCTTGGATCAGAATGCAGATTGGCTTCGCACCCAAGGCTTGACCGTGGGTTTCCATGGTTTTCCGCATGCCAACTGCATGCACCACTGCCAAGCCACCGCTCTTTACCTGCACTGTAAGCGGCAAGTCGACATGGCATCTCAGGGTGTGGTGGTAAAGGAGCAGAATGACACTTTCAGCTTCCTCCAGTCGAAGCTTAGCTCATCGAAGCTGGTGGTCTTGTCGTCTGAAGCCTTCACGAAGTTTGACAATGGAACTTGGCGATGCTTCAAGTCCCAAGTTGGTGCTGACACCTGCCTCTCCGCGGTGGTGTTCCACCGGAATGCAGCTGACTGGGTCGCGTCACAGTGGTCACAAGCGAGCACATACGACAGTAACCTTGCTTTCCTACGACTTTGTTTATTTCGCTTTTTTCTTTCGTGTGTTTGCTTCTTGGGAAGTGTGGTCTGGTTGTACTGATAAACTGATAAGACATACAAAAGGTCTCGCTGGCTCGAAACGTGGAGAATATACGGGGAAGGGAGCTAAACGGCCCAAGCCCACCCTAAGGCACTCCGGTACGATTTTCAACCTATTTGGCCAAGAGTGCGCGAGATCCCGCCGATGCACACGGAGATGTGGACGGACAGCTGAAGCTGCTGAACAAGTTGGCAGTCTTCGACAGGGTAGTTCCCGTGTCATATGACTATTTGAAGGAGGTGAACTGTAGTGGGGCGGCTTTCTTAATCTGCAATGCAAGTCTTGGTTTGGTCGGCACGGAGTGGCTGCAATGCAAGAGATCCGTCGACATTCGCCAGACTTTTCCTAACAAGTCCCCACCGCGTGCGGCGATCGATGTAGTTCGGCTGGCGCGAGATTTCTATGAAATCAAGCAAGCGATGCAGAGAAACAGCTCGCCGTGCAACCCCTGGCCGATCACGAAGATGAGCAAGTTCTTGTTCTATCATCCTGAGACGGTTCCGATCTCCCGTAATCCTGCGATCGTGGAGGCGGCGAAGCACGTCCCAGTCAAGTGCGCAAGATTGGATGCCTTGTTCCATCACGAGACTGGGAGGTGGTTTTCGCGAACAGGTGCGAAGAGGCCCGGGTCACGCTCTAGACCCATCTGCACTGCAGATGTTGCTGCCTTCGAAGCGAAGCACTGGCGGTTGATCGGCAAGATCGCACCCCATTGCTAGTGGCTGGGTGAAAAAGCACATAGGCATGAGGATTCTGGAAGCTCCGCTTTGCTCCGGGCAATGTAAGTGCAAGGCGGAACATTGATGTTGGAGGCGACCCCGAAGAGCTTCCTTACACCCGAGAGGGTGAGCCCCTAACCCGCCGATTCACAGTAGGCTGTAGGGCTAAGGGTTTGATTTTCTAGGGCTTTTCGAGTTGTGAGAGGTTTTCAGCTTTTCGGCTTAACGGTTTGGTACAATGCAAGACTGTTTCCTGAGGGTGTCGTGGGGGTTGGGGAAATCACGCGGATCAGACATGCGCATTGTTGAACTTTTCTGATTCCTCTTGCCGGCAATGGAATGAGTCTCTGAGTGGCAACTACTTGTTTGTAGAGCGAATATAAGAATACGACCCATCAGCAGCAAGAGCAGAGAGAAGACGAGCGGCTACTTTCCTACGCGACCACGCTAGCTGCAAAAGATGCTTTAAGTGCAGGAATGTAAAGATTTTCATGTGGCAATTAAGATGACGAGGCGGCCTCAACAACGCAATGTAGCTGCCGTCTGGGTTCTTATGCTCCCCAAACCTCAAATGTTCAGGTACCTATGTCGCGAGCCTGCCGGTTTTTTAATCTAGGATCGAGGTATCTCTAGGCAAGTGTGTGTACGAGGATGCCCAGTAGTACCATTATTCCCTTCTTGTAGTCCTAGGTTCCTTATCAAGTTACCCAATTCAAAAAGGGAGCCCTTTTTATTCCTAGGTTACTGGGCATCCTAGTTTATGGGTACATGGGTAAAGGGAAACCATGTGTCGACCCGGGCTCGCAGCCTTTGCCCCCGAACTCGGGTTGCACTCAGATGCACCGAACTGACGGATTTGGACAAAATCACCCCCGAACAAAGCTGAAAGTTTCACAACTTCCTTTGGCTTATGAGCTTCGCAACTAGGAAACGAAGAGCAACAAGGAGTGACCGATCCCGGAGGACTAGAAAAGCGATCTTCTGTAGGGGCCTCATCCTCCGAGGCTATCAGTTCGTGTTGAGTGTTGAGGCCCTACGTAGTATTACGCAAGTGCACGAAAAAGCACCAAGGCAGCTCACAAACTCGGTCATCTGACACGGTGCAGTCGAATTCATAAAGGGTTTGAGAAGTTTTCGATGAGGACTTACTGTCCCGGCAGGCTTTTCGTGAATGTGTGAATGTGTTGCCGGTTTCCTCAAACGTTGCAAGGGTTGCAATTCCTTTGAACGTTTAGATATTGCATTTGCGAGAGGGACACCTCTCCCATAAACCCGAAACCCTTAGCCCATAACACTTCATTAGAGAACTCAGGTCAAACAAAAGCCCGAGCCCATAAACCTGAAACCCTCTCTGCGACCACAGGTACATGGTCCCAGAGCCCAGGGCCGCAGTTTGAACCAAGATACTCAGACTTCAAAGCCTCCAAGCTGCAGACCTAAACCCGAGACCCTAAACATCCATATGAATCCATCTGCTCTGGAGGCGTTAAGCATTGAGAGCCTAAAGCCTACGTAAATATGCCCAAGCCTCTACGCCTCAAATCCGGAACCCCCTTCTCTGAGCATAGGTCCTGGGAAGTCCGCCCCGAAGTGCGATTCGGGAAGACACAGTCGCGCTCTTCGTCGAGGGTTCGAGATCTGAGGGCTCCGGGGTGTGATAGGATTTCCTAGTAGTAGAGTAGAGTAGTTAACCTTTAACCTTTTTGGGGTAGTATAGTCCCTGTCTCATCCCTCTATAACCAAAAAAGTTAACCTCTAATTAGTTCCCCATGATACCCGACAAGTAGGTTATATAGTAGTAATATGGTAGTAACTTGATAGTAATAAGGTAGTTATATGGTAGTAATAGTAGTTATATAATTGTAGGGTTTAGGACATGAGCATCCTCGGGTCCCGGGTCGGGCTAGAGGTTGTCGGGGCTCAGTCGAACCCTGGGTGTTCTTGCGAAGTCGCGGCGAAGCCTTCCCTAACCAATTATGGATTTAGGGTTTAGGGTTTAGGGTTTAGGGGTTTAGGGTTACCAAACCGACAGATACAGAACCACCAGAAGGAAGACCCATAAATAAGCCAGGAAATGACAGGAGTGCCATTACGGGAACGGATAAGTTGATCCTCCTCTTCTTGTTGAGTTGTAGCAGGCCGAGAAGTGCCCCGCTTGTTTTGCAAAGTGTTCAAGATGGTGTCAGTGTAGGCTTTAGGTTTTACAGTAGAAGCCCAAATAGTTGGAAACTCAGTGGACTCACTCCTTAAGAGTCATGTATAAGGAATCCCAGCACTAATTGTCCTGACTCCGGTTTCCAACTTTTTGGGGTTTACTAAAGGGGATTGGGGTTGGCTAGGTTTATCGGGTTTCGGGTCTGGTTTTTGTGTGGAGCCAGAAAAGCTCTGCAGAGGACGTTGCACCTTGCGCAGCAGCCACATACAACAACAGCTTCAGCGACTCGAAGTAGCTGCGGTCATGATTTGTGATTGTAGCCCCACAAGGCCTAGACCCAAGAGTTTCGAGTTGAGCCTGGCGACCGTATTCCAGAATATTTTCTTTTAGGGGTTCGGATACGAGTCTGATACGATTCACTGGTACGACCGGTGTATTTCTCATTTCTGGAGATACCGTTCTGATACGATTTCGATACGGGGTTGAATACGACCTGATCGAGAAGAGATACGACTTGAATACGATTTGGATGCGGTTTGAATACGGTTTCCAATACGATTTCAGTGCGAACCCCTATCCAAACCGCAAAATACAGCCCTGTGGTCCTTCCCAAGGAACAATAGGGGTTTGGATAGGGGTTTGGATACGATTTGGATAAGATTTCCCTCCCCAGCCCGCCCGGAAATCGTATCCAAATCGTATCCAAACACCTATTTTTGCTTGGAAAGGAGCAAAAGACAGCCCTGTGGTCCTTCCCAAGGAACAATAGGGGTTTGGATAGGGGTTTGGATACGCCCTAAGCCGTTAGATTTGTGTCCCCATAAACTTGTTGTATGCAAAATATGCCATGCCAGCTCTAGACTCTAGATTTAATATGAAGAGGCCGTGTCACAACCGAGTTGAATCCAAGCACAAGCGTTCCTCCCCCAATCCCATTCTGCGTAGACTTGGGACCCTTCACGATGAGGTCTGAGGTGGCGATACAAAAAACCGATCCGAGCACAAACCCAAGATGAGGGCAACACAACGCCGAGACCACCTACTGCACAGCCCTATCCCCCAAGCCCGGGACCTCAAACACAAAACTCAGCTAAGCTCCACCATCTTCCGCCACGCACAAAGGGCAAAAGCCTCAGCCGTTGCTTTAATCCCAACCGCTCCAAAACCCACAAGCTTTGGTCCCAAGATCCCTGTCTCGGCCCAGCAGTACTCCTGTGAGGTCCTCAACTTTCCCTAAAGATTTCCTTGTGTAGGATTTTAGGGGCTCCTCGTTGTGATTAGGGGACAAGATCCTCGGAAAACGCAGGGATCCCAAGAAACAAGTACGGACAGTAGGAGTCCTTAGGTTGATAGTATGATAGTCAACAGCATATGAGCAAGAATGAGAAAAGTCATAGCAATAATGGTAGGACGAGTAAAGCAGCGCAGCTAGCTCAAGCTCCCATAGAAGCTCCCATAGTTTGTAGCGAGCTTACGTCCGAAAGGTAATGCAAGTTTCGTTCACAGCACGTCGAGTTTCGGGGCAACGATCTAGGGTTTTGGCCTCAATCTAGGGATCAGGCTGAAGTGTCCCGAAAAAATACTGAACGTTCGGTTTCGGTTCCACTCGCAGAAGGTCTTCCCACCTGGGCTTTCAGTGTTATGAGCTATCTTGGGATTTGGCTCAACATGGGATGTATGTGCCTCGAGCTGGCTGTTTGGGGTTAGAGGAAATGGCCCAGCGGAACCACAGTTGATGATACAAAGCCCGCATTACCCTAATGACCCTAGACTATGGGAAGTATGGTCTATTCCTTGTTATGAGGCTAGGGCAGACCTGACGGAGGGCGAACTGCACGCACATGAAGCCGCGTCTAAAGTTGATGCGTTGCGTTGCCACAAGCTCAGACTTACAGAAGCCGTCACGACGACACCGGCAGGCCAGCCATAGTTGCAAGTTGTGAAGCTGACGCGAGCTTCGCGTCGCATGTCACTTTTCAGCCGATCACTATCAACTTAGATTTATGCAAGGGTCGCAAAAAACTTGGTAGCATAGCGCCTTCTGTTCGTCCTGAATGCGGTATCAAGGCCCCTTCACTCTCAGCTTAGCCCTTGCCAGCTGCAGTGGACATTGCGTCGGTCGCTTCGAAGACGATGAAAAGTTAGAAAACTGCTGAGGAAATCTGGCGGGGTGGAAGCTATCTGACTAAGACGGAAATCTTAGGCAGAAGCACTGCGAAGCCAGTGGCCGTTAAGTTTTAACTCCACAGGTTTTACACCGCCTGAACATCCTTGAGCCCGAAGACCTTTTATCCCCAAGCCTCGGCTTCGACACCTCAAAAAGCAACATATCCCACAGCCCAAGGCGAACTATTATAGCGTCTGCATTACCCTAGACTTAAACCCCTAAACCCCTAAACCCTAAAAAAACCCTGAACCCTAAACCCCTAAACCCTAAAAAAACCCTGAACCCTAAACCCCTAAACCTTAAAAAAACCCTAAGCCCTAAACCCCTAAACCTTAAAAAAACCCTGAACCCTAAACCCCTAAACCTTAAAAAAACCCTAAGCCCTAAACCCCAAATCGTGATCTTCCCCGGCCACCCCTCCCGGCCCCCCAAGTCCCCTAAAATTGACATCCGCGGGGTGCTGCCTTTAACCTTTGTCACAGTTGGGTAACTTTTTTCATGTTTCTGGGTATTTAAACCCAAGTAATAAGGAATTACAAACTTGGTTTTTATTCCTATCCCAACCATGAACTAGTAACCATAGCCCAACAATAACCCAACACCCTGCCTAATTGTGTAGGCCTCTACGCTGTATTTTTGATTTCGAAAATGGCTTTGGCCTGCCAGTCTACACCGTCACCCAAAAACTAAACCCCCAAATGTTCTAACCCCTACGGCTCATAAAGACTGAAGTCAACCTTTGAACTTCCACTTGCCAGCCGCGTTTTAAGCTAACTGCTCACCACCTCCCTTTGTGCGCCGATTCTGAACCGCGGGTTTGTTATGCACAGGCATGCGGTGGTTAAGCTAATCTTGCTATTGCTAGTTCCACTTCAGAGGTATTTTCCGTTGAATTTGTATGCCTTTGGTTTCATTTGGGTGGTTGTCAAAATGATGGCCCCTTTTTGGGGTACCCTAAATAATAATAGGTGCCGCATTATCGTAGGGACCCCAAAAGGGACCCCAATTTTGACAACCACCCATTTTTCGTGATCTACCATTTAGCTACATGTTTCAGGCCGACATTCCGAACCGAAGCTTTAACCGTCGGTCCGACCCCGCCCCCTAGGGTTTAGGGTTTATAAGGGGTTTAGGGGTTTAGGGTTTATAGGGCCGATTTCATTACAACAACGCATTCAAGGAATCTGCCCGAATCTGTGCCCATATGGCCCTGGCCCAAAGTTAATGGTTACCAGGTCATAAGGCTTTCAAGTGATAAAGGTTTACCGGTGCGGGGTGAACGAAAGCCCATGAACAGCATGAGACTTTTAAACGAGGCTTCCTCCCGAGCGCGAGACCTACAAACCTTGAATTCGGAAGTTCTGTAAGCCCGGCAAGAACGCTGCAAGCTCTCCTGGGGAGGCCAAATCGGCCCACAAACCTGGCACCAATTCCATGCCGAGGCTTCTATGAGTACTCCTTCGTGGGCTCAGCGCTCAATCCGAGCTCACCTGCCCCAGCCGCTGGGCCTGCCTTCAGGGCGCCGGCAGCAGTGTTTTCATGAACAGCGCTTAGAGTCTTAGAGTTTGCCCGGAACACAAAAGCAGCAGTAGCACTGGCACGAAAGGCTGGGCGATCTCACCACGAGCTTGAGAAAGCACTACATGGCATAGTCATGGGCAGCAATTAGTAGCAGCAAACGGTTGCACAGGACAATCTAAAGACGAGGACGAGGAGACACCGTAAAGACATGCACTGCTCAAAGGTGGCACGAGCTGAGAGTGCAGGACTCCGGTTCGCAGCGTAGCCCTTGGATTAGGATTTTGCTGGCTCGCGAGCGCTAGTCTGAGATTCTCCGGGCAATCAAAGCAAGTCTACCTACTGCATGTGCTGATAGTTTGTGCTGGAACATAGCAGTAAGAAACGCAGCAGCAGCAGCAGCAGCAGCAGCAGCAGCAGCAGGATTAGCGCTATTCAGTGGCAAGCAATGCAGTAAGACCACAGGGGCCTAAACTAAGCAATTGTAAATATTCTTCCTTCGAATATTTTATGATAGAGTATATTACAATCGATCCCCAAACCCTGTTCTGAGCCCTCCTCTCCATCGAGTTACCATCTCAGGACTTTGCTTGGGCATCACTGCCCAACGGCAGCGAGTTGGGCTTCTAGACCGTGCGATCTTTTTGCGGGCGAGTTAGGGCTCAGGGTTGACGGGTTTCGGTTTATGGTTTCGGGGCACAGGGCTCTTCAAGATTCGGATTTAGCGATTAGGGCTTAGTGCTTAAAAGTCTTGAGGTTGCTTTTCGCGGGCTGTGAGCGAAGAAAACAATCTTTAGGGTGCTTACCAATTCCTAGTAGTAGAGTAGGTAACCTTTAACCTTTTTTGGGTAGTATAGTCCCTATATAATCCCTCCGTGACCAAAAAGGTTAAGCTTTAGTTCCCCATGATACCCGACAAGAAGGAATTCTCACACCGACAAAACGCCGCCCCCTTAACCCAAGCCTTGAGCCCTGGACCTCAAACCCAAGGTCCCGCGCTTTGGTTTCGAGGCTTCAGTATTAGTGCTTCGGGGTTTAGGTCTTTAGGTTCTTCAGTTAGTTAGTTAGTTAGTTAGTTAGTGAGAGAGAGAGAGAGAGAGAGAGAGAGAGAGAGAGAGAGAGAGAGAGAGAGAGAGAGAGAGGGAGGCCTTTCAGGTCTGGGTTTCGGGGGACCTCGGCAACAAGGAAATCACATGCACGGATCAACAGCGCTGCTTGCAGGGTGATGTGACGCAGCTCTTGATATAAGTTCGGAGTTTCCGAGTCGCTGTGGCGTGTAGGGTGTCAGTTCCTCTAGGCTTCAGGTTTTTCGGGTTTTTACATAGGGGATAACCATGCAGTACCATAGAGCTGGATTGCTGAGGCATCTTGGGGTCCAAAGCCGGTAGAAGCCATGTGGGTCGTTGTCCAAATTAGGATCCCTTTTTGGGTACCTAGTATAGTACGGCACCTATTATTTAGGGTACCCCAAAAGGGACCATAATTTTGACAACTACCCATGTAGAACCTTTATTGAGAATCCTCATGCCAGCATTACTTCTTCAAGCACTCATTGCATTACAGCACCCGGGGGTCTAAACCACACGGACCTGATAAACCCTGACACCCTCCGGATCAGCTGAGGAAGCTTCGCCGTGAACCGGGCTGATGACGAACCCAGGCTGCAAGGATATGCCCCGTCCCTTGGAAACTGTGCTGTTCAGCTTCGGCCGCCATCAATGTCAGCATGGATGCTGGAGTCTGCTGTGCGTCTCTGCGAATAAACCAAGAACGATTAAAATTGCTGGGCTGGAAAGCCAATCACAATTTATTAGTGTCTGTGTTCTTTGTAAATCTGCATCGCAAAATCACGCTCGGAACAGCACCACGAGTATGAATGTCCAACTATTCCTCACCATGCGTTGACCACAGCACCAGTGCGAGGAGTTAGCAGGACACTAGGCTATCTCAACGCAGCATGGTAATGATCAAGTCCTGATACCATTGGTGTGGTGGTTGGTATGCGAATTCTGTGCTGTCATGTGTTGCTGCGAGCCTGCGTTGCACGAAGGACGCCGTGCTGTATTCTCTGCCCTTCAACTTCTCCTTCTACGGGCAAGCATTTGACCAGGCCACCGTCATGGGAAGAGGGCAATTTCAAGATTCTGTTTAACGAAGGCAGGCTTAGCCTAGAACTACCTTATTACTATAGATCCCTATTATGGCAACAGGACTCCACTCCTGTAAGTAGGGTATGACAGGGCTAGCTCCGTTGAGGGTATTCAGAACTAACTTATAGCCAACTTTTCAAGTTCCCTGAGCCTCTATGTAGTCGTTCTATGAGGGTGTTCTACGTTTGGTGAGTTTCCCGTTGAGTGTGTGACTAATGCGTGCCGCCTTCCCAGAATCTATCCGCGAGTCCTCAATGCAAGTGCCCACGCTATCGCAGATTGTTCAGTCAGCATTGTCGTTCCTTAGGGTTATCGCATATTCCACCAACCTGTCCTAGCTATTGAGGCGCTCATATGACGCTTGAGTAAGATCGAGCCGTATTCAGAATCCTAAATAGCGGAGTACTACGATGGTCGCATTAGAGGAAGACCAGATTTTCAGAGGGCGCAGTATGACGCAGTTTTTGCGTGTAAACCCCAATTTGGTACTTGGAGGTCCAAGGGACTTAGTAAGTAGGTTATAAGTAGGGTCACAAGTACCCTAAATGGAGTTACCCAATTATAACCCTACTCATAACCTACTTACTAAGTCCCCCAAGCCACCAAGTAACCCTAAACCTCTTTTATAGAACTCTTATAGATCCACTTTTAAAGAGCCCTTTAAGGAACCTACTTACTAAGTCCCCTGGGCCTCCAAGTAGTTCTGAAAGTTCTGAACCTCGAGATGGCTTGGCAGTGCCTGAGACTACTTTCGCGTTTAGAGGCTGGAAGAAGAAAGTCCATAATAATAATACCTAGAGGTTCCTGTGTAGTTCCTTTTTGTGGTTTCGGTTGGGAAACCATATCTTTCTGGTTCGAGGATTTTGGGAGTTCAAGAACAGGTTTTCCATGTTTCAAGAAACTTCAATATATCATCAAGAAAATGTAAGAAAGTCAAGAATATCATATCAGAATGATATCAAATTATAAGAACTGATGAGCAGATGATGTTCATGTGCTGATGCTGCTGACATGTTTGCTGTGCCGCAATCAACCACACTCGTTCAGTTTTTTATCGCTCACCCCGCCACCGAAGTCTGGTGTCAATCAACCACTTCTGCGCCGTGCGCAGCGGCATAGCTATCTGATGCGTCGTCCTCGAAATAACAGAAGCCCTGCCAACATAATCCTCGGCCATGGCGGTAGAGAATGCCATCGGATTCAAGATACGCTGCTGGCTTGACAATTGTTTCCTTAGTTCCAAACGGACATGATCCAAATAGTGAGCCTTGGGGGTGATATTGAAGAATACCAGCCTGTCGTTGTTGGCATCGAATGCGAGCCGAATGTATTTGATCAGAAATCGGTCCAAAGCTTCTGCCGCACCTCGTGCTTCAGTAGGGGTCATAAAAACCCGGTCGGCTTTGGTACATATCCGCATGAACTCATCGAGGCCTGAGTTGCTTTGAACATGGACAACTTGTATGCTTCAGTCTGCTTACATGCACAACATTAGCAACATGGCAAGCAATCCAACAAGCATCTCATGGCATGAGCAAGACACTGTGAGCACAAGCAAACATGTTCTTGATGTAGTTGTTGGGTTCAAAAGGTCGTTGCAAATAGTCCACAAGCCACGATAGCATCAAATACGTGTCCGAAGCTTTGAAACTTGTGGATGGCATGGTATCCGGGCCTTTCCAACCGAGATTCTCTCTCGTCCAGTGCTTAACCATGGGTGTCATTTTCATGACATGCTTGCAAAAGTGCTTGAAATCATTATAGGCTTCATCTATCCTCACAGGAATGCTTCGCCCGAGAGCCTGGTCTGTGGGAATAAAATGACCCAGGTGAATCAAGAAACAAAGTGCTGAAGCAAAGAACGTACGACCAATTCCCAAATTCACGACGTGAAAAAGATCTTGCGCCAAAAAGGACGCCTCACCGTTCCTGGTTAAAGCAGCCAATGGCGGCTCGACGGACCATGGGACGTGCTGACCCACTGTGGCCCTCCAAGAAGCTCCAGCACGAACGTCAGTGAATGGGATCGTATCTCCATCGGCCGAGCACCATGGACACATGGGGTTCGGAACACGCAAGAAATTTCGCACGCAATGAAAAACCTTTGCCTGAGCAGGGAGATCACCTTCCAGACTGATAAAGCACAAGAAAAAAGTTCCATGCTTTGTGGCGATACCAGTCTCCATGGCCGATGTTGCTTGCTTTGCCAACTCCTCCGTCAATGAGTCCAATACTTCGTTGCCCCATTCCCAACCCATATTATGCTGCCGGTACGATTCGTGACCCATGGCAGTCCAAAAAAAATATCGGAGCCAACTAGCAGCACCAGATGCGAGGACGGGTCCCCAAGAGCACTGGAGAACTGCACTCTTCCGTACCCCAGTGCCCTCATCCATATGAATCTTGCAAGGGATACAAAACTGTAGTTCATCTTGGGAATGGATTTGGAAGACTTTGCTATTGGGCTGAACTTGACGAAAGGTCCTCCAGAATCTCAGAAAAAGCCCCTGTGCTGCTGGCACCGATCGACCTGCAAAAAGCTTATCCTC
The DNA here is from genome assembly GCA_905221615.1 of Symbiodinium sp. CCMP2592. NCBI lineage: Eukaryota > Dinophyceae > Suessiales > Symbiodiniaceae > Symbiodinium > Symbiodinium sp. CCMP2592. The sequence continues at coordinate 297,387 of CAJNDT010004558.1, forward strand.
GTAGCTGCGGAAAATCTCTTTGGCCGTATCTTGTATGCATAGAATAGGATGATTGACCATACCATTCCCATCAGGAGCCAACACTTTGACGTGAGATATTGGAATACGGAGAGCAAAGCCACGCTTGGTCACAGCATTATTGAAGTTGCGGGCCTTGTTCTTGCTTGTCTTGGACTCAGCCAATTTGACCAGAATATCTTGTCCATGATGCCCAGGCAACATTGTTTCGGCTGTAGTGCGAGCATGAGAGCTAGCACTGCTGGCAGTCCCATCCTTTGCATGTCGTGAATATAACAAGCAAGGCACAAGGACAAGCCATGCACAACCAGGACACAAGCTTGCTTGGCTGCATGCGTGCATGTCGTTGCTCATGTTGTCAGCTGTTCCTGTGGCTGCTATTGGTGTCGATATCGACAAGTTATTGCAAATTATTGATATTCTTATCATTGCTGTTGTTGCCGTTGTGGTTGTGCTTGTGGTTGTGGTTGTGGTTGTGGTTATTGTTGTTGTTGTTGTTGTTGTTGTTGTTGTTGTTGTAATGGTGGGGGTTGCAGTGGTAGGGGTGGCAGGGGCGGCGGCGGTTGTAACGGTGGCGGTCGCGGTAGGAGAGGTGGCAGGGGCGGCGGCGGTCGTTTATAAGTGTCGTCGTCTTCGTTGATGTTACTTATGTTGCTGATGCTGTTGTTGCTTTTGTTGCTGCTGGTGTTGCCCTGCACGTTGTGACCGTGTTGCCATGCAAACATATCATGCCATGGGGCCACGTAGGTCATGAGCACATTGGTCACGGCAGCATCACCTGCGCAAGGCCGGGAGGGTAAGGATAAATACAAGCCTAATGATCAAGCACTTCAGACCATGCAAGGGCAATGCGTTCTTTTTGACAAGCAGCCGCTGTGGAACTCGGGCCGCAGTCCCCCTAGACCGTACATGCCCATGCAGATGCTCCATGTCACTGTTTAAGTCCTAAGTCTAAGTACCAGTACTCTCGAATATCGAATATTTTGCCTAATGGCTTTGAGCCCGTCCTTAAAACAATCCCCGAGGAGCAACTGCATGCGCTGCACGTAGACTGTGTCCTGGCTGCCTGCATAGACTCATCATCCCAGCTGTATGTTAGCCATCCAAGAATGCAATATTACATACAATTATGTCCCAAGTCCATGCTGGCACACTAACACAGTGCACAGAGGTGAGCAAAACATGGCAAGGCAAGGCCCAACAAGAAGCTTGTTGCATGTTATTTAAGCAACCCTAGGCCCTATTTAAGCAACCCTAGGCCCTAGCTGCAAGGCTTTTCAACATCAGAACCCATTGCCATACCACGGCTCCGGCTCTCATTCCTCCTCCTTGGCCGCTGCAGGCTTCGCCGCCCGTTTGGGCTTTGGAGCCACATGGCTCCTTAGCTGCAAACATGGTTTGAAGACAAAGTAATACATGTCGTCACATGAGACCATGCATGAATGTGTGATGCTGGCCAGCGTCTTGAGGGAGGCAACATTGTTGCCAAACATGGTAATCCTTATTTTTTCGCTTGGCAACCACAAGTCTAAGCTTGCAAAGAGGCACAGCCACTAAATAGCGGAAACTCAGCCCATAGCGTATCACGGATCTCTTTCGTGATGTCGGTAAAATGCTTCGGCTCCCTTAATCAGCATCGTGTGCTTCAAGCCGTCACTCGACCCGAGTACATCAAGAATCTATAAGTTTGTCTCAAGTAGCACAGTCGTGAGCTCGAGGTCGCACAGCCTTTTGTAGAGGCCATTCAGATCACCTTGGAAGCGATAGGTGCTTATCGATTTGCACGACCAAGTTTGAAGCACGAACTTGTTGTATTGACACACAAACACACACCAAGCACAAGCATGAGATGAACACATCATGTCGTAAACTTGCAGCCAATTGCACCCAATGTCCTTTCACAAGCCGTCAAATCATCCCTCGGTTTGAGGCACCACAGCATGCAACAGAAGCAAGACAATCAGCGGGTGTACAAACACGACCAAGACAATGTTGATGTGCTGTGTGACAAGAGGCTGGTGTGTAGTGCACTTTTCCTCCGTCAATTTGTCTTTGACCTCTTTGAGCACGGTTCGTTTGTTCAGCAGCGCTTTTTTATATTTTCCGATGCAGCCCACCACATCCTTTTCTCCTTCCACGATCATGGGCAGGCCGCTTGCCTTCGGCCCCTTACCCCCTTTCCTTCCATTTTTCCCCTCAGCCGCAGCTTTCGAATCCGGAACCGTTTCATCATCGCTGATTTCAAAGGAATCGCCGCATCCGAGCTGGAACTTGTCGTTGAAGAAGCCTGCCTCTTCCATGAGCTCCTCGAGCTCCCGCAATTTTTCCTGTCCCTGCCTGGTGTCCAGAGGAGGATCCACTAAGGCTTGTTCATAATACTATAAGCAAACGAGATGAAAGAGGAGACGATTTTGTAGCCGAGCTTCTGCACTGTATCCGAGACGAGCACAAGAAATTTGTATTCGCCCGTGTACGGGCAAGTCTTGAAGAGCTTCTTCGCGGAACAGAACTTCTTGGCCCCTTCTATTTTTTCCCTTGGGTACAAAACATTCTGAACATAAGCGAGATACGGTCACCAACAATTGAGGCTCACATTTAATACAGTACGAGGCTCTTGGGCCAGCCCTTGGCCTCCATGTCGGCCACCGTGCACCACTCAAACCCCTGAGTGTTCTTCTTCCACTCTTTCGTGGTCTGCCTGAGTCTTATGAGCGCCTCCAAACGGCCCTTGTTGACGGAGTGGTCATCTTGCGGACTGAAAACCTTTACCACAAAGTCTCGTAGAAGTCGAGCACGCTTTATCCCTCCTGCATGTTCATGCATGTACATGCTTCAAAAGCAAGGCACCCAGAAGTTCATGCTTCCAGCGCACAAACACACACCCAAACACACACACACAAGCAAGCAAGCAAGCACTGTCCATCTTCCCATGCTTTCGTGATCTCATCGAGGGTTCCCTTTTTGCTCTTCACGAGGCGGTTGAGGAAGTGCCATTCGGTGGGGTGTGTCGTGCTGTTGTATGCTTGCTCACTGGCTTTCCTGCATGCACGAACCAAAAGCAAGTTACACAAGCAATCACCAGCAACATCAAGAACATGTAAGGAGTCTGCGTGCAAGCCGAGTCACACGCCCACAGCTGGTGCGGGGCTCCCCGGGGTCTTCGGCGTGGGAGCAGTGGGAGCAGCCTTGATCTTTGGCATAGCCTTTGTCTGGACCTTCTGCCGCTTCGAGTCAGGCTCCTCGCCCTGCTGCTGCCGCTGCTGCTGCAAAAGCGCCATCTGTTGGCGCAGGTAGTCCTTGGCGGCCTCACCCTCGCTCACCCTGCGAACCTTGTCTGCAAGGCCACCGCCGGCCTTTGGGGATCGCGACCTGCTCAGAGGAGGCGGTGGCGTGATCGGGGTCGGTGTCACTGCCGGAACTGGCGGAGGTATGGGAGGCAACGGAACCTCTTTTGGCCAGTTGCTGGGGATGACGAAGAGGCGAGTCGATCCCACTGGCGGAGCCTTGCTTTGGCTGGACTCGGCCACCATCTTGTTCCTCAGCCTCTCCGCTCTGGCCTCCAGCTCGTAAAGCTCTCTGGCCAATGCCTCACTCTCGGAAGCACGGCGCCTCTGCTCCTCCTCCTCGATCTGCAGCCTCTCCTCTTCCAGGGCTCGGTCAGCCTCGTCCTGTATCCTTTTCTGCTCCTCCGCAAGCCTCTGCTGCTCCAGGATCTTCTGAGCTCGTTCCTCCTCCTCCTTCTCCTTCCTGCGCTGCTCTCGCAGCTGCTTCTCCTGCTCCACGAGGAAGGCCCTGCGAGTCTCCTCCTGGATGTTCATCGCCTCCTGCATGGGGCCTCCCAGGCCCGCAAAAGAGGCTGCAGAAGCTCCTGCACTTCCGCCAGCTCCTCCACCTCCCATCTGCTGCTGCTGAAGCAACACAGCTTGGTGCTGCAAGTCAAACTGCTTCTGCTGCTCCAACAAGAAGTCCATGCGTTGCTGCTCTTGCTGAATCAAGAAGTTCGTCTGCTGCTGCTTCATGATGTCGTGCTGCTGCTGCAGCCATGCTTGCTGCTGCATGGACCCCCATGGCATCCGGGCCTGCATCTGCTGTGCTTGCTCGTGCACTGCAGTGTCATGCACATGCTTTGCTTGCATTTCTTGCTGCCGCAACAAGTCCTTGTCACCCGGAGGGGTCTTTGGCTGGGGCACAGTCGGCATGGCAGTGGGAGGGGTCTTTGGCTGAGGCACACTTGGCATGGCAGGGTGCACCTGTGGCTTCACGTAGCCCGGAGGGGGTAGGAAGGCTCCTTTGGAGTGAGCCGAGGAGGGTCGGGCGGGAACGGAGGCCTTTCCCCAGGCCCGTCTGGAGTCTCGGCCTCCTTTTTCACCTCTGCCTCCAAGGCCTTTGTCTGCTTGCCTAGGATGTTGGTCGAAGATATGTGTTCAAAGCATCACATCAACATGCGAGGGCCATGCAAGGAGCACAAGGCAAGTTCGAACATGCAAGCAACAAGAATATCCTAGCTCACGGAAGCACGACACCGATGCAGCCAAGCAGCGGGCAGCCCTGAGCTGTTCCACCAGGTCCCTTGATTCCTCAGAATCATCCAGTGTAGCGATCATCGCCAGCGTAGTGTGCGAGAAGTCGTCATCATCCGTCTCCTGCTTCACCTTTGCTTGTGTTTAACACATGACAAGTATTCTAGGGATATATTTGCAATGCCATCAGGAACAGCAAGAAAGCAACTGGGCTACATCATGATTGCTATCATGCAAGGTGACTGCCACCGGTGGCACAGCCGATGCCGGCTGCCGCTGGCCTTCCATGGCTGCTTGGCCAGCAATCAAAGAGCTGCACGACCACAGCTTCGAGGGTCCCTCACTCATAACTCGGACCCAAAATGTCTCTTGGATTGAGTTTTAGCATGCACAGGAGCACCAAAGCATACACTGCATGTCATGCCAGCACACTAGCAACAGCACCATGCAAGTCAACATGCAACCGCCCTGAGCAAGCAAAGGAGGGGAGGTATCACCTGCTAGTCGGCGGCGTTTCTCGACCTCGTCTTCGGCAGTGGTACCTGGCAGCAATTGTGTGGCATGACAACGGAATGGACGCACTGGCATGTTCTGCTTGAGACTGAGAACACATGGGACATAACATGCATGTGCAGCAAAAGCAAGATAGCCAAGGACAAAGTCAGTGGGTGGTGGCTGTGGGGAAGCGGGGGGGGGTTGGGGGGGGCTTGGGGGGTGGTGTGGGGAAGGGGTGAAGGGGGGTTGGGGGGTTGGGGTGGTGTGGGAAAGGGAGGGGGGGTTGGGGGGGAGGGATTGAGGGGTGGGTGGTGGGGTGGGGGGTGAAGGGTGGGTGGTGGGTGGTGGGGCGCAACCCATACCTGCGGAAACCCTTGTGCCTATAGAAGCACAATAGATTTCCAACAAGATTTTCTATCTAGCTCGGATCTGGCCGAAGGCATCGAAATAAGCGTTATCGGCTTATTCCAAGCACTCCCGAAGGGTGCGCAAGGTTTTAAAAGCTAGGCACAATAGATTTCCAACAAGATTTTCTAACTAGCTCGGATCTGGCCGAAGGCATCGAAATAAGCGTTATCGGCTTATTCCAAGCACTCCCGAAGGGTGCGCAAGGTTTTAAAAGCTTTCCAGGATCACTCATTGTTTTTGGTTTTCCAACATGAGACTTTGTGCGAACGGACTGCGATGCCTTGTCAAGTTCTAAGGTGTCACTATAAGAGCTGTGAGCAAGACCGTGTAAAGTGCAAGAGAAGGGGGCACGCTACGCGTCCCTCGACTCTAGGGGGCATGCTACGCATCCCTCATCTTTACCTTTCTATGTGACCGCCAACGCAACGTTTGGCTCAAGTCAATGCCCATAGCTAAGTGCTATATGTGTCTTCTATCCTGAGCAATCAGAGCTATCCCGTTGCACAGACGAACCGCCGCCGGCAGTGAGTGCAAAAGGAACGGCCGCCGGTTCTGCCTGCATAGGATTGCACGTGTGGAAGTAAGAGGGAGAGACAGGGTCCAGTCTGTGGAGAGTGCTAGCCAGCCACACCTACATTCATTACAGCTCTGGTGGGGAGAGCAGCAACCAAGTCGAGATCAATCCCCCACGCAGGTTATCAGCCGTACGCGGCTCTGCCTTTCTACAGCAACGACTACTTGATCTACTACGACCACAATGAACTCAGGATCAAGCCAAGATACGACAATGACTTTCGGTGCCGATGTGGCAGCGCCAGCCGTTGGTGAGTCAACAGCTGACGACACAGTGGTGCAATCCGTTGATAGCTCCACGGAAGATGACAAAGGTCAATCTTCTGCGCTTGCCATTGCAAAGGCAGTTCCCAAGGGGAAAGCAAAGAGTCTACCAAGAGCATCTACGCCTTCGCGTCCAACATCCACAGGTTCGAGGACGGGCAAGGCTGCAGAACGACGGGTCGAAGCGTCTGGTTTTCAGGCACCTCGGACTACGTCCAGGGCCAAGGACAAAGGAGTCAAGACCTTGGAAAAGAAGTCAAGACCATCATCTTCGAGAAGCTCTTCAGCACGATCGAGGACTTCGGCTACTCGTGGGCGTGACAAGTCCATGACTTGGAATCGGATGGTTACCAATCAACCACGCGATACTGACGATCTGGACATGACTCTGGATACGATTCCTGCGCGTGGTGATGCGTCATCCGTGGCTACGCCTGCAATAGCTGACGGTCCGAATGCCTACCAGGAACTGACGATTTCGCAACAGTTCGAAGCATCGAACCTTGCACAGCAGATGTACTATCGCAGTCAGGTGCAAGAATACGAAGGAATCGTCCAGACCCTGATGGACAAGATCAAGGAGATGCAACAAGAAGATGAAGGATCTGGAATTCGCATTGAAGAATTGGAACGACAACGTGACCATGCATGCTTAGCCATGAGGCACATCAACAATGTCAATCAGGAGATGAAGCGAGACTATGAAACAGCTTTGTTTCGCATGGATGAACAGAACTCTGCTCAACAACGTCAAGCACATGCCGTTGCCGAGGAGTTAGCTCAACAGCTACACGTGTTCCGCACGGAGGCAGCCACCAACTTTGTGCAGTTGGAGGCAAGAGCGCAAGGCGATGGTGAGCTTATGGCACGTGAGTATGAGCGTCTGACTCATGAACTTCATGAACACGCCAGAGAGAACTTGGTCCTCCGGTCAAACACAGCAAGTTCGGAACAAGCCTTACAAGCAATGCAGGAACGATTCCACTTGGTCAAGAACCAGGAGTTGCGGGCTGTGAACGAGATCCAAGGGCTAGCTGGAAACAGCGCAGCCATTGAACAAGAACGATTTCGGCTTCGCGAACGTCTTGGTGAAGAGGAAGAGTACCGCAAAATGGCTGTGAAGAGGATGCAAGAAGCAGAGGAACGACTTCATCAGAATGAAGATCATGCAAGGCGATCATTGCCTACCTTGCACGACGAGCTGAGTGAACTCAGGAAAACGCTCAAAGCACAAGAAGATCTTCAAGCGAGGACACGCAGCGAATTGGAGGCAGCGCGAAACTCCAATCAAGGAGGAGCGACGCGACCTTCGAGCATGCCCATGTCTTCGAGGACTACTGAGTCTGGCTGGGAGCACGTAGGAAAGGAAGTAATGCCTGCATTTTCCGTAGGAGATGAGGTACGATCCCCTGAAATACGGTCCCCAAGTCAAGTTAGTCCAGTCGCCAAAGAGAAGTTCGCATTCTCGGAATCGGACAAGGACAAGAACCTTGTGATGGATGGAATTCCATTCACCGGTGGAAACTTCTTCACTGGCCGCAGTTCAATGCCAATCGTGGCGGATGCAATGCCCGAGCACTACGTGCCAGGTATTAGCAGCCCAGCACTTGCGCGTTCCACGCCTAGTGCAGCCACTTTGTTCGGCATACCAAGCGGATTTCATGGGAAAAGTGATGCGGCAGCCGTGCGTGATCGACAGCTACGCGAACTCTTGGGGGATCGCGGGATGTTGGGATCGAAGTCCACAGCATCGGCCAGCTCCTCAAGACCTGTTGGCATCGACGGTGTTACCGCATCTACGAAGGGCAACGACCTCGTTGGTCCCCCTGTCGCCTATGACGATTCTATCCATGAGGCAAGGAGGCGTCAGATCGAGAAAGAGATCGCGGAGCAGTACGAAGAGAAGATTGCTGACCTGCGAAGTGAAGTACTCAAGGCCCAGAAAGCCGAACAACGTCTCAGAGCTGATCGTGATGAGTGGAGATTATTCGCTGAAACGATTCAGGAAAACCATGGAGACGATGACGGTGATGAAGCTGGCGACGAGAACGGAGAGGACGAGCATGATGAAGGAACCGGCACGGGGTATGATCCTCCAGATCCGCCTGATGATGATGATGACAAGAAGAAGGGCGGAGGGGGTAAACCTGAATCGGATCCTGGTTCGCATGCACGTGACCCTGACGGAGATGCGGATCCTGAAGTCACAGAGGTGAGAATTTCCAGGAGGGAAGCCGACAAGGTGACCGTTCCTCCATGGCCTACTCTCACTCATCTCAACAACTGGCGATCCGTGTGCACGGCCAATGTCTTAGGGGCATCAGCCGACCCACATCATGAGGACTGGATGTTATGGCTGGCACCAGCGTTCAACCCATTCCCTGATGTCGAAGCATTGAATGATTCAGGACACAAGAAGTTCAAGAGCATAGACGTCAAATTGGGGATCGCCATGGTCGCAATGCTACGTGCCGGTGGTGACAAATCAGCTGACCTGTACCTCGAGGTGAACCGGAAGGCCAACGATTACATCAGCAGGCCTGACGTGAAGATCATCAAAGGACGACAAGTCATCGCGATGATGTACGAAAGTTTTCGAACGCATGATCGTCTTGACATGATCATCACTCTTGAGTATTTGGTGAAGCTCCAGTACCAAGGCGACAACAAGCTTCATACGTTCAAGCAAACGTGGTTGGAAGTTCTGGGACGGATGAGACCAGAGGACATTCCATCCAAAACGGCTCTCCGTGATTGCTTGTACAGCAAGATCAAGGACTCGCCCGCAATGAAGATGGAGTTGGGTATGCACTACGAACACCTGCCCTACAATCATGAAGACCGATCGTACGACAACCTGATGAAGATCATTGATCGTACTATCATGCGGAGACGAGAACAGTCAAATCTCACTCAGACCCAAATTGGCTTGCGCCAGATGCTTGAGGGCAAGGATTTGCTTGCTGCACCGGCCAAGGTACCCGAGAAACCTACGCCTAACGCAGCTCCATCCGCAAAGGTCAAGGCTTCGCCGACCAAGCCGGATAAAGCAACACCTGTACTACCTCAAAGCAAAGCGAAGAGTCATGCGAAGACCAAGCCAAAGCCCAAGAAGAAGACGAGGAGTGAGTCAGCGGACAACAGAGGTGACAAAAGCAAGAAGCAAATCCGCTGCAAGTTCCATTTCACAGATGCAGGGTGTCGAAATGGCGATAAGTGTCCATTCAGTCACTCGAAGAAGACTCCAGAGCGACCCTTCACGCCGAGGACGAGAACTCCAAGTCCATCTGGAGGAGGAGGAAACAGGATATGCTACTCGTTCAAGAACACAGGCTCGTGCTCAAGAGAGAATTGTCCTTTCAAGCATGAGGCAGCAGCTACCCCAGCTCCGGAACCAAAGGCAAAAGCTAAAGCTAAATCCGAAGCAAAGGCAGCTCCAGCGAAGCCGAATGCCAAGGCCAAGGCACTCCCTGCGGCACCCGCCATCAGATTGTGTCGAAGGTGGAATCCATCAGCTCCGGCTATATGGAAGCGATCTTCAAGACAAGATGAGGAGGAGTCAGATTGTCCATCCGTTGACAGCGACGCTGATTCGGATTGTTCAACAGATGACGAATCCTCGGGAACGACTACGTCGACCCGAAAAGTGATAAAGCGCAATGTGACATTTGCCAATGACGTGAAGTTCATTTCTTCGTGTCCTAGAAGATCGAAGAAAGACAAAGAGCGGAAGGTGAAGTACGTCGACATGGAAGCGTTTATCAATGATGAGGACCGCGCCGTGAGCTTGGAATTCGCCAAGCACAAAGCGAGATTGAGGGCACAGATCATGAGAGACATGGTTGACGACGATGATGATCAATGCGGAGACCGAGTTTCATTCGTACGAATCCCAGGAACGTCTCGAGTGGAAGAAGTTTCGTTCTACGACGGTGAAGATTCCATCGTTGAGCGCGAACTCGATGCTGCACACAGCAAACGGATCATCAATCAAGGCTTATTCAAATGCATGGTTCAACCAGTCATCCTCAAGAAGAAGATCAAGTTTCTCATGGACACTGGGTGTGGTCATGACCTCATATCTCAGAAGAAGATCGAGAAGCACAGTCTCGAGACACTCGTGACTCCAGAGCCCATATCATTTCAGACAGCCAATGGAATCACCGATACCGATCTCGTGTCGAATTTCCAGACTGAGTCGTTCGAGGAACCGATCAACGCTTATGTGTTGGACGACACACCGTCGGTGCTTTCCATAGGCAAGAGATGTATGAACTTCAACTACGGGTTTGTGTGGCCACCCGGAAGGGAACCATTCATGATCAACCCGCAGGGCAAGAGAATATCTCTGTTCGTGAACGGTGACATCCCGTACGTTCGTGCCGGGAGTTCCAAGTCATTGGTTCATGATGATCCGGAGGCCAAAGCGATCACCGAAATCTTCAAGGGTGCGTTGACAGCGGGCAATGTTGACGTCAGCGTCGCAGCTGCCGCTGAAGCTGCACCGAGCGAGATTGAAGCAGAAGAAGAAGGTGATGATCACGAACGACCTCCTGATCCTGAACCCCAAGAACCTCCTATAGAAGAAGTACCAGAGTCCGAGGCCGGACGCCCTCCGGACGACGACGAAGGAAAAGGAGTGGGTGAAATTCCATTGGATGGTGACGATGAGGTGATCATTGATGTGGAAGGCGACGGTGCGCCGAGCCGCAAGGCCAGAGTCGGAACACTGAAAGCCGAAGCGAAGACATTGGCACATCTGTGTACTCATCGCTACCGCAATCCATATTGCGAATCGTGCATACGCGCGAAGATGAAGCACTTGCGAACACAACGAGGTGCATTTCAACGTGTGATCAAACACTGGGGAGATCTTGTGACGTTCGACTTCCTTGACATGCGCAAGGCCGCCGAAGCAGGCATCGGACTCGATGACGGAGCACGTGAAGTTCTAGTCATCAGGGACATCGCCACCAAAATGATCGCAGCGATTCCCACGGCTTCAAGGAGCACTGATGAAGTCGTCATGGCCATCAGACGCCTTATGGGAAGACGCAAGATTCATATGGCGTATAGTGATGAAGCACCAGAGTTCGATTCAGCTATGGCGCAGTTGAAGATCGTGATAGATCATTCCCTTCCAGGGAAACCCAGCAACAATTCACTCGCTGAACGATCAAATCAAGAAGTGATCAACACAGTCGCAGCATCCATGCTACACGCCGGATTGCCCGCTCAATACTGGTCCTTTGCGCTTAATTGCGTGATGCAGAACCTCAACGTTGAAGACGTGGAGGGCGATGGTGATTCAGCATGGAAGCGAATGACTGGAAAGGACTTCGAGGGAAAAGCCATACCCTTTGGTGCCAAAGTCTTCTTCAAGCCGACGGACACAAGGCCGAAGACATATGGCAACAAATTCGATCCAAAGGGGATTCCAGGCATTTTTGCCGGATACATCATCACTGCTGGTCAAGGGTGGTCCAAGAAGTATCGCGTTTGGGATATGAAGGAATTTGCCAACGCGAACTTGTCGATGGACGCATCTGTTCCCAGGAAGTTGATGAGACCGTACGAGACAGAAGTTATCTACTTCCCAGAGGAGATAACGTTTCCCCTGAAAGCCGAGTACGAAAGGATGAATTCAACCATTGAGGGACTCAGGGACAACGTTGACCTCGCTGGCAAGGAGATAAAAGACGTCGATGACGGTGATGACGGTCCGCCCGGAGGAAATGGTGGCGACGGGGATGACGATGATCCAAATGGACTTCTTCCTCCACCGGATCCCGGAGAAGATCCTGACTTACAGGACATAGATCCATCTGACATTGAGACGGAGCCGCTCGGCGAAGTCTTCAAGTCAGCAGAACATGAAGCTATTGATGCCATAGGAGACAAAAGACTCGAAGAACTAGACGAAGAGCTGGGTCTACGTGCAGCACCGCCTCCTTCTGAACCAAAGGTCACTGGGAAAGATCGACGATCGCCCCGCGAAGTCGGTCCAACCGGTAGACTCATCCCCGAAGGAGACATCGAAGAACCTGGAGAGATTATCAAGATCTTGAAAGAAAAGAAGTTGGCTCCCGAGGAGATTGAACATTGGAGTACGGGGAAGAAAGGAGACGGCATTGTATATCTCACCGATGACGGTGAAGCCTGCAAGATCGACAAAAGGGGAGTTCCGTATAAGATCCGAAGTGACGGTCGACGAACTCTTCCTACACGGCGACCTATCCATTCTTATTCTCCGGAAGCATGGAAGAAGATGAGCGAAGCGGAGAAGAAGGCAGCATACAAGAAAGAAAAGCGAGACAAAGCTCGAGTTGCCAAGAAAGACCGGAAGAAGGCTGTGATAGGAAAGAAGATAGTCACCAAGATTTTGGACAACATGATCTTTCCCAAGATTGTCCCGTGTGAAGAAATTGATCTGCAACTCAACGTGTCCGTTGATGACGACGATGGTTGGTCATGGGCACAGTCCTATGTGGATCAATATACACAGGAACAATTCTTGGCAGAGGTTGTGCCGGCCGTTCCGGCGCATATGGTCATGGATGATAACTGGATTCCTTCTATGCCGTGTACGACTTCTCACAGAAACGTACATCGGGAAAAGAATCATGCAGGAGGATCGTGCTTCAATGCCATGGTCACTCGACCCGTCACACGCAAGGAGATGATCAACAATCCCAAGGCCATGGAAGCTTTCATGAAAGAATGGAAGGGATTGTGGGACCAAGAGGTGTTTGACTTCTCAACTACGCGTGAATATGACGACGTCGTCGCTGAGGCAAAGAAGAAAGGTGAGAAAGTACACATGGCGCGAGTACATGGACTGATATACGAGAAGAACTATCAGCTCAAAGAGGACGATCCTGCCAGGAAGTTCAAGGGGCGAGGTGTACTACTCGGTGATCAGGTCAAAGACCAGAATATGGAAGCCGCATTGTTTCAGGATTTGGGGAATTCCCCGGCTACGTTTGACGCCTCACGATGGGCAGATTATTACGGATGCCTTCCTGGCAACGATGTCCAGATGGCGGATGCTATCCAAGCATACATTCAGGCGAGACTATCGGGCACTCCATGTTGGGTTGAACTGCCTGATGAAGCCTGGCATCCATCTGCGAAACGGCACAAATTCCGTAGGCCGGTATGTCGCCTGATCAAAGCTCTATATGGACATCCTGACGCAGGAACCATGTGGGAACAACATTGCCACACCGCGGTACAGAAAGTAGGATTCAAGCCGATTGGCGATGAATGGCCATCATTGTATTTTCACCCGCAAATGAAGCTCTTACTTGTCATCTACGTGGATGATCTCAAGATGGCAGGACCCAAAGAGAATCTACCCAAGGGTTGGGACATGCTGCGCCAAGAACTTCGATTGGAAGAAGAAACGCCGCTGGGCTTGTATCTGGGTTGTCGCATCTCCAAGGGCGAGGCAACGTTGCATGACAAAACGAAGGTGCAGACCGTTACCTACGACATGGAGACGTACCTGGACATGACAGTCAAGAAGTACTGCGACGTGACTGGGTTCGATCCGACAAAATTCAAGACGGTACCATCGCCGAGTCCGGCTGAGGAGACTAAGAATCACCCAGCTCGCGCTCCGGCACAGTCAGGTAAAAGCCATCGATGCACGTGGTGTGGACACACCATGCCTGTTGATAAGGATGGTCGGCTCGTTCCGCCTCCACCTATTCCCAAGGCGCCCGAGGAAGAGGAAATCAACGAGGCCAATCGCGGCGCACTTGCTCCGCAGGCAGCCAGCATTCTCATGAAATTGCTTTATGCCGCGCGCATTTGCCGCTTTGATCTTCTGCGCAGTATCAACAATCTCGCACGCAAGATCACGAAATGGACCAAGAAGGAGGATGCTCTTCTTCATCATCTCATGGCCTATGTGCACCAGTCCAAACATCACATGATGATTGGATGGGTCGGGAACTCTTTGGACTCGTCCATCGGGCTGTTTGCAGATGCGGACTATGCAGGTTGTGGAGAAAGTTTGAAATCTACCTCCGGTGCTCATTTGCACATTCAAGGTTCTCACACCAGATTTCCCTTGGCGGGACTTAGCAAAAGGCAGGGGTGCTTGAGTCATTCCACACCTGAGGCCGAGATTGTCGCGGCCGACTTTGCCATGTCACGTCTTGGATTGCCTGCTATCACGTTGTGGCAGCAGCTTGGGGGGCAAGACCCCAACTTCGTCTTCTACGACGACAACCAGACCATGATCGGGGTGATTCGCACGGGCAAGAATCCGACTATGCGTCACTTGGAACGTACCCACGGTATCTGCATTGGATGGATGCATTCTATCTTTCAGGAAGGTTACGTTTCTCTTGCCTATGAGGTCACTGCCAAGATGTCAGCGGACATACACACCAAGTCGTTCAAGGATTCCGTGTCCTGGACACATGCGTGTCAGCTCATCAACATCTTTCCGCCGGATCTCATCGGCTCCCAAGAGATTATGGATCTGATGCGGCCTACTCATACCCAAAGCACGGATGAGAAGGGTCAGCAGCACTACTCGTTCAAGAGCGAGGTGCCTTGTTTTCCTTACACGCAGACGCCGATCCTCCCTCAGGTGTTGTATCGCGCTGGATTGTCGAGTAAGGAAGGCTTGCAAGAACATGACAGTGTGGACCCCATCCTGGTTGTCAAGTTCCCGCGCATGTTGCGGGGGCCGCCTTCCGCGTTGCCGCCTGGTCGTTACCTTCGGTCGACTTGGATTCTTCGTGAAGGGCAGTGGCACCAGATGGAGGATCGTGCTGCTATCCTTGATAATGTGGGAACCTGATTAAGAAAGGGGGGGAGCCCCCCCCCCCCGCTATCAAGGTCACAAGGTCGGACACCTCGCCCCCAAAACCCCCGAAACGATTAAGTGGAAGAACCTTGTTGGGGGGGTTTGGGGGAAACCTTGTTCAAGGTCCCGGAGAACCTTGTTTGGGGACCAGTATAGTAGTGTAGTAGTACAGTAGTAGTACAGTAGTAGTACAGTAGTAGTACAGTAGTAGTACAGTAGTAGTACAGTAGTAGTACAGTAGTAGTACAGTAGTAGTACAGTAGTAGTACAGTAGTAGTACAGTTGTAGTACAGTAGTAGTACAGTAGTAGTACAGTAGTAGTACAGTAGTAGTACAGTAGTAGTACAGTAGTAGTACAGTAGTAGTACAGTAGTAGTACAGTAGTAGTACAGTAGTAGTACAGTAGTAGTACAGTAGTAGTACAGTAGTAGTAGCAGTACAGTACCAGTGGACCCTTCTAATGGGGGGGGTGGGCATGGGGGTTTATTCAAGGTCAGGTTTTTCCGGGCGAGATCGGGTGAGCCTGTCTAATTGGGGGGGTGGGCATGGGGGTTTATTCAAGGTCAGGTTTTTCCGGGCGAGATCGGGTGAGCCTGTCTAATTGGGGGTGTGTAGCCAAACTCCGCGCTATTGGGGGGGTGAACGTTTAAAGCAATACAAGACCTTGTTTGGGGAATTGGGGGAAACCTGTTCGAGGGAAAGCTAATACATATTGATTTATTAATTAGTATACTACTAGTTACTAGTACAGTAGTAGTACAGTAGTAGTACAGTACTAGTACAGTAGTAGTACAGTAGTAGTACAGTTGTAGTACAGTTGTAGTACAGTAGTAGTACAGTAGTAGTACAGTAGTAGTACAGTAGTAGTACAGTAGTAGTACAGTAGTAGTACAGTAGTAGTACAGTAGTAGTACAGTAGTAGTACAGTAGTAGTACAGTAGTAGTACAGTAGTAGTTCAGTAGTAGTGCAGTTGTAGTACAGTTGTAGTACAGTAGTAGTACAGTAGTAGTACAGTTGTAGTACAGTTGTAGTACAGTAGTAGTACAGTAGTAGTACAGTAGTAGTACAGTAGTAGTACAGTAGTAGTACAGTAGTAGTACAGTAGTAGTACAGTAGTAGTACAGTAGTAGTACAGTAGTAGTACAGTAGTAGTACAGTAGTAGTGCAGCAGTAGTAGTACAGTACCAGTGGACCCTTCTAATGGGGGGGGTGGGCATGGGGGTTTATTCAAGGTCAGGTTTTTCCGGGCGAGATCGGGTGAGCCTGTCTAATTGGGGGGGTGGGCATGGGGGTTTATTCAAGGTCAGGTTTTTCCGGGCGAGATCGGGTGAGCCTGTCTAATTGGGGGTGTGTAGCCAAACTCCGCGCTATTGGGGGGTTGAACGTTTAAAGCAATACAAGACCTTGTTTGGGGAATTGGGGGAAACCTGTTCGAGGGAAAGCTAATACATATTGATTTATTAATTAGTATACTACTAGTTACTAGTACAGTTGTAGTACAGTAGTAGTACAGTAGTAGTACAGTAGTAGTACAGTAGTAGTACAGTAGTAGTACAGTAGTAGTACAGTAGTAGTACAGTAGTAGTACAGTAGTAGTGCAGTTGTAGTACAGCAGTAGTACAGCAGTAGCACAGTAGTACAGTAGTAGTACAGTAGTAGTGCAGTAGTAGTGCAGTAGTAGTGCAGCAGTAGTAGTACAGTACCAGTAGACCCTTCTAATGGGGGGGGTGGGCATGGGGGTTTATTATTCAAGGTCAGGTTTTTCCGGGCGAGATCGGGTGAGCCTGTCTAATTGGGGGGGTGGGCATGGGGGTTTATTCAAGGTCAGGTTTTTCCGGGCGAGATCGGGTGAGCCTGTCTAATTGGGGGTGTGTAGCCAAACTCCGCGCTATTGGGGGGTTGAACGTTTAAAGCAATACAAGACCTTGTTTGGGGAATTGGGGGAAACCTGTTCGAGGGAAAGCTAATACATATTGATTTATTAATTAGTATACTACTAGTTACTAGTACAGTAGTAGTACAGTTGTAGTACAGTAGTAGTACAGTAGTAGTACAGTAGTAGTACAGTAGTAGCACAGTAGTAGTACAGTAGTAGTACAGTAGTAGTACAGTTGTAGTACAGTAGTAGTACAGTAGTAGTACAGTAGTAGTACAGTAGTAGTACAGTAGTAGTACAGTTGTAGTACAGTTGTAGTACAACCTGTTCGGGGGAAAGCTAATATATATTGGGAGAGGGTAAGCTTTAAGCAACTAATTAATTAGTTAGTAGTGTGAGCAGTGTAATCATGTTTCGTGTTATGAGGGACCACACCAGACGTGAGCTCTATCTCATGTTGCAGCCGCGAGACCTTGAGCCGTGTGCATGCCACGGATGAGTTCCAGCCATGTGTTCTGAGCAGAATGAGATGGAAGCTGTTTCGGCCTCACCTGGGTGGACATGAGCCAGAAGCTGGACTGGCATGGGTCCGATGAGTAGAAGCACGAGTACCGGGGGAATGCATTAGATTAGATTTGGAGTTTGTTGTACGCCATGAGCCTTGAGCCTTGTTGTTTTTAGCAGTTTTTGAGCCACGAGGCAAATGAGTGACCTAACCTGGGTGGACATGAGCCAGAAGCTGGGCTGACATGGGTCCGATGAGGAGAAGCATCGAGAAGCATGAGTACCGGGGGAATGCATTAGATTTGGGTTTTGTTGTACGCTATGAGCCTTGAGACTTGTCGGTTTTAGCAGTTCTTGAGCCACGAGGCAGATGGGCGACCTAACCCGGGTGGACATGAGCCAGATGCTGGGCTGGCATGGGTCCGATGAGGAGAAGCATTGAGAAGCATGAGTACCGGGGGAATGCTTTAGATTTGGGGTTTGTTGTACGCCATGAGTTTCGAGAGAGTTGTTGCTTCAAAATAGCATTTGTTTAGCCATGAGGCACATGGGCGACCTGACCTGGGTGGACATGAG
Source organism: Symbiodinium sp. CCMP2592 (assembly GCA_905221615.1). NCBI lineage: Eukaryota > Dinophyceae > Suessiales > Symbiodiniaceae > Symbiodinium > Symbiodinium sp. CCMP2592. The sequence goes on from CAJNDT010004558.1 coordinate 315,446, forward strand.
CCAGAAGCTGGGCTGACATGGGTCCGATGAGGAGAAGCATCGAGAAGCATGAGTACCGGGGGAATGCATTAGATTTGGGTTTTGTTGTACGCTATGAGCCTTGAGACTTGTTGCTTTTAGCAGTTCTTGAGCCACGAGGCACATGGGCGACCTCAGCTGGGTGGAGTCGAGGCCGAAGCTGGACTGGCATGGGTCCGATGAGGAGAAGCATTGAGAAGCATGAGTACCGGGGGAATGCACTAGATTTGGGCATTGTTGCACGCCATGAGTTTCGAGAGAGTTGTTGCTTCAAATTAGCATTTGCTTGGCCATGAGGCACACGGGCTACATCAGCAGGGTGGACATGAGCTCGAAGCCGGACTGGTATGGGTCCGATGAGGAGAAGCATGAGTAGCTGGGACGGCATTAGATCTGATTTCGGGATTGCTGTACACCATGAGCCTTGAGACTTGTTGCTTTTAGCAGTTCTTGAGCCACGAGGCACATGGGCGACCTCAGCTGGGTGGACACGAGGCCGAAGCTGGACTGGCATGGGTCCGATGAGGAGAAGCATTGAGAAGCATGAGTACCGTGGGAATGCATTAGATTTGGGCATTGTTGCACGCCATGAGTTTCGAGAGAGTTGTTGCTTCAAGTTAGCATTTGCTTGGCCATGAGGCACACGGGCTACATCAGCAGGGTGGACCTTAGCCAGATGCTGGGCTGGCATGGGTCCGATGAGGAGAAGCATGAGTAGCTGGGATGGCATTAGATCTGATTTCGGGATTGCTGTACACCATGAGCCTTGAGACTTGTTGCTTTTAGCAGTTGTTGAGCCACGAGGCACATGGGCGACCTCAGCTGGGTGGACATGGACTGGAAGCTGTTCTACTACCATGAGTACCTCGGAAATAGATTAGGATTTCAGATTGTGCCATGAGCCTGCAGATTCGCTCTTGTGGCAAGTCGCATGAGCTCTGAATGTTTGGGTTGACTTTGGCCTGCTGCAGCCGCATGAGCATTGAGAGCCCTGAGCCCTGAGTTCTTTGAGCCTTGAGATCCGTGAGCCATGGAAATGAGCGGAGTCGATGAGACGACGATGAGTGCCGTCCACACGATGCTAGTGCACGTGGAGCGGAGACTCGATGAGATGGGTGGCTCATTGAGGGATCGCTTGAGGCATGTCTCTGGCCGGCTTCTCCAATTGAGAAGCTGGGTTTTGGTTTCATGGACGGCTTGGCGCTGTGAGGCCCATGAGAGAGATGCGCAAATGGTGCGTTGGATGAACATAGAGACTGCAAAGCAATGATAAGTCAGCATTTTCTGTTTTTGAGATATTAGTTACAATAAACTAGTGATGTTTCTCAGTCATGAGAAGTTTCTCAGGAGCATGATCTCACCATGAGCCATATGAATAAGCACATCGCGGAAAGCTGGCGGCCCCTGTGCAGCATGGCATGGGCGGAGGTTGAGCTGAAAATATGGCGCCATGAGTCCGATCAGACCTGGTATGGGTTTTTCGGTCGCATTGATTAATGAGTATTGTGGGTATGAGTACAAAGAGAATTAATTGGTTAAGTAGTCCATAATGAGAAAACAGAGGCTCTTTGATGGATCCAACGATGAGTTGGCCGATCGTACCATGGTTCTTGAGGAGGTGAGAGCCAACATGGCGTCGGCCATGAGGCAACTTGTATGATAAGAACAAGATAACAATAAGATTAGTTAGTAACAGTTCATTTGTTGATTATTCTTGTTTTTAGTAGTACTAGTAGTAGTAGTAGTAGTAGTAGTAGTAGTAGTAGTAGTAGTAGTAGTAGTAGTAGTAGTTGTTGTATTGGTCTTAGTATCGGTAGCAGTATTAGTAGCCTTCTAAGGACGGGGATCTTTGAGCTGATCAGCGACACCGATGAGGCCTTTGAGGAGATGTGGAACCACCGCATGGGTCCTTTGACTTTCATGAGAGAACGTAGAGAACTTTCAGTTTGAGGATTTGATTAGTAGTTTGTTGTTGTAGTTATCATTTATGAGATTGAATGAGCAGAATCATTAATGAGGCTTCCGCCATTTCTTCCGCATCATGATCATTGAGCTCAGCGATTATGAGGTGAGGCAGCTCTCTGAATGGAATGAGACCTTCATGCACCCGTATTTGATGAGGCGAGTGCTTAAAAAGCTCAAGCCTGAGCTTTTCCAGGCATGAGTCCTGGAGCATGCAAGGGCATGAGCTGAGCAATGATTGAGGGTATTAGTCAGAAAAAGCCCATCAGATGAGGGCTACATATAGATGAGTAATTATGAACTGTAATGATGAGCTGTCATCATCCGGCCCTCGATGCTTGCTGAGCCTTCGGGCATGAGGGGTGAGATTCCCTTGGTTTCTTTTTGAAGTGAGATCACCTGATGTGGTCATGAGGCGGTGAGTTTCTCTGATTTTTTGAACATGAGCAGAAGCTGTGAGCATGCCAGCAAAAGTCATGAGAATGTGTGCTTAGATTGGCCCTGAACTCTAAGGCCCTAGGACTCTACACCCCAACCCCCCTAACCCTATTTTCTAATCCGTAATACCCTGAAACCCTAATCCTTAATACCCTGAATCTTAATCCCTTTAAGCCCCGAGCCCTAGAACGCCAAGGCCCTAAAGCCCTAGAACTCTATATTTCAAACCCTTTAACCCTAATCTGGGGTTGGGATTGGGGTTTTGGGTTGGGGTTTTGGGATGGATAACCAGCCAACTGAGGTATATGAGCGACATCAGCTGGGTGGACATGAGCTGCAAGGTGTTCCCATGAGTGCCTTGGAAATACATGGCACTCATGGCTTGTGCAGACCCATGAGCCTAAGAGTCACGACTGAGGTGCATGAGCGACATGAGCTGGTGGATGTGGACTGGAAGCTGTTCTACCATGAGTCCGATGCGGAGAACCATGAGTGCCTTGGCAACAGATGGGACTTTGGGATTGTGCCATGAACCTGTGGAACAGTTCATGTGGCAAGTCTCATGAGCCCTGAATGTTTTGGGTGATTTTGCCATGCTGCAGCCGCCTGAGCCTTGAGTGCCGTGAGCCCTGAGCCTTGAGATCCCATCAGCATCCAGCCATGAGCGACAACCGTGATATCCGCCGTGTCCATGAGATGATGGTGCACCTTGAGCGCCGGCTCGATGCCCACTTCGGTGGGGTGAGAGACAGGATGCGCCATCTCGGTGAGAGAGTGATGGGTGTGAGGGCATGGGTCCTCACGGGATTCACTGAGAACCGGGTTGAGGATTCGCAGAGAGAAGCGATGTTGAGAAGGTGGCTGTGCTATGAGATTCCGATGCATTCATTAGGCATTTTGTCGTTTTGTAAAATTAGTTGATTAGTTTCAATTAGAGTTAATGTAGGCTGCATTAAAACTACTTGGTTATTTTGTCCGTCATGAGTAAGTACTCAGGAGATGGATGATTTGAGGTCCAACATGAGACTCCACAACTGCTGGAGTGAGATTTGCACGATCACATGGATCCACATGAGCATATGCCTAAGCCGGCATGAGAATGATCCCACGTACAATGGGTTTCTGGGATCGCATTGAGTAATTAAGAATTGATTAGCTGGTTTATTCGCCCATAACGGGACAAGAAAGGCTCATGGGCGACCATAACGACACCCATGCCGATCGCCAGATGATCGGCAATGAGTTGCGTCTGAACATGAGTGCATCGCTGAGGAGACCCGGCATTAAACAATAAGTAATGAGACTGCAAATAATCATAATTCTAAATAGAATTAGAAGTAAGAAGCTACTAAGCAGGGTTTACCAGCAATTAATATTAATTATTCGTAGTAGTAATAATAGTAATAAAATAATTTCAGTAGTACTAGTAGTAGTAGTAGTAGTAGTAGTAGTAGTAGCAGTAGTTGCTGTTGTTGTTGTAGCATGAGTTGACCTGTAAGGACCGGCATCTACACGCTCATGAGCGACACCGATGAGGCGGCCCATGAGCTCATGAACCACTACATGGGTTCTTCAACTGTCATGAGAACATAGAGAACTTTTATTGAGATCGTTTGTGGGTTTAATCAGTCGTTTTTTTCTTTTGGTTCTTGTTTTCTGGGTTTTAATGAGCACAATCATCGTATGAGGCTTTGGGAACTGGGTCCGTGTGATGATCCTTGAGTTGCCCACACGGACCAGAGATGAGCTGCTTCAATTCAATGAGTCCACAAACCCGGCCCCATGGGTCGTGAGACGCCTTGCCGCTTTGGCATGAGCAGAGCATGCCAGGCCATGATCGTGTCATGAGGGCTGAGCAAGACTTTCAGGGTGCAAGGTTTAGGGTTTAGGGTAAAGATGAGTTTATGCCTAATTGAAGATCCCGTAAGCTTGAGGTAAGGGTTCAGGGTTAAAAAGATGAATATGAGTTTCATGAGCCCGTGCTGCATGGCCCTCGATGCTCTCTGAGCCTTCGGGCATGAGGGGTGAGATTCCCTTGGTTTCTTTTTGAAGTGAGATCACCTGATGTGGTCATGAGGCGGTGAGTTTCTCTGATTTTTTGAACATGAGCAGAAGCTGTGAGCATGCCAGCAAAAGTCAGGAGAATGTGCGCTTTGATTGGCCCTGAGATACCCTAAAACCCCCAAGCCCTAATAATCCTGAATAATTACGTTGAAGCCCTAGTCCCGAATACCCTGGAACCCTTAACCCTGACGGAGCCCCGTAAGCTTAAGTCTAAGGCCATAAGTACCCATAAGCAGCCCCATCCGAGGTGCTACGATGAGATGAGGAGCAGAGTGCAGCGAGGAGTTGCGGGGCACAGCAGTAGTAGTAGTAGAAGTAGTAGTAGTAGTAGCACTAGTAGTAGTAGTAGTAGTAGTAACAGTAGTAGTAGTAGTAGTAGTAGTACTAGTGGTAGTAGTCGTAGTACTAGTCGTAGTAGTAGTAGTAGTAGTAGTAGTAGTAGTAGTAGTAGTAGTAGTAGTAGCAATAGTGGCACTAGTGGCACTAGTAGTAGACTAGTAGTACTAGTAGTACTAGTAGTACTAGTAGTACTAGTAGGACTAGAAGTACTAGTAGTACTAGTACTAGTATTCGTACTAGTACTCAAGTACTAGTAGTAGTGGCACAAGAGGGATGGGTTCTAGTAGTAGTAGTAGTAGTAGTAGTAGTAATAATTAGTAACAATCAACATAAGTTTGGTTTCTAATGGCCCTAAACCCTACGCCTTGCACCCTGAATGTCTTGCTGAGCCCTCATGAGATGCTCATGGCCTTGCATGCTCTGCCCATACTTTTGTTGCTGCACATTCATGAGTGATTGGGGCATGAGCTCTGAGACTTTGTGTTTTTATCGCGATCACATGATGTGGTCATGAGATTCAATAGGGAATGAGATGAAGCTTGTCTCATGACAGAAAAAGTCATGAGCCGGGAGATGTGATGGGGCGAAATTAGAGGGTGTCGTGTTTGGTGGCGGTTTGGTTGCGGGATTAAGCTATTTTTTAAGCATGACTCATCATGGGCATGAGTGAGTTTCCTGATGATTCCTGATGGGCATCAGTGAGTTTGCTGACAAGTCAGCATCTGTCAGTGAGATGAGAGAGAGCTTCAGTGCAGGCAGCATCATGAGCATTGTTTTTGAGTTTTGTGTAAGGTTAAGCCCATGACCCGTAAGCCCCATCTGAGATCGCCGTGAGCCCGCCATGGTGTGGACCGTCGGGCTGCATAAGCAGCTTGAGCTCTGCAAGAATCGATATGAGTGCCTAGAGCATGAGCAAGAGCAATGGCAGGAGTGGGCTGTGAAAATAAGTTTCATAATTTAGCAATAAATGTTTCTTGGTGTTAATGAGGGTTAAGATAGCAATGGCAAGGAGCCCAGCCATGAGGAAGCATGGGACGATGCATGGGACGATTCATGGGACCCCTACTTTGACTGGAAGGCCCTTGATGAGATCGAGCCCTACAGTCTTGAGGACATGGCAGTGATGGGCAGGTTTCAGGATTGGATTAGCATAATTATGTTCCAAGCGCTTTTTTACATGGGATCCTGATAAGAACTTCTAAGCATTAGTTTAGTATCTTTTTGTTGGTGTTTGTATTGATTAGTACTCGTATTCGTTTTGATGTTTGCATTCGTATTGGTATGAATCTCAGTATTAGTACTAGAACTAGTATTTGTTATTGATATTTGTATTGGTATTCGTATCAGTATTAATTAGTATTGGTATTAGTCTTAGTATTAATACTAAAATATTTGATTACCTCATGAGGCTTTGCTGGGCCGATGAGTTTGAGCGGATGGCGATGGTTCGTTCGGGCAATGAGACAGAGGAGGACGTGAGGCCGCAATCGCGGCGGGTGAGGCCGCATGTCCCCCATGTCATGAGGCCACTGAAGAGCACCATGAGCATGAGAAAAAAGAAGGCCGTGAGCAGAGCTGAGGCAGGCATCAGCACATGGGCTCATGAGACACGCAGCAAGAGCACATGGGCACATGACACAGGCAACGTGAAAGGCTGCATGAGACATGAGCTGCTGGCCCGGCTTCGAAGTATCATCCGCGAAATGCAGTGGATGAGAAGTAAGATGTTTTCTCAGTTCATGAGGGCAATGAGAAAAGCAATGAGAAAGTCTGAGAAAGCCAGGCGGCATGAGAGCAGGGAGGCTGAGAAGCCCACCTCGCAATTCTTCGATTGGGATGAGCTGGATAAGAAGGAAAGAAGCCATGAGGCAATGAGAGAGTCTGAGAAAGCCAGGCGGCATGAGAGAAGGGAGGCCGAGAAGCCCAGCTCCCAATTCTTCGATTGGAATGAGCTGGATAAGAAGGATAGAAGGCACAAGGCAAGCGGTTAATATATCATTGCATGAGCATGTTTTAAACAGTATACATATAAGTATTTGTATATATATATATATATACAAATGTGATGTAACAGCATGAATAGGCACACATAGGCCCGCTCGGCAAAGCCGCACCCTTTTAATCAGGACCCAAAGCTTCCCTGATTATTTGCGGAACCCTTGAGGCTAAGCGATGGCCTTGCAGGACTCCTCAAATTGCGTTCTGTGCGATTAAATGTGCTGTGGAATGGTAGTGGAGCTTGCCTTATGATTGCATCATTATGCTTTGGATTGGTAGGGGAGCCTTTCTTATGATTGTTGAGTGCAGAGCCAGAGGCACCTTCCGACCGGACACACCGGCGACCGGCCCTGCTAATCAGGACCCCAAAGCTTGCTCCTTTATT